>CM035101.1:69291442-69891442 GCA_020205505.1 Panax japonicus
TAAACCACAACTCTTTGAACAACCAACAATCTGATAAATGTATCACAACAAAGTATTTCAAATTCATGTATAGTAAACTATTAGTATAATCGACTGCTATAGGCACTCCAAACAGCATAAAGTTTTAATATAAAATGAGAAACGAAAAACCCAGTAAACCCAGAATAATTTATCAACTGCCAAAAGCATCAAAGAAAGCTTCCAATAAGAAAAGCAAATTAAAAGCTCAAAACTTTTAACAGACATTGTTAAGTGAAAAGGAAAATTCCCCATTGAAGAACTGCATGTGGAGACTTGGGTAGTCTCCATGGGCGGACCTATGTTAGGGGCAGGGGGGCACCTGCCCCCACTGAAATTTCATGGGTCGGGGGGGTCATCCGGCTTAAAAAATTTTTTGAGAAGGCTACAATATTACTACAGTACTACTATTACCTCTAAAGACTATTACCACTAAAGACTACAACACTACTAATCTACTATAGTACTACTATTTCGAGAAGGCTACTAGTCTACTACAGTACTACTATTAGCTCTAAAAATTTGAGAAGACTACAACATTACTACAGTACTATTATTTTGAGTATAAAAATGGCCCAAATGTTGGTTAAAAAAAAAAGAAAGGATGATATGTATGCCTAAGTTTATTTGTTGGTTAAATTAGCTCTATTTTTGTCCGTTGCTACTGCAACAGTTGAAATGACATTTTCAGCCATGAATGTTGTGAAGAATGAACTCCGTAACCAAATGGGAGATGAATGACTGTTTAATAATATACGCATGATATTTTGTAACTATTAAAAATGAGGTTATCATGCAACATTTCAAACAATGAAATCTCGAAAAATGTTATTGTAAATAATATTTGAGGATTGTTTAGTTTTGTGATTCATTTTATTATATTTTTATTCGTAAGAGATTTTTTTTTTCGAGTTTGACCCCACTGAACTATCAGACTGGATCCGTCCCTGGACTAATCTCAGTTGAAAGCTAACAATAAAAAGTAAATACAAGCATTTTTTGTTGGTCAATGGTCCTCACCCATTAATGGGTCAAAAGAACATATTACCAACTCTCTCTTTAAATTGTCATTAATGTTACTCCCCTCCAGTCATCTATAAAAGGAAAGCAAATGGAAGAAGAAAAATACACACCAAAGTTTCCTACTCTCATCCGAGAGTTTAAGAGAAAAGAGAGTAGAGAGAAATCCCAGAGGATGGATGAAAGTAATCCTATCAGGGAGAGGGTGGAAGAGAGTTATAAAAATAGAGAGAGAAAGATAGTTCAAATAATATGGTATTTTATTTGGGTTCCATCACATAGTTATTGTGGTGAAGTAATTTGGGTTTGTACTCAAATTAAGATATCTTTGTATTCTCTCATATTATTCTAGTGAATTGTTCGGAGTTTGTCCAGTGATTTTTTCCTCTTAATTTTAGAGGGTTTTTCACGTAAAACCTTGGTATCTCGTGGTTGGATATTTTCTACTCATTACTTCATACATGGTTATTATTTTGGTGGAACTGCAAATTTAATCTGTTTGGCATGTGCAGATATTTTATCCGTCTAATTTATCAAAGACAACAGTATTTGGGTGGTGATTTTTCCTAACAACTGGTATCAGAGCTAAGGTTATTTGCGCAGTTGTTTTTGACAAATTTTATGGAGGAATCAGTCGGAGCCATGATTAAATTGACCTATTCAAATTTTTCGATCTGGAAGCCCAGAATGGAGGATATCCTTTATTGCAAGGATTTGTATGATCCGTTGGAGCTTAAGGGAAAGAAGTCTGCAGATAAGTATGAGGCTGATTGGAATAAAATGAATAGAAAGACTATTGGTCACATCCGACAGTGGATTGATCAAAGTGTGTTCCACCATGTTTCGCAGAAAACGGATGCTCACACTTTATGGACAACACTAGAGTCTATATATACGAGAAGAATGTACAAAATAAAATTTTTGTCATTCGGAAAATTGTGAATCTAAAGTACAAGGACGGAAGCAGTGTGTCGGAGCATATGAGTGAGTTACAAGGTTGGGTGAACCAGTTGTCCACCATGAAGTTGAATCTTGATGATGAGATTCACGCTATTTTGCTTCTCAGTTCGTTGCCAAACAGCTGGGAGACTTTGGTAGTGTCTCTAAGTAATTCAGCTCTAGAAGAAAAAATGACTATGCAAATGGTCAAGGACAGTCTTCATAATGAGGAGACAAGACGAAAGGAGTAAGGTGTGAATTTTGAGACACAAACACACGTTTTCGTCGCGCGGAGTAGCGGCAGAAATAGAGAGAAGAGCTCTCCTGATGACAAATCCAGGAGAAGGTTGAGAGGAAAAGAGATATTTTCTTTTCACTGTCAGAGACCGGGTCATATAAGGCGAGAATGCAGATTTTTAAAGAAAGAACAGTTTAAGGAAAAAGATGAGGATAAGGACTCAATTATATATCTATCCGACGTTGATGTAGCCTTTGTTAGTGGTAAACCCAAGTGTCAAGTTAATGAATGGGTTATTGATACGAGTGCTTCGTTCCATGCTACTTCGCGTGGTGAGATCTTCACATCCTACACTAGCGGTGATTTTGGCTATGTACGGATGGGAAATGATAGTGCATCCAAGGTTATCGGCATTAGGGATATTTATCTGAAGACTAACAATGGTGGCATGTTGCTGCTTAAAGAAGTCAGACATGTTCCGGATATCCGCCTTAATTTGATGTCTACTGGTAAACTTGATGAGAATGATTATAGCATTTCCTTTGGTGAAGATCAGTGGAAGCTCACTAAAGGGTCTCTAGTGGTGACTAGAGGAAAGAAGGTAGACGTTTTTTACACAATGCAGGCGCATGTGGAAGGTGTTAAAGATAGAGGAGTTAGGCGGAAAAAGATGTGGTACAAAGCCATGCAAGATGGAAGAAAAGCCTTGCATGAGAACCACGAGAAGAAAGATCTTCACTTGAAATGGGTACCAAAAGTGAAGAAAGAAAATGATAGCTCGCAGCCAAGATACAAAGCGGTTGTGAAAGAATTTGACAAGCAAAAATCTGTCAAGTTTGAGTTAGATCCTCCCATCAAGAAGAGTCATGCCGATGAGATAAAGTCGGACGTGAAGAAAGTTGAAAATTCCAAGAAGCTTAAGTTGAGTCAAGGCTTCGTTGGGATTAACTCCAAGTGAGGAGTTGTGGTTTGACGTGCAAATTCAGTCTTGGAAGGTTATACAGAAGCAGACATAGAAGATTTCGAAGATAAAGAGTCTACTTCGGGGTATTTGTTTACTTTTGCAGGGGGAGCCGTGTTATGGCAGTCCAAGTTGCAAAAGTGTATTGCTTTGTCTACTACTGAGTTGACAACGAAATGTTGTGGTTTCTTCAAGAGTTGGATTTGATAAAGGAATTGACTCCAAGTGACGGAGTCATGGAGATTACCTCCTTTAATGGGTTCGGAGGGGGAGATTGTTGGTCAATGATCTTCACCCATTAAAGGGTCAAAAGAACATATTACAAACTCTCTCTTTAAACTCTCATTAATGCTACTCCCCTCCAGTCTTCTATAAAAGGAAAGCAAATGGAAGAAGAAAATACACACCAAAGTTTCCTACTCAAATCCGAGAGTTTAAGAGAAAAGAGAGTAGATAGAAATCTCATCCAGGGAGGATATATGAAAGTAATCTCATCCGGGAGAGGGTGGAAGAGAGTTAGAAAAATAGAGAGAGAAAGATAGTTCAAATAATATGGTGTTTTATTTGGGTTCCATCACATAGTTATTGTGGTGAAGTAATTTGGGTTTGTACTCAAATTAAGATATCTTTGTATTCTCTCATATTATTCTAGTGAATTGTTCGGAGTTTGTCCCGTAGTTTTTACCTCTTAAGTTTTAGAGGGTTTTCCACGTAAAATCTTGGTGCCTCAAGATTGGATATTTTCTACTCATTACTTCCTGCATGGTTATTATTTTGGTGGAACTACAAATTTAATCTGTTTGGCATGTGCTGATATTTTATCCGTCTAATTTATCAAAGACAACAGTATTTGGATGGTGATTTTTCCCAACAGTTTTTTCGGTCATTAAACTAAAGATAGTTGGTACATGAATGAGATTACTTAAGTCCAGTTTGTTTCAGCTTTTTCTTGCAAAAACTAGCTTCTGGCTTCTGAGAAGCTACATGAGTGGTGTTTGACAGTTTGTTTCAGCTTTTAGGTCCAAAAGCTACCAAAAACTATAAGTTCAAGTACCTTAATGCAAAAAAAATCTGGAAGCTAGAATCATCTATTTAGGTGCTTCTCAAATCAACTTCTCAAATCTTAATAAAATAAAATTATATTATTTATATATACTACATATTATATAATATATACATAAATATTTATATTAATGTAATAATATTTATATTATATTTTATATATGTTACTTAATATATATATATATATATATTAATAAATAAGCAAAATATATATCAATAAATAATTATAATATATATATACATATTTACCTAATATATAATATATATTAGTGAATAATTACATATTAATATATATATATATATTTATAAATAATTATATATATATATATATATATATATTAATAAATAATTATATATTAATATATATTTATACATAATTAACTATATAATATGTTAATATATATAAAAATTATATATATAAATATAAATAAATAAACATAATACAAATCAATAAATAATTATATATTAATATATATTTATACATAATTAACTATATAATAGGTTTATATATATATATATATATATATATATATATATATATATATATATTAATAAATAAACATAATATATATCAATAAATAATTATATAATATATATTTATACTTAATTAACTATATAATACAAGATTTATATTTTAAATATACATTTTTTCTGTATACATATTAATTAATATTTTGTTACTAGATCTTATCAGATTATTCGTCAAACACATTTTGGAAAATCAGAATCAGTTTAACAATACGTTGAAGCAGAAGCTAAAAATGGAAAAGTGGAGAGCCTTAGGATAGAAGAATAGTATTAATTCAAAGAAAGAAACTTTTATAGAATGGCTATTATTAATATATTAATAAATAAACATAATATATATCAATAAATAATTATATAATATATATTTATACTTAATTAACTATATAATACAAGATTTATATTTTAAATATACATTTTTTCTGTATACATATTAATTAATATTTTGTTACTAGATCTTATCAGATTATTCGTCAAACACATTTTGGAAAATCAGAATCAGTTTAACAATACGTTGAAGCAGAAGCTAAAAATGGAAAAGTGGAGAGCCTTAGGATAGAAGAATAGTATTAATTCAAAGAAAGAAACTTTTATAGAATGGCTATTATTCCACCATTAATTAGTCCTCGTTAAGAACACCAATCTTAAGTTATCTGAATTAATAATACAGACTAGAGCCTACTACCAAGTCAACCATTATTTGAAAGCTAGTCTCAAGATTAATTTACTGTTAATGGTTAAATGCGAAACGAATGAGTATTTCAATATGAAAGGGTGGACCAAAAGGACTCTAAACCCTAATTAATTAAGCAATTCAAGTCCAATGTACGAACATTTTAAAATATGGTCAATAATGTCAATTAATAAAAAAATTGGGTTACATTAGTCATTAGACAAGGTCAAAGTTGCCATTTTCACTCTTTCTAAGTCATATTCAAAGAACGAGAAAATACCAAAATAACCCATACTAAAATAACGAAAGATTGGTTAATAGACAAGGGCATTTTGGTCAACAAACTCAAAACCTTTCAGTTGTGAAAGGGAGAAATTTTGGGCGGTTCCCACGGAGAAAAAGACTGCACTTTTACCGGGAAATTAGTTAGCCGGAGATCAAACTCATCCGCAAATATACTACAGAGGAGAGAGACTCACCGTGGAGGATTTGGTACTGAAAGTTCTGGAGAAGAGAGAGAAAGAACCACCAGAAGAGCGGGAGACAGGTGATCGGGAATTCGAATCAGCGGCCGATGTTACGGAGAGGCTATAAGGCGGAGGTACGGCTGAGATCGGTGGGCTCTGGGAGTGTTTCAGCGAAAGCGATTTCTTCAGTTTGCTCCACATACCAGCCATGACGCTTATTTATCGATTTATATATGTTTAGAGAAGATATTGATTGGAAATTTTATCTAATTGGCGTTATTAGGGTTTGGAAATTCCCATTGGTGAACTTCTGAAAAGAAAATTTGCAATATGAGAGAGGAGGAATGAAAACCAACAGAGGGAAAGTGACGACACTAGTGAAATTTTCAGTTGTTATATACTCCTATAACAAAGAAGGAAAGAACAAAATTAATAAGTAAATTAATTATTAATTATTTTCATTTTTATTTTTATTAACTTAGTGAATTATTGACTTTTTCAAAGTAAATATGGGAAGCAATTATCACATTGATTTTTTTGGAAAATAAATATTAACATTCTTCATTCCAAACACGTTTTTCTTTATTTAATGAACGTTGACCTTTTTAACTATTTTCTTTTTAATCTTTGGAGGAAATTACTAGAGCTTCATTTATAAACTCACAAACTTTAATATTATGTGTTAACGCCAAGTTTCGCCGGCGCGTCCAATCACAGAATCCACGCGCTAGAACCTGCACAGTAACAGATCACACAGAAGCTTGACGGCTTGTGCCGCCGGGGGATAGCTCCGGTGTGAGAATGAGTACAGGCCGTTACAAGGGTAAACAATGGAGGCAAAGTATTTAGTGCTCAAAAGTAGGTATTACCTCATAATGTTAACCTAGGCCTTGTATTTATAGAGCTCACCACCTTAGAATCCTTCTCCCAGTCGGATTAGGACTCCTAGTGTATGGTAGTTACCATAACTTGGGTCCAACACAATCTCCTTAAAAGGTGCAAGTAGAATCCCATCCCACCACTACCTTTGGAGTTACCGTGTATGAATAGGCCGCCGGACTCTGCACGCAGGAGAGCCCACTATGCAGGCCCAAACGGTCCTATTATCTGGTCTGGGCTTCGGCCCAAAGGACTCGAAGGCCCGACCTCTCATCATCACAAGAATGGGTTCGGTCTATAACACCTTCGTGGGCTTCGGCCCAAAGTACTAGGAGGCCCGACCCCGACACACATATAACGTCCTCCTGGGCCTCATCCCCTCGGTCTATCAAGCCCTTCTTCCAGGAAGCCTTCGGCCCAGATGGAGGTCGGTAAAACGCTCCCGAACATTGCCCCCCAGTCTCTGGTTATAACATATTTATGACTAGAGACTTGAAAGGTCACGACAACTAATGATGAGTCATCTTGGGAAGTCCAACGGTCTGTTATAGATATTTTAAACGTTGCACGCCTTTTAACGCCTGGACCCACCTCAACATTTATTAGCCGCCCTAGGGCTCCGTGCCGTACAACCTATAAAAACCCCTTTCCCCCATCATTATCACTTTTACTGACTCCTTCTCCTCAAATCCTCTCATTTGAATTTTTCCGGCAAGGCGATTTCCGGCAAGACTCCACTCTGTCGTATTCATCGTTTTCTTCATTTCTTTGCTCGTTTGAGTGATAATTGTGCTCATTTCCTGCCTAAACTTCTCCTTTTCTCAATATTCCTCTTGAAATGGCAGATTCCACCAACAATCCGGCAAATGAGCCCACCGTTGTTACCACCGGCGACCTTCTAGAGGTCGAACTACCAACTGCCCCGGTGGAAATGTCCGCGGAGAACGCCGAGTCCCAAACTCGTCGTCTCTATGCTTTAGAAACCGATTACGCGGTTATCAACACCAAATCATCCATCACATCCTCCCAACTATCTGACATCCGCTCGTCATTCAATATCCCCAAAGAGTACAAGCTTCGGGTGGCCGAAGCTAACGAGAGGATGTACCATAGTCCCGAAGGTGGTTGGGTAGCCGTCCACCTCTACGCCCTGAAGTACGGAGTTCGGTTTCCCCTCCACGAGTTCATATCCTCTTTTCTGTGTCTGGTCGGGGTCGGATTCGCACAATTAGCGCCGAACTCCTACATCCAACTTATCAGCTTCATAGCCCTCTGCCAAGAGGCCGGCATCACCCCCGGACTGGACTTTTTCTTTGTCCTCTTTTCTGTCTGCCGATCCAAGGAGCCCGGTCTCCGACACCTGAACCGAGTTCCAGGCCGAGAGACTTTCGTGAAGACCCCTTCAAGCAACAAGGGATGGCATTCCCAGTGGTTCTTCATGAAAGGAACCGACCTGAACCTTTTACCCGCCTGGGCTGGTCCCGATGACACCCCAATCAAAGTCACCAAATTCCCGAAGGGTCGTGCTGCAGCTTTCAAAAAGTTTTATGCCATTCTGAAGCAGACCAGCTGGGGTGTGGGGATCGTTTCAAACGAGTCGTGGCTTTATGAACACGGATGTAAGTAATCACACCCGAACCTTTTTATCTATATTTTCGTCTTTCTTCCATTATTTCTCTTCAATAATCTTTGTGTATTACGTCGTAGTGACCATCTTCAAGCCTGATGATGCCGAAGCGGCTCTGACCCCACTTCCTATCACAGTCGAGCCCATTCACCCTCCAGCTGCTGATGATACCCCCTCGGACGAGGCTGTCCTCATCACGGAATTGTCCGTTGGTTCATCAACAGGGCCTCTTCCCGATTCATCTAAAGCTGCCGTTTCTACAAAAAACGTGCTCGAGATGAAAGGGGCTGACAAGATGGCCTTGCTGAAAAAGGCCAAGAAGAAGCCTTCCTCCGTCCGAGCTCCCGACAAGGCAATCTCTTTGGTTGAGGCGAAGCCTGCTCCCAAACCGACTCCTCCCCCACCTGCCTTAATAACCATGGTAGAGGATTCAGAGGATACCGAGGACCGACCTCTCGTTCGACCCTCGAAGAAGCCTCGCCTGACCGAAGGGCCAGTTGAGGAAGTGACTGGGCCGATCCCGGCTGTGACCCCGACGTCCCGAGCAAGCTCTTCTGAGGGGTCGGCGACTACCTGTTGGCCGAAGAGTCCCTCCGAGAAATTCCCCTTCTACCTGCTTGATCAGTTTAGGCTTTCTGGTGACGATGATCGGTTTAAGAACTTTTCATCCGAGGAATTTCTGGTTACTTATCTCAAGGCTCAGACACAGGTATTCATCCTCCTTTGTATGTATTTTTCCTTAGTGATTCTTTGTATGTTATCTGACCGTCATGTCTTCTATACTTAGGCTAATGCTATCCTTGCCCGGGCGATCGCTCCACTTGCTCGGTCTACGAAGATGGAGCTTCAACTGGGAACTGATATGGATCTGCTCCAGGCCGAGCTGAGGGGTCGGGACTCGGAGCTGAAGAGAGAAAGAGAACTTCATGCCGATGCCCGAGATAAAGTGGAGAAGGCTGATCGTCGAATCGCCGAACTCGAAGACCAACATGCTTTATTACAACAGGAGTTCGTCGGTCTCGATGATCATGCCAAAAAGTTGATTCGGGACAAGGAGGCTCTGGTTGAGGAGAATAAGGTTTTGGTGGGCAACCTTCACGCCGTCGAGGATCATATCAATCGGATGCACGGTCAAGTGAGAACCCTGATCGCTGCGAACAGTACCTTGGAGGCAGAACGGTCTGTCATCAAACAAGCAGCCATCAAGGAATATGAAGAATCGCCTGCCTTAACCGATAAGATAATGGCCCAATTTGCTGAAGGGGTCGAAGCTTATCGGGAGAAGGCAAGAGCGAAGCTTGTTGATGCCGGCCTGGATGCTTCGGTACTTGATTCTTCCGACGAGGAGTCCGACGCTGATGAGGGTGCTCCTTAGTTCCTCCCGCTAATTTTCTGCCTAAGTGTATTTTTTTTTTTTTTTTGTACTATTGCCCGACTCGTAAGCGATCGGGTTGTAAAAATTTTACAAGTATAAATGAAATATACTCTTTTGGCCCATGAATGTTTGTTATCAGTTTTACTTAGAACTAATCTCGATCAGTTATGTTCATCCGAACCTTCTAATCGGATTGTCCTTAGAGTTTATCTGATATTGAAGGGTCCAACAGTTATACTCGGGACTTATCTCGATCAGTGGCATCTTTTTGAACCTCTTGATCAGATAGCAGCCGAGATCTGTTCTTTGAGAATGTGTTGAATTCCCGGTCAGTTATGTTCGGGACTTATATTGATCAGTGGTGTCTTCCCGAACCTCTTGATCAGATATTGCCCGAAGCATGTCTGTTCGAGTAGTAATGAAACATATGAATATAGATGAAGTTAAACATTGCCAAGAATAAGAACTTTCATTTATATCATTTAAATTGAGTTGGTTGCATAGACAAGAGTAAGAATAACACAACTATTACTGGTAAAATTTTCTAAGTCTTCCAGCATGCCATGTATTCGTTACCTCCGAACCATTCATTGCTCGAAGCCGGTATGTTCCGGGCTTCGGCACTCCTATCACTTCATAAGGACCCTCCCAGTTAGGCATTAATTTGCCAGTGTTCTGGGGGGTTGAAGCCTCCGACTCCCGGAGGACTAGATCTCCTACTGCAAACCTCCTGGACTTCACCTTCTGGTTATAGTGTCTGGCTGTCCGCTGCTGATAGATTGCCAACCTCATCACAGCCGAATCCCGGACTTCATCCAGTAAATCCAAATTTGTCCTCAAGCCATCGTCATTGTACAGTTCTTTATATTGGCTGACCCGAAGGGTAGGTGATCCGATCTCGACAGGGATTAGAGCATCGGTCCCATATGCCAATCTGAATGGAGAATCCCCCGTTGTAGTTTGTGGGGTAGTTCGGTATGACCATAGAACAGATAACAGCTCTTCGGGCCACCGACCCTTTAATGCATCCAGCCTTCGTTTTATCCCGTTGAGTAGGGTTCGGTTTGTTACTTCCACTTGACCGTTTGATTGAGGATGGGCAACCGAAGTCTTTCGGTGTTGGATCCCTAGATCTTTTAGAAAGCCCTCAAATTTTGATCCGACGAACTGTCTGCCATTGTCTGAGACTATTGCCATCGGGATGCCGAACCGGTAGACTATTCCTTCCTTGGTGAACTTTAAACACTCCTGCTCGGTTATCCTTTGCAATGGTTTGGCCTCAACCCACTTGGTCATATAATCGATGGCCACGATCACAAAGCTGACTTGCCCCTTAGCTTTTGGTAGAGGACCTAGGATGTCGATCCCCCACACAGCAAAGGGAATTGGGGATAGAACCGAGTATAACTCTTCTGGAGGTTGGTGTGGAATGTTGCTGTTCAGTTGACATTTGGGGCATCTTCTGACGAATTCCTTAGCCTCAGTGTAGATAGTTGGCCAGTAATACCCCTGCCTCAGAATTTTGTGTGCCAGTGACTTTGCTCCCATGTGATCCCCACAGATCCCTTCGTGCACCTCTCGAAGTGCGTAGTCTGCTTCCGAAGGAGTCAAGCACTTGAGCAGTGGAGAGCTAAAGGCTCTTCGGTAAAGATCTCCATCAATGAGGACGAAATTTGAGCTTCGATGCTTGACTTGCCTGGCTAGTATTCGGTCCGAGGGTAGGGTCCCGTCGGCCAAATATGAAATATAGGGAGTGAGCCAGCAATCGAGTCGGTCCAAAGCAAGGATGTCTGTCTTTGGGATACTGGGTTTTTCCAGGACCTCTAAGTATACTGATCCTTCGAAGGAGCTTGCTTCAGTAGTTGCCAATCGTGCCAGGGCATCTGCTATGGTGTTTTCTGATCGATCCACTCCCAAGCAGCTGTGTGATGCGAAGTATGTGAGCTTATCTCTTAATTCGGCCAGATATTTGGTCATCCTCGCCCCCCGAGCTTCATATTCGCCCGATAACTGCTTGACCACCAGCTGTGAGTCACTGTAAATAATTAACCTTTGCACCTCGAGGCTTCGGGCCAATCGTATCCCTGCTAAGATGGCCTCGTACTCTGCTTCGTTGTTCGTGGCCTTGAAGCCGAATCGAATGGCTTGCTGGACCTTGAACCCTTCTGGACTTGTCAAAATGACTCCTGCTCCACTGACGTCTGAGGTTGATGATCCATCCACGTATAATGTCCACGAGGTCTGCCCCGATTGTGCTTCGGCCACTGTGTCTACCTCCGGCTCTGTGAAAGAGCACTCTACTACAAAATCTGCCAACGCTTGTCCTTTGATTGCCGTTCGGGGATGGTACTCTATAGCAAATTGTGTCAATTCCATCGCCCATGCGGCCAGCCGACCTGACACCTCGGGCTTGTGCAGAATTTTTTTCAAAGGCTGATTCGTGTAGACCACCACCACCCGACCCTGGAAATAGTGCCTAAGTTTCCTGCTAGCAATTATGAGGGCGTAGGCGAACTTTTCCAGGTTCGGGTACCTTATTTCCGCGTCTCTGAGAACATGACTGACGTAGTAGACTGGAAACTGTTTGCCTCCGTTGTCCCTCACCAGTGCCGCCCCTACTGCCATCGGGCTGGCAGCTAGGTATAAGTATAAAGGTTCAGAGGCAACCGGCTTCATCAGTAATGGTGCCGAACCCAAATACCTTTTGATTTCTTGGAACGCGTCTTCGCATTCTGAAGTCCACTGGAAGCTTTTGTCATTTTTCGGACCCTTGAGAGTGTCGAAAAAGGGTAGACACCTTTCTGCTGATTTTGACATGAATCTCCGAAGGGCTGCGATTCGGCCCGTCAGCCTCTGGACATCCTTGTATGTCTTCGGGGATTTCATGTCTAAGATAGCCGAAATTTTTTCAGGATTGGCCTCGATTCCCCTTTTACTAACCAGATATCCTAGGAATTTTCCTGAACCCAATCCGAAGGTACACTTGGTCGGGTTTAGCCTTAGATTGTGTTGCCTTACCGTCTCGAAGCAATCTGCCAAATCCTCCAGATGATCTCGGGCTGCCATGCTCTTGACGATCATGTCATCTACGTACACTTCCATACTTCTTCCCAGCTGCTTTCTGAATACGAAATTCATCATCCGTTGGTAGGTTGCCCCTGCGTTCAACAGTCCGAAGGTCATTTTTCGATACGCGTATATTGCCCGATGAGTGATGAAGCTAGTCTTCGGGATATCCTCCTTATGCATCGAGATTTGGTGATATCCCGAGAAAGCGTCCATGAAACTTAGCATCTCAAACCCTGAAGTGGCATCAATCAGCTGGTCTATGTTGGGTAAGGGATAGAAGTCTTTAGGGCATGCCTTGTTCAGGTCAGTGTAGTCGATGCACATTCTCCATTTCCCATTTTGCTTCTGAACCAATACCACATTCGCCAGCCATTCGGGATAGTCGATCTCGAAGATGAACCCTGCCTCTAACAATTTGGCAACCTCGTCGTCTATGATGCTCTGTCTTTCTGGGGCAAAGATCCTTCTCTTCTGTATCACTGGCTTCTTTTTAGGGTCGGTATGAAGCCTATGCAGTGCTACTGATCTGCTTACCCCGGGCATGTCACTGGGTTCCCAGGCAAAGATGTCGGCGTATACCCTGAGTAATTCCACCAGACCTGTTCGCAGCTGTTCGGTCAACCCGACCCCAATCTTGATCAGTTTGTCTGGATTCCCTGGTATTAATTCTACATCCTCCGTCTCTTCGGCTGGTAGAGCCATGGGTTCTGTACTTCCCTCCGTGAATGGCTCCAACTCTATGGCCATCGCCTGCTTATGTTTACTGACCCCGATTCCTGAAGATATTAAAGTGTTCCGATAACACCTTCGGGCAATATCAAGATCTCCTTTTGACTCCCCTATCCCGTTCGGCGTCGGAAACTTTAGTTTGAAGTGGGGTATGGATGTTACAGCCTGTAATGCTGCTAGAGTAGGCCTCCCCAAGATGGCGTTGTAAGCCGAATCCACTTGTACCACGAAGAATTTTACCATGATTTCCGTCTGCTGTGGGGCCGTGCCGAATCGGACTGGCAGTTCTATCGTGCCCGACACGTGAACCGGGTCTCCACTGAAGCCGTATAGGGGACCTTCGCCCCCCAATTCCATCTTTTTTCCTCCCAAGTCCATCCTTTGGTAGGCATGCGTATAGAGTATGTCGACTGAGGATCCGTTATCAATCATCATTCGCTTCATGTCAACCGGCCCGACCTGAGCTGTTATGACCAGAGCCCCGTCATGCGGTTCAATGTGATCGGTCGGGTAATCCTCGTCTGAAAAGGAGATAATCGTGCCTGAGTATGGCCTGTCCTTCCGGGGCGAGGAGCCGGCTAATGATAGTACCGCCTCGAGATGTCCATTCCTTTTCCTACCGGTTACACGCCCTACCGACCCGCCCGATATCACATCGATAACTCCTCGGGGCTGGGTGTTCGGTTGCGGCTGTGCTTCTCGGGGGGTTCTCTGACGTTCTCTGGGGGAGGCTCCGATCCCTCTCTGCCGACTACATATCGCACCAGCTGTCCATTTTGCACGTTCTTTTCTATCAGATCTTTCAGGTTGACGCATTCGTCCGTTGTGTGCCCTCGACTTTGGTGATACGCACAGTACTTATCCCGACCTCTTTTTCCCGGTCTGGTGACCGTTTGGCATGGTTCGAAAAAGGGTTTGTTCCGTATCTCTTCAAGTATCTTGGCCCGATCTGTGGTGAGTGCGGTGTACACTTTGTTGACATTTTTGTTTGGGAAGGGCGGCCTTCCACTGCCAGACCCTCCACCATTATAATTCCTCTTACTGTAATTGTCCGACCTTCCCTGGGTGTCGGACTTCTGATAATTTTGTTTGTCCCGATCTCTGGATTTGTCGTGGGATTGGGACTGTGGTTTGAAATTCCCCATCGCTTCTTCAACTGCTATATGACCCTCGGCCCTGTGGAAAGCCTCTGTTAAGTCTGCTGGAGGATTGATTACCAGATCCTTCATTAATTTTTTGGATTTCCCGATGTCGAGCCCGGTTGTGAAGAATCCCAAGGCCTGTGGGGAATTCAACTCTGCCACCGACCCCACGGCCTCTCGAAACCTTTTAACATACTGTCCCAGGCTCTCATCTGACCTTTGCCTGACCTGCATGAGGGATGCTGTGATCTTTCCCCGTCTCTTGTTACTTCCGAACCTAGCGTGAAACTTTTCCCGAAGGTCCCTCCACGAGTTTATTGACCCTGATGCCAAGGTTCCCATCCATTCTCGGGCACTCTTCTTCAAGGTGGTAGCGAACATATGACACTTGGCCGCGTCGGAATGGCCGTAATATGTCATTAGCCTATCATACCCATCGGAGTGGTCATAAGGGTCTCCCAGCCCATCGTAAGTCTCCATTGGGGGCATCTTCCTTTTGGGGTCGGCGATCTCCTGATTAATCTCCTTCGAAAAGGGGGACCCTACACAGGTCGAAGGTTCCCCCGTCGAACTTTTTGCCAATAGTAGTTTTTCCAGCTCAGCCACTCTTCGGGCAAGGGGGTCGGACTCTCCTTCATGAGGGGACGATCGGGGTCTGTCCCTCTCACGTTCGGGTGTCTCGTCCCCCTTCTTTCCCGAATGGCCTTGGTGTTCTGATCGGCGTCCTGCTGAACGGCTCCTCCTACGGCTCCGACCGTCCCTCGAATGGCTCCGGTATCTACTTCTCTCCCTACCGGCCTCTCGTCTTCGGGGAGATCGAGACCGGCTTCGGTGCCTGCGCCTCCTGGAAGATGCCTCCTGTTCCCCGGCCATGTTAGCCATCTGTAGTGCGAGTTCCTCCTGTTGGAGACGTAGGGCCGTCATGGCATCTTTGTTTTGCTGCATCTTTTTCTGCAGGATGAATTCTCTCTGATCTCGACTTCCTTGTGGTTGATTCTTTTCGTGCACCTCCAACGCCAATGGATTAGCTCCGTCCATCCGACTGGCTTGGTTGGGGGTACGTTGGCTTTCATGAAAGAGCCGCCTCCGAGGGGAGCCAGCTGACTCCCTCTGATCTTCCTGGATTCTGGAACCCAGTCTGTCCTTCACCGACCCTCTCACCTGAGTGGTCTGGTGGGACTTGGCCTTTTCCCGGTCGGAAACTGCATACTCCACACTCGCCATCGTTTCTCGCCGGAAAGGAATCTGATTGTGATTGTTTAAGCACTGCCCTCCTTCTAGCGCCAATGTTAACGCCAAGTTTCGCCGGCGCGTCCAATCACAGAATCCACGCGCTAGAACCTGCACAGTAACAGATCACACAGAAGCTTGACGGCTTGTGCCGCCGGGGGATAGCTCCGGTGTGAGAATGAGTACAGGCCGTTACAAGGGTAAACAATGGAGGCAAAGTATTTAGTGCTCAAAAGTAGGTATTACCTCATAATGTTAACCTAGGCCTTGTATTTATAGAGCTCACCACCTTAGAATCCTTCTCCCAGTCGGATTAGGACTCCTAGTGTATGGTAGTTACCATAACTTGGGTCCAACACAATCTCCTTAAAAGGTGCAAGTAGAATCCCATCCCACCACTACCTTTGGAGTTACCGTGTATGAATAGGCCGCCGGACTCTGCACGCAGGAGAGCCCACTATGCAGGCCCAAACGGTCCTATTATCTGGTCTGGGCTTCGGCCCAAAGGACTCGAAGGCCCGACCTCTCATCATCACAAGAATGGGTTCGGTCTATAACACCTTCGTGGGCTTCGGCCCAAAGTACTAGGAGGCCCGACCCCGACACACATATAACGTCCTCCTGGGCCTCATCCCCTCGGTCTATCAAGCCCTTCTTCCAGGAAGCCTTCGGCCCAGATGGAGGTCGGTAAAATGCTCCCGAACATTATGTTTTCATTCCATATTTACTTTTAAATTTATGACTTACTGAATTAAAAAATCATTGAACTCTCACCAACTAACAAAAAAAACAATAAAATACAGTTTGAAGTGAATTTTATGTTAAATTTATTCCATATTCAATACAGTGTTGACACACAGGAGGGAAGGTGATCTCTTCGCATGCGTATCAGCATTGTATTGAACATAAAATGAACTTACCATGAAGTTCACTTCATGTTAACCACTCTCGTATATGACCTACTCAAAATTTGGTGTTTAGTTATAAAGTGGTGATATGATGATGATAAATAATCAGGATAATACTATGTGCTATGTGCAACTGTACACAAAAAATTGTTCACCAAGAGTATAACTCATGTATTGTTTATTGACGAAAAATGTGTAAAACATTCAATTATAGCTTCAGCTCTCGATTTTCTCTTTTTTTATACTTATGGCTGCACAACTTTTTTTGTATAATTAGAGTATCTTCAAGAGTCTCTTCAACCACTTTGGGATAATCAAATAGGTGAGCCACGTCAAACAAATTATCTCCAACAACCTCTTCAATCTTAGTCATCAAATTTGTAAGCTCATTCTCTCTTTTCAGAACTGGTAAGTTGACTTTGCATCTTCAAAACATTTATTTTATTTTGGGAGAATCAAAATCATATGAAAAAAGCTAAAAACATTTATTTTACTTGTTGCGTTTGATGTACATCTCAGTTTAAAATTTAATATAATTTTTTTTATTTATTTAAGTCAAATACTGCATTAATTGAATTGAAGAGATTGATGAAGTACAAAATATTAAAATAGTAAATAATACTCTTCAAATTGCCATGTAGGTCAACAAACTTCAATTTGAAAAAAAAAATTGCTACTACTGTTGGAGATACAAAATATAAATACATAAATAAATACTCCCTCCGTCCTCAAAAGGATAAGTAAAGTATAAATTTCACACATATTAAGAAAAGCAATAATAGAGAAAATAAAGTAAAAAATTTCAAAATTATTCTTAGTAGTCTCACAAAATTCATAAAATAATAAGTAATTTTTTTTAATACTAATGGACCCACTAAATGACATAATAACTCTTCATTTTATGTAATTTATATCATCTTTTTGGAAACAAAAATAATTATACATTTACTCATCCATTTAAGGACCGAATGAGTAAATAATAAAAATAATTAACAAGGAAAGCTATTATGGAAAATATATTTATTGAAACAAAGTCCTAAATTATGTTATCACTTTTATTTACACAAGACAGAAGTAGTTAATTAATTTATTTATTTCCCAAGTACAATTGCAATAAATTCACTAAAATGAAAGTACTATAGTAATTGCATTGCATTTAAGAAGTAACCAACAACCTTTTAACAAGTGCCTTCGGCTAAACTCATTCTATTAGATATCTAGTTAGGAAGTAGAACTGTAGAAGGCCCAAATTAACAAATACTACTATCTTCTGCTAATACACTCTCAATCTATTGAACACAATCAAAACTATCTATTAGCGCGGAACACTTTTAACGACAGACAAAACTGTAGCTAATTTCGTCGTCATAAGTTCTGAACCGTTGCAATAATATATCCAGAACCGTCGTTAGTTCAGTTCAAACCCTATAACGACAAGTTTTATCAGTCGTTAAAGGTGGTCCGCACTGTACATAGGCATATATATATATATATATATACATACATATACACACACATTCAACCTCAATTTATCTAAAATAAACTCGATCTAACTTGGCACAATCTCGGATTTTTTGAAATTATCACGAGTGGCAGGACGACAACACAAGTAATTAATCAAATTAATTAGAAGATGTTGATGATAAGGTTGTGGCAGATGAAGTTCTGGGCGATCCAGATGCTTGTTTTAATACCACGGTCGGTAAAATACTAGTTTTTCTCCTTTCTTCCTCGTTGATCAATTCTCCCACAAATGATTCCAACTTGTTTAAATTTGTATTATCAACCAACTTTTTCCCTTTGAATAAAATTGATTCTACGCTCTTCATTGCTAACATCTCCTCCACCACTGTCAACATATTTTTCTTTGAGATACCAACAATTCCATTTGCTTGTATACGAACATAATCACTTGTTCGAGACTCGCCAAAGGCCATGGATATAGCTTGATCCACCTATTAATCATCATACAAAATAATTTATTAACTTTAATCAAAAATATATATTACTAATTAATATTATTGTTTAATTGTCCTACTCCTACCGACAAAATTATCTTAATTAAAAAGTTTGGGGTTAAATAAAAATAAGAGTGGTTACTACCAAGTTAATTTTGGTTAATTGATCGACAGGCAGATTGTTTAAAATGTCAGTAATATATTCATCAATTAATCAATTTATTATCGAATTAACTTTATAATATGATGATTGGATAAAAAAGTTAGGTGCATTATTTTTGCAATCATTTAATAACATTATTATTGTCACAATTTACTTTTGTGAAAGAAGGTGCACATAATAATATAAACAATACCTACCATGTCGGAAACTCCTTCTCCAGCGATCTTAATTAATGATGTCGGCAAATGGGTCGAGTTCCCGGCGAAACTGCCGGAGAACGACTCGCCGTTACCCAAAGACACAACCAACAGGTCCCCAACCCCATTACAAAAGGGAAATTCTTGCTTATTGTTTAGTACGTGAGTAATGGCAGCGGCGGTGGGGTTGTTCATAGCAACCTCGCCGCCAACAGCCGCGAGTTTGGTTTTCCGATCAACGGACCTTATATTAACCGATCCAACCCCCACCGGGTTAGCTGACGTGGCAGCGCACACGTCTTTGATCTTGAAATCGTACCCGTCGATTTCCAACGCATCCGCGCGGGAAAACACAAAAGGCGCGCCGGTATTCAAATCATAACACGGCACCAAAACCGCCTTCAACGTGTCTTTCAACGTCAAGTCACCAAACGTCTTCCCAAACACATTCTCAGATGAGTGGAAAAGTCGCCGGAGATTACCTGCCGGCGATGACTTTAAAATTTTCCGGCGATTGTCAACTATAAATTTGAGAGCTTCCCTGGCCGAAAACATGGGACCACCGTCGTTCCCCACCGTGAAGAGCAAGGAGGCGAGGATTCCTCCTACGCCAGAGCCGGCCACCACGTCGAAGTAATTGGCAATTCTGGCATTTGAGTTTTTCGACTTTTTCTGAAGGTAAGACTCGAGATATACGAGGGACTTGGCTGCGAGTAAGCCGTCGGTGGCGCCGCCGCCGTCAATGGATAGAATTCTGACTTTTCCGGTGATGTGTTTGCCGGATTTCATTTGTTCAAGTGGCAGAAGTTTCTCTTTGGGTAAAGAATTAATTTTTGGGTCATCGTATCCGAAGAGAAATTTGTTTTCGAGAATTGAGAAGATCTCGTAAGTGAGCTTGTCTACTTCAATGTTGGAATCAAGCATTGAAACTGCTGTTGATGCCGTCATTTTTTGTAGTGTACTCTGTGTGTACGTATATAGAGATATTATATATAAATATATTGGATATTTAGAGGTGTGAGAAAGAAGATAGAGAAAATTGTGATGAAGGAAGAAGAAAGGAGTAGAAGATTATATATAGTGAGGAAGATATTGGGCAGGCAAGCGTGTGGGTTATTTTATATTAATGTGGGGAGGGAGGGACCATATACATGCATTATAGGGTATGGAGGAGAAAACAGACAAAATAATTAAGGAGGGAGTAATAAAAAAAATTAGGACGATTAGTTGACCATTGCCGACGAGTTGTTCTCGTCGTTTGTTTGGAAGGGGGAGGGGAGGGGAGGGGAGGGGAGGGGAGGGCTTGGACTGTGGACGGATTAAGGTGGTATTCTGGTATTTGATCGGACTGAAGCAAGATCTCAACTTAAAAAGTTATTTGATAATTAAAAATATAAAATTTTTAAATGATTTTTAAATTTAAAAATATTTCATATTTACTTTTCAAAATTAAATAATAATCTTAAAATTTAGAATGAAGGTGTGCAATATTTATATAGGCTCCATAAATTTAAATTTTTCATAAGAGACAAATAAAATTTAACAAATAATTTTATCTTCTTATCGAATCAAATGTGAAGTTATTAAGATATATTAAGAGATAAACAAATACCATCTAAATGTGCTTTGAACTTTATGTGTGTTTTTTATGAATTAATAGTATCCCTCAATTACAATTACAATTATTCTTTAATTTCTTTAAGTTAAACAAATGGTGAGGACTACTAAACAACTCTCCCTAGAACCTTCATTCCATACCCCGACTCGTACTCGCTATATTCTCGCCTCCTGAGAAGAAAAATGGAACAAAAAGGAAAAAAAAGGGTGAGCTCAACTAGCCCAATAAAGAATATTATGACTAAGATAATATACAACAATTTATCGTTAGTCTTCAACAGGGAAAAAAATCTGATAGAATACAATAGACAACAAATGTTAAATCAATATTCGCAGCGGAAAATATTAATTCATAGAAAAGTTAAGTAGAGAATGAAATCTACTAATATCTATGAATTTAACAGTCCATCATCAATATTTTTTATCCCTGTAACACCAATCAATATATATGTGGAATCATATATTCATCCTTGCACTACAGGCCAAGGACATTCATCAGTTGGTCATGTTCATCTAAACACATGTTCATCTTTGCACTACGGGCCAAAGATATTCATCAGAAATCATTCATCTTTGCACTACAGGCCAAAGATATTCATCACAAATCATTCATCTTTGCACTACAGGCCAAAGATATTCAATAATATCATCATTTAAGACTGAGGATGATGAAAAATATTTTTAAAGAAACGAATCCATTGAAACAAAATGACAAGGATTAAGGATTAAGGATTCGTACTTTGTTTTATCCACGTCCAAAAATACCTCAAAAATAATCATAGTGGTGTAAAATTCAAGAATGATCAAAACATAGATACAATCAAAGCTAGTATCCAGAATAGATATTTTGGACAAAAAGAAGAAATTTCATTTTTTGGTGAATAGTGTCGTATTAGTGAATAGTGTCGTATACGTGAATAGTGCCGTATACGTGAATAGTAACTCCGACACCAAAAGATAGAAATTTCACAAAAACATCATCACGCTTCATGAATAGTACTCGTGAATAGTAACTCATGAATAGTAACTCGTGAATAGTAACCCCGACATGAAAAAGTTTCAAATTTGATAAAAAGTTCCAACCAATATCTCAGCATAATGATATTGAAGAAATAATATCATTTGAGAAGAAAATAACATCCCTTACCTCGAAAAACAGTACTTCTGGTTGAAACACCGGATATAGGCTATGACTTGAACTTGCACCGTATAGCAATACTCAAAGTATACTCAAAATACTCACAAGAATACGCTCGATAATATAAAGAGAGAAAACTTCAGTTTCTGGTGTGATTTTCAATTCTAACCTAAGCACCTATTTATAGGAAAATGCTTAGAACACCAAAGCAGAAAATTTATTATAATATTAATATATTTAATAATCTTCTACGCCCACTTTGACAACTGATATCAAATCATTAAACACATGCTAGGGCTGCCCACTCAACAAAAAAAACGTTTTTATTAATATAAATATTTAAAACTTCCAAAAATCAATTATTTCGGAGCTTCGGAACTTCAATAATTCATAATAAATAGCCCTTTTATCAGAAAATTCGAATCTCGCGTGTTTTTATAGGAAATTCAATTCTCTACAACTTTGCAGAAGAAAGTTTTTCCAAATTCCCAACAGAAATTGACCGAAATCCACAAACGGGTGATTTTAGAGGCTATAATCAAATTTCAGTCAATAAATGGGGTCCACCGACATATTTAACATGTTTTAAATATTTTTGGTAACAAAAATACTCCTCCACATATACTCATATATCCCACATTCATCGTAAAAATACCATCATTATTATATTATTTAAATGAATTATTTTATCAGAAAAAGATAAAATTTCAATTTTCAACAATTGTCATATTTAAAAATTTTCTTCATCTATATCCACATAAAATCAATATTTTCCTCATCATATAAATCAATAATTTAATTATTCACAAATAATATTACAGAATCACAATACTGACAACCAGGCTGTTCCCAGGAAAGAGGGGACTTTCCAATAAGAATTTCTTCTTACTGGCGCGCAATTAGGTGACCAAACCTCTCCTTAGACAGAACTTTCTAGACATTGCCAATAATGTTATCTAATAATATTATTAAGATAATATGAATTATTGTTTTGATAATGAAAAATACTGTGTAATGACAATTATTGAAACAACAGCAATATAAAAATATCAACGCAACAGTTATTGAATCAATATAATAAAATACTGAACAATAATTACTGTAACCATTATTGAGTAGTGCCTTCTTACGTAAGAGTCAATAATTGGTGCAATACCGTGTGCTACTGTGCAACAACGCGTATTACTGTGTTTTAACCACCGGGTATTCCAACAGTGTAAACGGTAACAACTACGCCGTTATTTTTAAACAACTTATATTTGTCGTTTTCTTGCTCCAATCGCTTTCCGTTATGGGGCCCACACATGGCTGCGCCGTCATACGAATATTCTCCGACAGTACGAATATTCCACGACCAAACAAATATTCCCCGACAACAATGAATATTTTATATTATTTTGAAATATTTGCGTATTTTACCCATAACTATCCACATTAATCACATCAACCCTTACTATTTCAAAATAATAATTAGAGGAAATTAAATTTCTTATATTAATTATTTGGGGTCTTACATTTTTAATAAGTTGATCAATTGATTAATAGAATACTGAAGTGTGTTGAATTTTAAAAAGAAGAAACAGGAGGAAAAAGAAGTAAGAGAGAAGTTTGAGTTTCAATATATGCATGTCTTTTATTAATTTCATTGACTATCTTAAATAGCCTTGCAACTGGAATGGGAAAAGGTAATTAACAACTACTAAAAAGTAGGGAACACATGCCCACTAACCCACTAACTACATGTCAGTAAAACTGGTCCTAACAACAAGGAAATAACAATCCAAATAAACAACTCAAGACTAACTAAATTGAACCCATGTCTGCACCACGTAGGTAGAAACATGCATGGGCTTTGCATCATGGCAGTAGCATGCACACATCACACACATAGAGTCTCGTCTGCATGTCAGTACTCTATTGGCCGATTGACCAACTTACTTAAAAATGAACTTCATGTTAACCACTTTCCTTTCAATGCTTTCTATCTTGGGTACTGTAGATAACATTTACGGCGTTTGGACCATCAAACGTTATGTCTGTGAGTTAAATACGTTGTATTTAAAACAAACGACTATTAAACGAATAAAATTTTCAAGTCAACGCTCTAAACACACTAAACGCTGAGTAATCACACATAAACTATATAAAAGTTTGTTAATATCTTGAATGATTCTTATTGCTTTTCAATTATTTTAAAAAAACAATCGACCTTTTAATGGTAATAATATAAAATATCATAATATCATTAAATTTGTTAACATAATTTTATTATCATATCAAATTATGAATTTTGGATTCGGTTACCATAAAATTAATTTCATAATAAATTGGTCAATCGATTAATACAGTGCTAACACGCAGAGATATCACTTTCTACCTGCGTGTCGACACTGTATTAATCAATTGACTAAGTTAATTTCATGATAAAAAGGGACCGACCAATCAAACATATTAAGTATTTAATGTACTAGTCCTAGCAAATAAATGGATGGAAACCGACCCGTCAATGAACATAATAATATTTGGATATGAGCGTACGATGGAAATAAGATATGGTTGATCTTGTTAATATGTCCTCTTCTGACAGTACCACACCATAAACTTCTCTATACTTGGATTGGATGCATGTTAATAACTCTATCTGGTAGTAGTAATTAAGAAGCTTTTCTTTTATCTTTTTCTTTTTTCGCTATATATTCACAATTCAAATCTATTTATCGCGGTTCAAAAATATCAAATACAAATTCATTTTTTTAACTTTTTTACTGATATACTATTAATATTATTTTTAATATTAATCTTTTATATTTCTATTTATTCTTTTAAATTTTATAAAATTATTATTATTTTAAATAATTTACACACGTTGTAAACGGATCTGGTTATCATGAAGTTAGCTTCACGATAAGTTGATCATTTAACTAGTACTCCCTCCGTCCCAAATTATCTGCTGTTCTAGAGTTTCACACAGATACTAATATGTATGATAAAAATACTAAAATACCCTTTGTGCTGACTTTTTTATTAATTGAAGAGAAAGAAAAAGCAGCTAATTAATTGGAGAGAGAGTGAGAAACATTGAAGAGAGAGAGAAAGCAGCACATTAATTGAAGAGAGAGATAGAGAGAAATAATTATTAATTGGAGAGAGAGAGAGAGGGGCATGAATGTGGATGTTTAAAAAAGAGGAGAGACATTAATGAGAGTAATGATTATCAACAATTAAGATAAAGGGGCAAATTTGGAAAACAAATGAAAAAAATGTATTGAAATCTTAAAAAAGCAAATATTGTGGGACAAATTTTTTTTGCTAAAACAGCAGATAATTTGGGACGAAGGGAGTATAATATTGACACGTAAAAAGAGATCATCTCACGATCTGCGTGTCGACACTGTATTGATTATTCTTGTCTAAAAATTTTATGTGACAAAAAGAAATGCACGCCGATCAAACGATTAATCGGGGAAAAGATTGAGTTTCGTAGTCAGTTCCTTCCTAACCACCGACGCTTGACAAATACATTTGATCCAAAATGTATCACATTAGAATTAAAAGGATTAGCCTATCAAACACCTAATTTGTGTCCCCCAAATAGTGGCGGGACCAAGTGGGGACACCGTCAGTCGGTAGTACAATAGAATGAATGAATGCTCAAATTTTTCGTACAACATAAACAATTTCAAGCACACCTTCTTGTCGGATCATCACACTTTCTTTAATCTCTCCCTTTTTCATAAATATTTCCTTTCAAATGTGCCCGTCAATTTAATTAATCAAAGTTTTAATATTCATATTATATATATATATATACAAAAAAATAAACATACACAATCGTCTATGACGATAATTTTTTTAAGCTATGGCGACGGTTGATTCAACCGTCGTCATAAATATTCTGGTCTATGACACGACGGTTGAGCCGTCGTTATAGTCTAAAAAAACAGTTGTCATATCACGATTATGTACTACACAGCTGTGTATATACATATAGCGTCCATTAAGATAAGATTTTCGAAATTTTTCTTGTTTTACGTACTACCCCATAATCAAGCATGGAACTATCCCATTTCATGACATTAATACCATTAATAGTTAATATGCAAGTGGTAGTTGATCAATTCTCTTAACCCCGCTTTCCTAATGTTAAAAATGATCATCTCGTCACTACCACTCATACTTGTCAAAAAGTTAGCAGCTTATCTAAACTAGAGAAAGTCCAAATTCTTGACAAAGGAAGCGAATACACCGTCTACAAAGTACGTTACAACAATAGTGAGGCCGTCTACGTATTAAAGGTGGTTTATGCAACGTATTCTTCCAATAATATTCGCGATGTCTTGAACTTCAGCATATTGAAATACTTGAATCCCTGGATTCATCATTTATTGCCGGATTCCATGGAGCATTTAAGGAGGCCTATTTATGGCTACTAGAAAATCAAGATAAGGCACGAATAGCGTTTGAGTTACCATTATAGAGAAGATTGAATTTCTTAAAAAAATTGATGAATAATCTCCGTTAGTATTAATAATACAGATTATGTTTGATGACTTTTAGGTATGGTATGTCAATGACTTTTCAGAATTAGTTTTTGCTTAACATTTTTTTGGATATTTGTATTTTATTATAAAAAAAATTCTTTGATTACATTTATCTTGCATATTTTTATTCATAGTTCAATGATTATAATTAATAGAAGGGTAAATTTGTAAAAGTAATATTTTTCTTTTCTTTTTATTATAACTCAAAAACACATGAAAAGAAAATTTTTATATTTTATATTTTTTTATATTAAAAACTCAAAAACAATACAAAGAAAAACTTCAAAATTTTTATTTTTAACTTATATTTTTTATTTTTTTATTTTTCGTCCAAAACTCAGAAACATAGTATAAATTAAATCATATGTAACAACGTACATTAGATCGATAACAACACTTATTATACGTATGTGTAAATTCATGATTAAAAATTTGTGCATGCGTATTTAAAAAAGTGATATATATATATATATATATATATATATATATATATATATATATACACACACACACACACAATAAATAAATTTAAAATATTTGCATGAGAATTATTATTCTTAAAAAATATATCCTTGATCAAAGTCTCCTTTGAAACTCTAGACATCATGGGTGGCACCATCTTTATTTTAATCTCCACAAATTATAATTATACATTCTGCCTAACGTCTAACACCCTCTTTACATTCTCCTAATCATATGGTTAGAGCTTTAATTATTGTGTTAGTTATATTACATTATTAATTTTTCTATATTAATCATGATTTTAAATAGTTTGTCTGATGGTGAAGTGATAGAAGAGAATAATCTTAACGATAACTCCTCAATTTTGTATTGTTAAATTAGCTTTCGTAATAAAAATATGCAAGAAGATGATGGGAGATTAATTGTTGTTTAATGTAAAGGGATAATATTTTTTATCTTTATCTTTATCTTTACTTTAATTAAAAAGATTAATATAATCAAACTTTTCACTTTATTTACTACTAGTAGCCTTCGCTTTCACAAAAGAATTTTAATTATTTTGATTGTTTAAGTTAACTTGTGATCATTGTAAATCCAAAAGTTAATCACACAATGATAGGGTTAAATACATTTTTTCCACTCTATTCGACCTCGGTTTACAAATGTATCATTGAACTAAATTTTTTTATAGTCAACTCATTGAACTATAATTTTTTTACAAAATTTCAAAAAATCGACTTGACTGTTAAATGTGTCACGTGCTGACGAGGAGAGAGAAGTTGAGTTGGATAAATAAGTAAATTAAATTATACTCAATTCTATAACAAATAGTTTAAGATAATATAAATCAAATTAATATACATGACATTAAATTAATTAATAATTTTTACAAATGTATTTATATAAAATTATTGAATTCGTATTTTTTTTATAAATATTTTAATTTCATTTTAAAAATATAAAATTATCTAATATTTTGAAAATGGAGAGATTATTATTATTATTATTATTATTACTTTCTCTAGATAAAAGAAAAAAAAAAAAAAAAAACTTCATCAATTCATCTTCCTCAAAGAGTCCTCCATCACCACTGTTCCGCCAGCGTCGCCCCCACCACCACCACACCTATACTGTAAAACCCCAACTTTTTGAATAAAGATGAATTTTCTATAAATATTATTTTTGAATATTATGGAGTGAAATTGATATAATAGTTGTGGGTAATATTTATAAATTTTGCAAAGTACGCAAGTTGTTATATAATATTAGATTGGTCGGAGAATATTCGTTTTAACAGGGAATATTAGTACAATGGCACAATCATTGATGGACCCCACAACAGAATTATTGTCAGATTGAGAAAACGACAAAAATACTTTATAAAAATAACGGCGGAAGTTTTACCATTAACTGTTGAAACACCCGGTGTTAAAAGTACAGTAATACGCGTGGTTGCATAGTAGCACACGATATTGATTATTGATGCTTACGTGGTAAGTCACTCAGTTTTGTTGGTATTATTAATGTAATAATATAGAAAATCTTTTTATATAAAACAGAATACTTTTATAAAGTAATTCTATAAATAAAATATATTATATTCTGTTAGTTCCTAGTAGACACAAGTTATCTAGAAGGTGGGGTTGAATAGATATTTGAAATTTTTTTCGTTTTAACTTGTTCTTAGATAATGATTAAAACTTTGCAGAATTAGTATTTGTTTTAATCTTCTTTACCAAGCAATGGAGTTATGAGCGAGTAAGGCAGTTATAGCAGATATAGCAGTTATAGCATGAATGTAAATGATACAGTTGTTTTTAAGTGGTTCAGAGCACTCAAAACTCCTAGTCCACTCTTCTACTCAACGAGTAGGATATCCACTAAGGATGTCTTTTACAATCTTCTGAATCACACAGATTCCTTCTAGACCAGCAGTCTAGGAACTTCTCTAGTTCACTCTTGAACTCTTCAAGTCGAGCAGACTTGGCTTTCTTACAGTTCACTACGTACTCTTCAAGTCCAGCAGACTTGGTATACTTCTTCAGTTGATTGATAGTGGTTAAGTTCTTGATGGTTGCTCACTGAAATACTAAGTTATGTTTAAATTTCCTGCAAATGCATCTAGTCACTAATAATCATGACAACAAATCTCTTTGGTTATGTCAACATCAAATAGGGGGAGATTTTTGGGAGAATGCATATTATGATTTGATGTTTTAATGCATGTGTTCATGATTATTTGTAAGGTCCTTAAATGAATATATGTACAAGGACTTAGTGATAGATCAAAATTATTAGGCTGATCTAAGCTTTCAACGTGTATCATTCTGTTAAAGAATGTGTAGATAGAAAGATCAAAACTGTTAGGTTGATCTTAAGATGTAATAGATTAGCCTTGAAGAAATCATAGTGCATCAGTTTGATCAACATTGCAATAGTCAAGGCAAAAAACGTAGAGCCTGAAGATCGTAGTGTGCCTGCTTTGAAGGAGACTCTTCGGACTTCGTAGAGTGGTCCCAACGATTGCCGAGCTAACTCCACGATCGTAGTGTGCTGAAGGAAACATGAAGTTTACAAGTCAACGATCGTAGTGTGCTCTCGGGAACGTAGAGTCAACAACACGAGCAAGAGAAGATCGTAGTGTACGAAGGTTTTAAAGGAAAATCGTAGTGCTCTCAACTAATAGCATCGTAGTGTGCAAAGATGTAAAAGACACTATGGTCTAAATCATAGAACACCACGATCTAAATCGTAGAGCATCATCTGTCTCACGTCAGAAAACGTCAAGCCGAATGATCTGTATTTTCAACAAGTGAGGAATGGATCCCAGAGGATGCAGTACTCATCAGTCCCAGATTGTATGAAATATCCTTAGTATGCAACAAAGAAGCGTATTGAAGAAGCTAAGGATAGTACTATGGGTAAGAGGGACAAAACACCTTTTCAGGTGGTAGGTGAGAAAGCAGCTTGCAGTGTCAGTGGGCCAGAATGCAGAATTCAGAAGATGTGCAGAAATGTCTCCATCATAGTACAAAAAGTTCAGATGCATTTAATGCCACAACGGATGGATCCAACGGATAGTTTTCAACATCACATATATACAGATCAGACAGATGAGAGAGAAATAAGCAAGCATTAATCAAACAACGTTAACATCTCTCTCAAGCTCAACTCTACGATCTGAGATATTGCAAAGCTTGCTCAGTTACTCAGTTCTTAACGAACCAGTGCTTACACAGCAACTGAGTAGCAACCATCAAGAACTCAACAACTATCAATCAACTGAAGAAGTATACCAAGTCTGCTGGACTTGAAGAGTACGTAGTGAACTGTAAGAAAGCCAAGTCTGCTCGACTTGAAGAGTTCAAGAGTGAACTAGAGAAGTTCCTAAACTGCTGGTCTAGAAGGAATCTGTGTGATTCAGAAGATTGTAAAAGACATCTTTAGTGGATATCTAACTCGTTGAGTAGAAGAGTGGACTAGGAGCTTTGAGTGCTCTGAACCACTTAAAAACAACTGTGTCGTTTACATTCATGTTATAACTGCTATATCTGCTATAACTGCCTTACTCGCTCATAACTCCATTGCTTGGAAAGAGGATTAAAATAAATACTAATTCTGTAAAGTTTTAATCATTATCTAAGAACAAGTTAAAACGAAAAGATTTTTAAATATCTATTCAACCCCCCTTCTAGATAACTTGTGCCTACTAGGAACTAATACTTGGTATCAGAGCAGGTTCTATTTTATAGTTTACACGCTTTAGTAGATCCAAATGGCACTCGTACCAAGCGAATCCAGGACCGGGGGAGGCAGCAAGCCACCAATGTGTAACAAAGATAAATTTGCTAACTGGAAAGTTAAGATGCAAGCTTACATGGACTCAATAGATGAAGATCTATTTGAGACTGTTCTTAATGGGCCCTATATACCGACAAAGCTTGCACCAACCATTGACGATCCAAACAGAGTACAAATAAAAGTGAAAGAAGAATGGACAGACACAGAGAAGAGAGCTGTCCAACTTGATAAAAAGGCAAAGAACATCCTGTTCCAATCCTTAGAGGATGATCTATTTGAAAATGTTATAAACAGCAAAACAGCTAAGGAAGTTTGGGAAGCACTGCTGATTATGCACGAAGGAACTGAAGAAGTCAGAGAGAACAAGCAGTCTCTCCTGACACAGCAGTATGAAATGTTTGCTCATGTGCAGGGAGAAAACGTAACTGCAACTTATGAAAGATTTAACGTTCTTCTCAATTCTCTACGAGCGTATGAGAAAATCTATCCTAACAAGGATCTAACCATAAAGTTCATGAGAGCCCTACCAAGCAGGTGGGATACAAAGACCACAGTAATAAGAGAATCAAAGAATCTTAATGAGATGATAGTTCAACAACTGTATGGAAATCTCCTGACGTACAAACTAGAGCTGACCCAACGCGCCGAAACCTTATCAGAAGGAAGAAGAAAGGATAAGGGTGTTGCTCTCAAGGCAAATGAAAGTGCATCAAAAGTCATCACCGAGATTAACTCTGATGATGATGAAGACGATGACGATGACTTTGCTATGCTGGTAAAGAGACTAAGAAGGTTCATGCGACAAGGCAGAACCAGCAAGCCAAAGAAAGTCAGCAACTACGTCAGCCAGGAACAAATGAATGATTTATACTACAACTGCAAGAAACCTGGTCATTTCATTGCCAACTGCAACAAGCCTATCAAAGAAGAGCTAAAGAAGAAATCTCAGGCAAAGAAAGAATACAAAGGAACCAAGAGGCCTCAGAAAAGAGACAATGGCCTGGTTGCCGGAGGATCGTGGAGTGATTCAGATAATGACTCAAATGCAGACTTCGGAGATGAGGAAGAAACACATATGGCCAATCTGTGCTTAATGGCCAAACATGCAAAGGACAAACAAAGCCTAAACATACATGATGTAAGTATCGATGAGGTATTTGACTTTAATTCTCCTGAAGTAGATATAAGTGACTTGAGAACTGCTTTGCATGGCATAACCACTGACCTACATCAATACATGAAGTGGTTCAGAGTCTTGTCTAAAGATCATTCACTTCTTCAAGAGGAGAAGAAAAAAGTTCAAGAAGAGCTTGAAACAGTTCTTCTAAGTACTAATCTTCTCTCCAAGCTTGAAGTTGAGAATGAAACTTTAAAACAGACAAACACACATTATGCACAAAGAGAGTCTAAGCTAACCTCTAGAATTGAGGATCTAGAGAAGACTATCTCTGCATGGAACAGATCCTCATCATCCATGGATTGCCTGCTCTCTAGTCAGAGAAGCACATTCGACAGAACAGGCTTAGGCTTTGGGGAATCCATCTCAGAGCTAAGTGTGGAAAAGACAATGGAAATTAGCACTAGTAATGTCTCAAGTTTTGGTAGAGGCATTGCTTTTGTGAAATCCTCACAGTTAGAAGAACCAGTTCAACCTTGTTCTACTGTCTCTAGTTATACTCAGAGAAATAAAGGATCTCACGCTGGTCTGGGTTTCATCAAGGAAAAGAGTAATCCAACCTCTACTTACCAACCTCGAAGAATCGTAGAGTCAAACAAAATCAACTCTACGAATCAACTAGGAAGGTACAGTAGAGGTAAGACACACTCATCACTATTTATGAAACCTAAGGACACATGGAAGAAAGAGAATCAGTTTAACAGAAGGTTAACTAAGGAACCACACAAGTCCAAGTGGAAGATGAATCACCACACACACAGGCATGCATTATAATAGATGCTTCATATGCAATAAAAATGGTCATAGGGCTACAAAGTGTTATTATAATTCCATGCATGTGAGACCCAAGATTAGACAAATTTGGGTCCCCAAAGGCACTAACAAAAAAGGACCTATGCAAATATAGATATCAAAATGAAGGTTCAAATGTTTTGACAGGAAAAGAGCTCCACGACCTCAACATGGTATCTGGACAGTGGTTGCTCGAGGCATATAACAGGGAACAAAGCTTTACTATCCAATTATGTAGAAAAGGAGGGTCCCTCAGTCATCTTTGGAGATAACGACTCGGGCAAGACAAGAGGATATGGCTCTGCTGGCAATGGTGCAGTATCTTTCAACAAAGTAGCTTATGTGGAAGGACTCCAACACAACCTTCTAAGTATCAGCCAACTCTGCGATAAGGGTCACCAAGTAACATTTCTCAACAACCAATGTCCAGTTAGAGATTTGAAGACATCTGCCATAAAGCTGACCGGAACAAGAAAAGGAAATGTCTACACAGTAGATCTTGGTCAACTAAGCTCTGATGAGACAATATGTTTTCTGGCAAAAACATCAGAGGAAATGAGCTGGCTATGGCATAGAAGGATGTCTCACTTAAACTTCAAAAACATGTCCAAACTGGCATCAAAAGATCTCGTAGCTGGCCTACCCAAGTTCAACTTTGTGAAGGAAAGGCCATGCAACGCCTGCCAGCTTGGAAAGCAAACCAAAAGCTCATTCAAGGGCAAGACTGCCAACTCCATTAACAAACCCTTGCAGTTGCTCTACATGGATCTTTTTGGACCAATCCCAACAGCTAGTCTTAGAGGCAAAAGATACTCTCTAGTCATAGTCGACGACTTCACCAGATTCACATGGGTATTCTTCCTAACTTCAAATGATGAAACGAGCTCTGAATTAATCAAAATGTTCAGACTGGTGATGAATAAGAAAGGAGAGAAAATCAAGGCAATAAGGAGTGATCATGGAAGAGAATTCGATTTCTCAAAAATAGACAAGTTCTGCCCATACAATGGCATCAGTCATAACTTCTCAGCTCCACGAACTCCTCAACAAAATGGAGTTACTGAAAGAAAGAACAGAAATCTGATAGAGGCAGGAAGGACCCTACTAGCAGCAACTCATCTGCATGAATACTTCAGGGCAGAAGCTGTCAACACTGTATGCTACACATAAAACAGATCATTAATTCTCTCTATGATCAAGAGGACACCCTACGAACTGTGGAAAGGAAGAAAGTCAAGTGTCAGCTATTTCCATGTCTTTGGCTGTGCATGCTATATTCTCAACAATGGAAAATAGTATCTGAGAAAATTCCAGCCCAAGTCAGACGAAGGGATCTTTCTTGGATATTCCACATACAACAAAGCTTACAGGGTGTTCAACAAGAAGAAAATGAATGTCGAAGTCTCAATACACATCATTTTTGATGAAACTGACACAGACAAATCAGTGCCTCTAGACACTACGACCGATAGTGCAGACACTACGAATGAAATCGGCGAGCTCAACACTATGATCGTAGTACCAGACAGTGAAATCGTAGAGCATGATAATGAAATCGTAGAGAGGTCCATCCAAGATAGCGAGCCTCTACTCCAAGAAGAAGTGATAGACCTTGAAGACCTAAGACAAGAAGGGATCAGGACAGATGTCCCAACAGGGAACAGATGGGAAAGGGATCATACTCAGGATCTAATCATTGGAGATCCAAGTGCAAGAGTTAAAACAAGAGCTGCTACTCAGAATGAATGCTTCTATCTAAGCTTCCTGTCACAAATAGAGCCAAAGAAGATAGAGGATGCCATAGAAGACTTCAGTTGGATAGAAGCCATGCAGGAAGAACTCAACCAATTTGAACGAAGCAAAGTGTGGAGATTGTTACCAAGACCAAAGAGTCATCCTGTCATAGGAACCAAGTGGGTCTTCAGGAACAAAATGGATGAAGATGGGGTCATCACCAGAAACAAGGCAAGATTAGTGGCAAAGGGCTATTCTCAAGAAGAACGCATTGACTATGATGAGACCTTTGCACCTGTTGCCAGACTAGAAGCCATCAGAATCTTTATTGCCTTTGCTGTCCACATGAAGTTCAAACTCTTCTAGATGGATGTCAAGAGTGCATTTCTAAATGGAGAGCTTCAAGAAGAAGTCTACGTAGAACAACCTCCAGGTTTCATCAATCCATCTCTTTCCAATCATGTCTATAGATTAGACCAAGCTTTATATGGTCTTAAACAAGCACCTAGAGCATGGTATGAAACACTGACTAACTTCTTAATAGAAAATGGGTTCACTAGAGGTAGAGTATATACCACACTATTTCTTAGAAAGCATAAAGACAAAGTCTTACTAGTTCAAATTTATGTTGGTGATATCATTTTTGGTTCCACTGACGAAAATTTATGTAAGAGATTCTCTAAGCTAATGTAGAGCAAGTTTGAAATGAGCATGATGAGTGATCTAAATTTCTTCCTTGGACTGCAAGTGAAGTAGACTGTTGAAGGAATATTCATTAACCAAGCCAAATACATCAAAGACTTACTAAAGAAGTATGGCATGGAATCAGCCGCTCCCATGAAAACACCAATTGCTCCTGCAACCAAGCTTAACAAGGATGAGAAAGGTAAATGTATTGATATAACTCAATACAGAGGTATGATAGGTTCTCTTTTATACCTAACTGCCAGTAGACCAGATATAATATTTGCAACATGCATATGTGCTAGATTTCAGGCAAACCCTAAAGAGTTACATTTATCTGCTGTAAAGAAGATCTTCAGGTATCTCAAGGGTACACCCTACTTGGGGCTATGGTATCCCAAGGAATCCTCATTTGAACTTATAGGATACACAGATGCTGATTTTGTAGGATGCAAAAAAGACAGAAAAAGTACCAGTGGCACCTGTCAACTTCTTGGAAACAGACTTGTGTCCTGGTTTAGCAAAAAACAAAACTCAGAGTCTACTTCAACTTCAGAAGCTGAATATATTGCGGCTGGTAGCTGCTGTGCTCAAATCCTATGGATGAGAAATCAGCTAGCTGACTATGGGTTTGATTTCAAATCTATTCCCATACACTATGATAATACAAGTGCCATAGCAATAACTCATAATCCTGTCATGCATTCTAGGACCAAGCATATAGAAATAAGGTATCACTTCATTAGGGATCATGTGCAAAATGGAACTATATCTTTACAATATATCCCTATTGAAAATCAACTTGCTGATGTTTTTACAAAATCACTAGATGAATCCAGATTTAACAAGTTAATAAGTGAACTAGGCATGCTAAATCTTCAACCATGAACTGTATGCTCTAGATTGTGCTAACCATGACAGATATAAAGGCTGTACTCAAAATTGTAGACATGATCAAGGGAATTTCACGATCGTAGAGCCGAATAGACAACTACCTCAACGATCGTAGCAAAGACTCAACTATTATAGTGCAGACTCAACGATGACCTAAAGCCCTTCCAACAAGCAAAGTGAATCCTGTGATGACAAGCCTCATAACAATGCAATCTCTCTAAGAGGTGCCTCAGGGACAAACCTAACCCTTGAATCACCAACAGGTTGGCCCTTCCTGAGTTACCTTAAAAAGAATGCTTAGTCAAAAACTCATCACAAGGATCCGGACAGACTCGAAGATCATAGGACAGACTCTACAAATAGTGATCAGACTCAACGACTGCCGGACAGAATCGACGATCGCAGGGCAGACTCAACGACCAGAAGACTATCTCTATGATCGTAGTTATCCTAAGTATATCTCAGCATTGAAGACTCAAAGGGAAAATCAATACATTCATGCACAATCAAAATCGTAGAGCCAAGCATAAGGCGACACCTATCCCACTAAGTCAAAAAAAAGAAAGAGGGAAGCTACAAGTACAAATTGGAACCGTGTTTTTTTTTGAAATCTGAAGTTCAAAAGATTATCTCTCTCTCTCTCAAAGCAAAACCCTAACTCAAGAGAAAGCTCAGTCGTATTCCACTTCTCAACTACAGAATCATGGCTGCTTTAAATGTAATCTCAGGCTACAGACTCTGTTTCGATGAGTTCAAAGATGCTCCACCAAAATTTCACAAGACCTTAGCACTACTAAAGAAGGCAGGTCTCGAAGAGGCGCTAAACACCGACACCCTCATCTATCCCAAGCTAGTGAAGGAGTTTTACAAGAATAGAGTGTACGAACACAACACCATCAATACACGAGTAAGAGGAGTTGAAATGATGCTAAGGGAAGAAAAATTCAATCTGGCCCTAGGTTTCAAGAACGTGGGGCACCCATTTCTAGACAGCATAAGCTTCCAAGAGGGTTTGAAGAAAATGCACCACAAGAAGAATCCCTCTGTGAAAGGCTACAAAAAGAAGGAGTTCCCTCAAAGGTACAAATTTTTGGCTGACATTATTGGAAAATGCATCTGCTGCAAGAGCTCAGGTCATGACTCGGTAAATGAGACTCAGCTCAAGCTCATGTCTGCTTTGGTTCATGGTACTCAACTCAATTATGGGGCTGTATTACTCGAGTGGATCGGCAAGTGGATTGTCAGCTCAAAGAAATCAAAGAGTACTCCGAAGATGCTGTATGGGAGATTCATTAGCATCATTCTGCAATCTGCATTGGGTGACAAAATTGGGGATGATGAAGGAGAAGCTATCAAGCCAAATCGAAGAATGACACAGCAGTTGTTTAAGAACTGGGAAAGGAACCCTGCTGATTATGTAAGAATGATGACAGAGTCCAGTGGGAGAACTGTGGAACAAAAGGAAGCAGGCTTTCCAGGAGGAATGTCTTTTGTCAAAGAAGTTGAAGAAGAAGAAGAAACAAATAAATGAGAACCCTCTGCTCTTTCCAGAAAAAGCAAGGGCAAGAGAAAGCTAAGGGCAAGACAAGTCGAAGAGCCTCAAGGATCTACAACTAACATTTCTGTAGAGTCCTCTGACATAGAGACTCTAAAGAAGAAGAGGAAGCTGAAGAGGAAGCTGAAGAGGATCAAGCCACTATTTCACAGATCTTAAAGAAGAACAAGACTGGTCATAAGTCCAAAAGACCAACAGTGTCTTCGATCGTAGAGTCTCTGCTGTTCTCTGAGACCAGGCCAAGTGTGGCAGAAATGGAAGAAGCTGCTTCAAGAAGAGTGGCTGATCAATGTGGCAAAACAAAGACTCAAGAGAGTCCAAAAGTGGTGACTAAAACCAGCAAAGTAAGGAGAAAGCTGGTCAAGAAGTATATTCTTGAGAATGAAAAAATACTGAAGAAGGAAGCCAACAGTGTGGCTGCAAAAGTAGAACTATCCCAAGTAAACTTAGAAGAAGATGCTCCAGCTGAGGGGGAAATTCCTGAAATTCTCATGATCGAGTATACATCGGCTGAGGGGGAGAAGCCTACTGCTCAAGAAAAGGTTCCAGCTAGAAGGGACTCTTTGAGCTTAGAAGAAGATTTACCAGCTGAGGGGGAGTTTCTAAACCTTCAAGAAGATGTTCATAGTGAGGGGGAGCCTCATAATATCCCAATGGCTGAAGAAGAGGTCCCTTCTCAAGATAGAGATGAACCAATGCCAAACCTTCCAGAGGCCATTAAGATAATGGATTCTTCAGAAGAAACCAAAAAAGAGGAAGAAAATTATGATGATGATGAGCTTGAAATTACTGGTGTAGGGAAAGATGGATACAGAAGCTATCTGTACAACCAAATATTTTCTTACCTACCCATGATGGCATACCATCAAGCTCAAATCCTGAAATCATGGGATCACATATTCTGGAGCTTCAAGGAATATCCAGCAATCTCAGTTCTGGCTCATGGATTTCCAGGGAAAGTCATCTTCACCAAAAAGCTGCTTACCAACCATTCCTCATCAAAAGACAAACCTGAGGTATTGACTATCCCTACCAGTTTTAGAGTTAATCATCTGTCATCATCTTCATTTAGTTATTTCTATGAATTTCCTAAATGGATGGAAGTGATTCCCAATCCAATAAATCAGTTTCCAGTTGCAGAATCCCAAAATTATGTAACTGAAGAACCAGAAGAAGTCAACCTTACCCTACTCCCTCAAATCACCAACTCTACGATTCCATATTCAAGCCACACCGTAGAGTCCAATGTTTAAATCGTAGAGTCACCTATCCCAGATATCCAAACCCAAACCCCTCCAGCTAATATACCATCCTCCTCATCACATGACTTTTTCAGTCTTGATCTTGCGTTGTACAATTTGCAAGATCAATCTCCACCAAGAACCCCTCAAATGGACAATCCCCAATCAAATAATGCTTTCCCAAACCTGCTTACCAAGGATGACTTAAAAGAAACCTCTAAGCAGATGATCAAGTCTATCGAAGCAAGTCTGGAATCCCACTCTGATCTCCTCAACATCCGCCTGAATCAAATGATAAAAGCTGGTAAAAAATTCCCTAGTACAATGAATACTGAGCTCACTACGAGGCTAAGGGAAATTATTAAAGAGATTCTGAAGAGTTTTCAATAACTCAAGAGGAGACTCATTTCAGCACCTGTTCTGACAATACCATCTGGTTCGGAAGGATTTGTCATTTACAGTGATGCTTCGGGCAAAGGGTTAGGATGTGTTCTCATGCCACATGGAAAAGTCATAGCCTATGCCTCACGACTGTTGGGAGAATGCATATTATGATTTGATATTTTAATGCATGTGTTCATGATTATTTGTAAGGTCCTTAAATGAATATATGTACAAGGACTTAGTGATAGATCAAAATTGTTAGGCTGATCTAAGCTTTCAACGTGTATCATTCTGTTAAAGAATGTATAGATAGAAAGATCAAAACTGTTAGGTTGATCTTAAGATGTAATAGATTAGTCTTGAAGAAATCATAGTGCATCAGTTTGATCAACATTGCAGAAGTCAAGGCAGAAAATGTAGAGCCTGAAGATTGTAGTGTGTCTGCCTTGAAGGAGACCCTTCGGACTTCATAGAGTGGTCCCAACGATTGCCGAGCTAACTCCACGATCGTAGTGTGCTGAAGGAAACATGAAGTTTACAAGTCAACGATCGTAGTGTGCTCTCGGGAACGTAGAGTCAACAACACGAGCAAGAGAAGATCGTAGTGTACGAAGGTTTTAAAGGGAAATCGTAGTGCTCTCAACTAATAGCATCGTAGTGTGCAAAGATGTAAAAGACACTACGGTCTAAATCATAGAACACCACGATCTAAATCGTAGAGCATCATCTGTCTCACGTCAGAAAACGTCGAGCCGAATGATATGTGTTTTCAACAAGTGAGGAATGGATCCCAGATGATGCAGTACTCATCAGTCCCAGATTGTATGAAATATCCTTAGTATGCAACAAAGAAGCGTATTGAAGAAGCTAAGGTTAGTACTATGGGTAAGAGGGACAAAACACCTTTTCAGATGGTAGGTGAGAAAGCAACCTGCAGTGTCAGTGGGCCAGAATGCAGAATTCAGAAGATGTGCAGAAATGTCTCCATCACAGTACAAAAAGTTCAGATGCATTTAATGCCACAACGGATGGATCCAACAGATAGTTTTCAACATCACATATATACAGATCAGATAGATGAGAGAGAAATAAGCAAGCATTAATCAAATAACGTGAACATTTCTCTCAAGCTCAACTCTACGATCTGAGATATTGCAAAGCTTGCTCAGCTACTCAGTTCTTAACGAACCAGTGCTTATACAGCAACTGAGTAGCAACCATCAAGAACTCAACAACTATCAATCAACTGAAGAAGTATACCAAGTCTGCTGGACTTGAAGAGTACGTAGTGAACTGTAAGAAAGCCAAGTCTGCTCGACTTGAAGAGTTCAAGAGTGAACTAGAGAAGTTCCTAAACTGCTGGTCTAGAAGGAATCTGTGTGATTCAGAAGATTGTAAAAGACATCCTTAGTGGATATCCAACTCGTTGAGTAGAAGAGTGGACTAGGAGCTTTGAGTGCTCTGAACCACTTAAAAACAACTGTGTCGTTTACATTCATACTATAACTGCTATATCTGCTATAATATCCTTACTCGCTCATAATTCCATTGGTTGGTAAAGAAGATTAAAACAAATACTAATTCCGCAAAGTTTTAATCATTATCTAAGAACAAGTTAAAACGAAAAGATTTTCAAATATCTATTCAACCACCCCTTCTATATAACTTGTGCCTACTAGGAACTAACAACGACAACTCAAAGAATATGAGAGGAATTATCCTACTCATGATCTAGAGTTGGCAACTGTTGTCTTCGCACTAAAGATTTGGAGGCATTACTTGTATGGGGAGAAAGTGGAGATCTTTACGGATCATAAAAGCCTCAAATATTTTTTCACTCAAAAGGAACTCAACATGCGACAATGACGTTGGCTTGAACTATTGAAAGATTATGATCATACTATCCAATACCATCCTGAAAAAGCGAACGTGGTAGCTGACGCATTGAGTAGAAGATCATATGCGGTTACGAGTGCAATATTGTCAACGCAAAGGCCCATTTTATATGACTTGCAAAGGATGAAGATAGAGATAAACACTCCAGGGACCCACGTGATGATGGCAAATATACGAGTAGAACCGACTTTAATTGATAAAATTAAAGTTGTTCAAGTTACAGATCCGGAGCTGATGCGTATAGGAAGAAAGTGCAAGAAGGTGCGATGCCGGAAGCAAGAATCGATGAAGAAGGAATACTTCGAGTCAACTCCAGACTTTGTGTTCCTAACGACCCTGATTTAAAGTATAAAATTATGATGAAGGCGCACAACACACCGTTTGTAATCCATCCTGGGAGTACCAAAATGTATAATGATCTTCGACATACATTTTGGTGGGAAAATATGAAAGAGAGATAGCGTTGTTTATCTCAAGGTGTCAAACGTGTCAACGAGTCAAGGCGGAGCATTAAGTACAAAAAGGTCCATTGCAACCACTTGAAATTCTAGAATGGAAGTGAGAGCACATTACTATGGATTTCGTTACTTGTCTTCCAAAAGTTTCTCAAGACATAGATGTGATTTGGGTCATTGTTGATAGATTGACCAAGTCTGCTAATTTCTTACCGATACGAGAAACTTATATACTTGAACTTCTTGATCGTATGTACATAAACGAGGTTATAAGATTGCATGGTATGCCAGTATCCATAGTTTCTGATCGAGACCCAAGATTCACTTCGCAATTTTGGTTTAGTTTACAAAAAGCTATGGGCACAGATTTACGATTTAGCTCGGCATATCATCCTCAGACGGACGGACGGTCAAAGAGGACTATTCAAACTCTTGAAGATCTATTAAGACTCTGTGTCCTTGATTTCAAGGGAAGTTGGGACAAGTTCTTACCATTGATGGAGTTTTCCTACAACAACAGTTATCAAGCAAGTATTGGCATGGCTCCATTCGAAGCATTGTATGGAAGAAAGTGTCGTTCTCCAATATGCTGGGATGAGGTGGGTGAAGCAACGTTTTTGGGACCAGAGTTGGTACGTATGACTACGAAAAAGATTCAAACTATCCGGCAACGTATAAAACCTCACAAGATCGCCAAAAGAGTTATGTTGATCTTCATCGAAAGGACGTGGAATTCGATATAGGAGATCATGTGTTGTTACGTGTTGCTCCATAGAATAGAGTTACGAGATTTGGAAAGAGAGGAAAGCTCAATCCTCGATTCATCGGCCCATTTTTTATCCGTGATCGAGTAGGAACTGTGGCCTATAGACTCGCTTTACCGCCAAGTATATCTTGTGTTCATAACGTTTTTAACATATTCATGTTATGTAAATATGTGGAAGACCAGAATCACATTATTGAGTTGGAACCTGACGAAATTGTGGAAGATTTGACGTATGAAGAGGTTCCTGTTCAAATCTTGGATAAGAAGGAACATATTCTACGCACCAAGATTATACCTCAAGTTAAAGTTTTGTGGAGAAACCACGATGTTGAGGAAATGACTTGGGAGTTAGAATCTGAAATGAAATCAAGGTATCTTTACCTCTTCGACATACTAGGTACGTACCCTAATTTTGAGGTCAGAATTTCATAAGAAGGGGAGATTGTAAAACCCCAACTTTTTGAATAAAGATGAATTTTCTATAAATATTATTTTTGAATATTATAGAGTGAAATTGATATAATAGTTGTGGGTAATATTTATAAATTTTTCAAAGTACGCAAGTTGTTATATAATATTCGTTTGGTCGGGAAATATTCATTTTAACAGGGAATATTAGTACAACGACACAATCATTGGTGGACCCCACAACGAAATTATTGTCGGATTGAGAAAATGACAAAAATACTTTATGAAAATAACGACGGAAGTTTTACCGTTAACTGTTGAAACACCCGGTATTAAAAGTACAGTAATACGCGTGGTTGCATAGTAGCACACGGTATTGATTATTGATGCTTACGTGATAAGTCACTCAGTTTTGTTGGTATTATTAATGTAATAATACAGAAAATCTTTTTATATAAAACAGAATACTTTTATAAAGTTATTCTATAAATAGAATATATTATATTCTATTATGCATAGTATTGCATAGTGTCTGCATAGTATTTGCATAGTGTTTGCATAGTAAAATCTTTTATAAAGTTATTCGTTTTATTAGATTATAAATAGAATATATTATATTTTATTTAAAAGATTTTGCTTTAAATATGGACCGTCAGATTAAAGTAAATCAATCTGGACCGTTCATGAGTTAGTTACTATGCAGTCCATTTTCTATAAATAGAAGCTCATTCCTTCATTATTTTCTTACGAATTCACTGAAACTCTAGAGAGAGAAACTTATAGAGAGAAAGAAGAAAAGAATTATGTTACTTAACTACTCTTATATTCAGTTCTTTTACGGTAAAGGGTGTTATTCTTTCTTATTCATGAAGAGAACTGTTGTTATTTCATTGCTTATTATTCTGTTGGAATAACCTGTATACGCGGTCTCCCCTATACTTGGTGACATTCTTCTATTATTCCGTCTTTACTATTCTGTTGGAATATCATGTCTGTACATTTTACGACGGACCTGATTCCATCTTTATTATTCTGTTGGAATATCTTGTCTGTGCGTTTTACGTCAGACCTGGTTCCGTCTTTATTATTATTCTGTTGAAATATCCTGTCTGTGCGTTTTACGCCGGACCTAATTCCGTCCTTATTAGTATTCTGTTGGAATAACCTGTCTATGCGAAGTACCGCATGCATGGTGATTTCTGTTGTTATTCCATTCTTTATTATTCTGTTGGAACATCCTGTCGGTGCGAATTTCGCCTGACCTTGTTCCGTTATTTAGTATTCTGTTGGAATAACCTGTCTATGCGAAGTACCGCATGCACGGTGATTTCTTTTGTTATTCCATTCTTCATTATACTCAGTTGGTTAAAGTTTTGACTTCTATACTCCATGAAATTAGTAGAATATCCTTGATATTTGCGCTTCATCAAGTATCTTTTCATGAAAATATTCTTCTGATCATTCTTAAATTTTACTCTACAAAGCAGTATCATGTTAACAATTTGGACATTAGTAGTTCTTGGACAAATTAATTCTTGAACTTGTTTTATTGAATTCTTATATCATTGTCATCATCCTCATGTTTATATTATGTTGAAAGTCATCTATGGCCTGTAGTGCATAGATGGACTTGGTATGATTATGACTAGGGATTATTCAGTGTAATCATGACCGTAATGTTACAAATGATGTGGTAAAAGTCCTCATTAGCCCATAGTGCATTGATGGATAGTTGTTAGCATGATCATGACCATTAATGAATACACAAATATTCTTGGCCCGTAGTGCATGGATAATTGTGATCGTGATACTAAAGAATATCATTGGCCGTAGTGCAGGGGTGATTCGATGATGTGGAATATTTATTAAGCTGAGTCTCAGCGATAACAGTGATGAAAAACCTTTTTAATCATAAACGATAGTAGATTTTATTTTCTACTTGACTCTTTTAATGGATTGCTTGTTTCGCTGTAGTTAAACTTGATGTCTATTATATTTTATCAGTTTAACATTGTTGGAGACTAATGATGATTTATTCTGCATTATCTTATTCATAATATTTCTTACTGGACTAGTTGAGCTCACCCTTTCTTTCACTGTTCTCTTCAGGAAATGAGAATATAGCTGGGACGAGTCGGGGAACGGAGTGATGGTCCAGAGGATAGCATTAGTAGTCCTCATTATTCTGTGAAATAGTGTGATAATAATTGTAATGAGGACTCCTTTTGAGTTTGTATAATCTCTAGTAGATAATATTTGTATTCAAACTTACAGTTTATGTTTTGTCGTATTGTACACGACAGTTGTATTAGTAAGTTGTATTTGAATTCTGTACCATGTATCTGGTGACCCAAGATGGGTGATGTATACCTAATTTTGGGGGGGTCACATATACCCTTTTCTACATCCGGCACCACCTCCTCTTCCGCTGTTCAATCTCCACCACCAATCAGTCTCTAGATCTAGAGGCGTTTTCTCAGTTCGACGCCATCATCTTTAATTTTGTCCAAAATTATTTCTAACCAAACCCAAACATGTACTAATTATTAGACTATAATCTTTAATCTTCAGATTCTTAAAATAAGCAAACAAATCAAAAAAAGATTACTGCCTTTACGATCCAATCCGATTGACGCGAAGATTAATCGATTCCAACTTTCATAACCACCACAGAAGCTCCACCATTAGCCATAACCACCGTCATCATCTATAACCACCACCGTCCATAACCCAAAATTCAACACCACAACATTTACTAAAGTAAGGAAATAGGAAAGAAATTCAAACAACCTTCCTTCATAAGGAAGAAGGTTCTTCTTTCATTATTTTTAGATCTGCAAAATTTGCAAGTAAATGGATTCATTTAATGCCTGGAATCGTGAATGTAATACCCTTTCAGAATAAATAAATATATATATATAGGGAGAGAGAGAGAGAGATAAATATGGAAGACTGAAATTTGTAATCTTTAAAGTTGATAGAAAAATGAGAGAGATCTGTTCGAAGTTGAGAAATGGAAAAGAAAAAAAAGGAAATATATATATATAAACAAGACGAAGAAGATCTGTCGGAAAAATTTGCGGTCTTCATGGTGGTGAGGCGGGGAATAAGTGGCGGTGATATGGTGCCGAGGCGGGGTACTTTTTGATTATGGGTTTGATGTTTTCTCCTACTGTTTTGTTTATTTGTTTAATTTTAAATTGATTTGGTTGTTTTAGGAGTTTAACTGTTTAATTACTTTTTCCCCCAAAAAAATGTTTAATTACTTTAGTAGTTTTGTTTAATTTAATGGGTTATTTAAAAACAAAGAAATTTACATATTTATGTGTAATTTATATAATTTGTTTAAAATTGTACCATATTAAAAAAAGATATTAATATACTATTTTTTTTGTATACTACCAAAGTTTTAACATACCAAACAAATATTAATGATTAAAAAAATTATTGTTTTTTATTTTGAATGGATTATTTTATTTTTTTTATTTGATTTTGATTAATTTAGCATTAAATTTATACAACTTTCCATCTTGGCATCCAACAAAAGAAAAATGTCTGACCTGTAAGTTTTATCTCTCTCACGTGGCAGTTTATGTCATTTTTCCGTCCAAAATCAAATAATTTAACAGAATTTGTAACGGTTTGTAAAAAAATTGTAGTTCATTGAGTCGAATGAAAAAAAATCAGTCCAATAACGTATTTGTAAATCGAGGTCGAGTAGAGTGAAAAAAGTGTATTTAACCCTACAATGACAATGGCTACATTTATTTGTAAAAATAAAGGACATGATAATGGTTGGATATCTGATGTTTGCTGATCAAACGATTTTAAGTCCACCACAAACAAAACATACTCCCTAGTGCTCAATTGATCAGCAGAGTAGTGTCCACCCAAATTAGAGAATGGTAAGTCAGAAACCTTCATTTGGGCAACTACATTAGGGACATAATCCGTGCCTTTGGATCCCTGACTCAACCAACCACCATTCTTTTTAAGTAAGGGTGAAAATGTTTTCATAACGGTAGGAAATCAATCAATGCCTGAAGAGAGCGAGGAAAAAGAAAATCGAGGAAGTTCCGACGGCGGCAGTGGAAACAGAGAGAGAAGATCATTATTGTTGCATGTATATCTCCATTTTGACCCTTCATTTTTTTATATGATAGAAACATTATTGTTCCAATATATATATATATATATATATATATATATATATATATATATATAGAGAACGAATACGTTTGAATGAAAAAGAAGAGTAATGACTAGCTGCAGTTGTTATAGATGAGGAGAGAGAGAAGAAGTCATGAGTATAACTAATCCCTAAATTAAGAAATTCTAATTGAATATTAATTCCCTAAATTAAGGAATAGTAATTGTACTACTATTGTAAATAAATATGAAAGTATATTAGTTGTGTAAAGATTTTATGAGCGCACTATTGTAGTAATTATTTTTAAAAATGTAATAGAATATGTAATTCATCCGTATATATATAGGGCCGGTCCGATAATTAATCCATTTAAGCAATGGTTTAAGGCCCCAAAATTGAGAAGATCTCCAAATTTTAATAAGGAACAATTACATTTTCTATTACATTTTTAAAAATAATTACAAAAAAAGTGCCCTCATAAAGTGCATTTAGGATTCCTTAATTTAATGAATTAATATTTAATTAGGATTCTTTAATTTAGGGCTTCTTCTCTCTCCTTATCTATAACAACTGCAACATGCAATCTCATTCTGTTTCTGACGTTACCATAAACTATCTCTTTCTCTCTCTTCTGCTAAACTTAAAAAAATGACAACATTAATAATGGAGTAACCGCCTTCTTCTTCCCCTTCCTCCGCCCCCGCCCTCGCCCCAGCCCCAGCCCCACACCCTCTTCTTCCCCTTCCTCCGCCTCCCTTCTCCTCCCCCGCCCACGCCCCACCACCTCCCTCCGCCTCCCACCGCCATCCCCCTTTCTCCTCATCCCAACCCCACCCCACCCCACCCCACCCCACCCCACCCCACCCCCTCCCCTCCCCTCCCCTCCCCTCCCCTCCCCTCCCCTTCTTCTTCCTCCGCCTCCTCCCGCCCCCTTTCTCCTCCTCCCCCAGATCGATCCAAGGTGGTCGTCGGTGGAGACCCCGCCACTGGCCGCGATGGAGGCCCCTCCACCACCCGTTGCTTCCCCTCCACCACCGATCCGTTCTCCAACTCCACCGATAATCAAACCTTAAAAAGTAATTGTTCCTTTTTAGGGTCCTTGGTATGAAGGTAATATGTTGGTAACCAAATAGGCATACCAAGGTAACCAAACCTTCACAACAAGGTAACCGAACCTTAATATGAAAGTTTCTTTGTTATGATGGTTTGGTTACCTTATTAAGAAGGTTTGGTTACATTGGTATGAAGGGTTGGTTACCTTGGTATGAAGGTAACCAATTCAGTTTTATTAGGTTACCAATTTATTTTGAATGTGATGCAGTTTGGTAACCAAACTTCATGCAGTTGGTTACCAAACAGTCATACCAAGGTAACCGAATCTTAATATGAAGGTTTTCTTGTTATCAAGGTTTGGTTACCTTGGTATGAAGGTAACCAATTCTGTTTTATTAGGTTACCTTGGTATGCATATATGTTAGAGCCCATTTAAAACATCTAAATTATTTTTTCCAAACAAATCAATAGTTACAAGTATAATAATACAAGTTTGATCAATAATTTTGCATCTAAAAGAGAAAGAAAAATAAAATTTTAATTTTTAAAAAAATTATAGATATTAATTTAATATAATATTAAATTGTTAAAAAAAAGACCCGATTTAACTTCAGACCCACAAAAAATTTGGACAGATCCCTGTATATATACATCTATCTAATAAAATACAAATGATTTTGAATTTCCCGCTCACTTAATAAATCATCTGGCCGTCCAAAGTTTGAGATAAATCCCACCGTTCATACATCTATCTATCTAATAATCTAATAATAATTTAATAAAATACAAATGACTTTAAATTTTTCGATCACTCAATAAATTATTTTGGTCGTCCAAAGTTTGAAATAAATTATATTATCCATACAGTGCCGGAGGCACGGGACCCAGCTAGTATTCCTATATGGTATGAGATATATAGTGAGAGAAAGAGTGACACGTGTGATAAGAATAGAATTAGCAGTGAGAGAGAAAAATAAGAAATATGGATGGTGATTGGTGAAGACTAGTAATGCGTGTGAGGGTCAACTTGTGGTTGAATGGGCCTTTGCTTTTTTGGGCCCCACCAGCCCAGCCACTTAGCCAGCCGTGTGCAATTAAGAATCTCCGCCGACAGTGGCCTTTGTTTCTTATGCTAAACAATTCCCATTTCTTTATCTCTGTCTCAATTATTTAATTGTTTTCTTTTTCTTTTTCTTTTTCTTTTTCTTTTTCATGTTGGTACAAAAGTACAAAGAAGGGAAGGGGGAAGGGGGAAGGGGGGTAGGCGTGGGGTGGGTGGGTGGGGGGGCACCCTTAAGATTTATGAACCGTAGGAAGGGAAGAATTATTAAGGTATTTTTGATGTTCTTATTTGGTGGGTAAGGGCTCTAAATAAATATTAAATGCATGATTAGAGGAGGTAGAGATGATCCTCTAATTTATATATTAAATTAATTTATAACATTCGAAATTGGTATGACTTTATATAATTTGTTGTATACAAATCATTTTTATTATGAACAATTTAACAGTATTGATAATTACAAACTTTATATGAACCACTTTAATTATTTTTAAAATTGAATTCAAAATAGTAAGAGGAAGGAGAAACATTAACTAAAATATACGCCTTGTGTATTATCAGTTCATTTCAAAATAATATCTCAAGTCGTCGAGTTTAACTAGTTTATATACGTACCTATTTATAACAGAATAAATTGTTATTAACATTTAGGTTTAAAGTTTATATATACAAATTGGACTTTAATTAATAATAATAATAATAATAATTTTATTAATTTGAGTTTCATAAAACTCAACCCTATATTAATGGTGAGTTCCTCAGTATTCTAAGATATGGAGGACTCAATCAACCCAATATTTGAGACCAAATAATATGCCTAAAGAAACCCACTAATTCAAGTAGTGAAAACAATCCACTAAATTTTAGTAGCAGTACATGTGATGTGAGTCCAACAATTGAACATAGGTTAAGAGACCCAATAAGAAAGAATATCATACATTCATACTAACATTCTTAGCTTTGGGCCTGTCAGTTAGACTATGGGTATTATTATATAACTTCAAAATTGATAATAATTTTAATGCCAAATCTACCAACAGAATATATATACATATACGTAGACCTGGCAAACGGGCGGGCGGGTCAAAAATAGGCCGGGCTAAAAATGACCTGAGTTTTGGCGGGCTGAAAAAGTGAGGCCCGTGGACTGGATTGGGCGGCCCGGCCCGGCCCGGCCCGCGAGCTTTTTTCTCTTTTTTTTTTTGCAAAATCTTGATACACCAAAAATAGTAATAATAATAAATTTTAATAATAATTTTAATTACTTAAATTAACTACATATCTCAATCAATTAAAATTTTAATAGTATTATAATTTTAGATATTATTCTAAAGGCATGATTTGTGATAATGATTGATTTACTTTCCAAATAAGTGGGGGGAATGCATAATTAAGGGATAATGATTGATTTACTTTCCAAATGTACTACAATAAGTAGAGGGATTGCATAATTAAAGGATAAAATTATCTATAATATTGTGTATAGATTTTGGACTTGCAATCTAAAAAATTAGTGGTTGATTCGGATTATATATTGCTAGTAATTCAAAGTATATAATCAAATTTGATTCTTTAAAATTAATATAATTTATTTAACTTTTAAAAATAATAAATACTGTAATTAATACTAATATATAGATAATTTTAAATTTTTATAATTATATTATCTAACTTAAACTAATAATTGTTAGTTTAATAGTTTTATACTTTGAAATTATTAACTACATATCTCAATCAATTAAAATTTTAATAGTATTATTAATTAATTACCTACATTAACTACATATCTTAATTATAATTTTCAAATATAGTTAAAATTTATTGAAGATTGCATTAAAAACAAATAGTTGTTGTAGCTTAGTTGGTTTGAACTCTTATTTATTTACTTACAAGTCTTGTGTTCAAGCCCTACAAGTAGCAAAATTTTATTTTTTTTTAAAAAAAACGCACGGGCCACGGGCCGGGCCGGGCCGGACTTCCCGCGGGCCGGCCACCATGGGCCGGGCAAAAAACGCCCAAGTTTCCATGGGCTAAAAAAGTTAAGCCCAATTTTTACGGGCCAGCCCGACCAGCGGGCCTGGGCCAATTTTGCCAGGTTTACATATACGGCCTCGTACAGGAGCAACCACCTTAAAGAGTAATACGCCCCTTAAAGAGCATGTGAAGATCTGAAACCCAACAAACTCATTTCACAGTAATCCAAGTCAAATGATTGCACAATCAAGAATCAACAAAATTTGTACCAAAATTTCCAATAATCAAAACATGAAATACCAACATCACTACTTAAATGAACAATCGAGAATCATAAAAATCAACTACCTTTACAAAAAATAACTACCAAAATTTTCAAAAATAAATCAAAAAACACACATAATGTTTTTGAGAAAAATACCATTTTGAGTGACAAGTGGGTAATCAGCAGCAGAAAGATTGATGAACCAGTCTCAATTAGCCGAAAACCGAAGAAGTATTACACATCCTACATTTTTACATGTAATGCATAAATTTTTACTTGAAAGGAAAATATTGCAGAGTATAAAAGGAAAAAAAACATTATGTGTGATCCAAAGACTTCAACAATTTCACCTTGAAGTCCTAATAACTTAATGTTTTTCTATTAACAATGAAATCCATATAGACAAGGTCACATGAAGAAGATCATGAGACTGCTAAGACTGTTTTTGTCTTTTTGACATACTTAAAGATCATAACATAATAACCACACAAAAATACTTATATACCATGAGCCACCAGTTCACCCTATACCCAACAAAACTAATATCAACCACTCCTAATACATAAAATAAAAGAAAATTGTTGGGTCATGATATTTTACATAGTGGGTCGGATTGGTTGGACCTACTTATTTGGTTATTCTCTTGGGTCATTATTATTGGGCCTTGTTATTAGACTAATTCATTGGATTATCTTGATTGGGTCTTACAAAGTCTTGGGCTGAATTATTGAACTGACCCATCAGATATTTAAATATCTACGTCTTTGACCGGTGATGATGACAAAGATATAGCTGACTGATATCTTACATGGCATTAATGAGGATTGGACAGTCGGTCAGTGGTGGACAGAGGGGATGAGATTAACAGGAAAGCTACCTGCAGTGGGTAGGGTCAAGAGGGTCAGTGGCACAAGAAATCGAGTCTTGTATTATATCATAGTAAGAAAGTCTTCATAAAGAGGTACACATACACACAACACACAATTCTTATCTCTCTAACACTAGACATTTTATCCTCCATTGTTAACCCTTGTAACGGCCTGTACTGACTCTCATGCCTGAGCTATCCCCCGACGGTCCAACCGTCAAATTTTTGGTGTTGACTGTGTTTACTGTGCAGGATCAGGACGTCTTACGTGATTGGGACACGACAAAAGATCTTGGCGTTAACATTGGCGCTAGAAGGAGGGCTGAGTTCTAGTGTGCTTGAGCTTTCAATCACAATCTTTTCAGTTGTTCTACGTCGAACACTATGGTGAAAAATAAAACTGTTACACTGGAGGGACAACCGATGCCGAGGGAATAGTTTCCAAGCATGAATCAGGGGTTTCTCGTTCGAGAGCCCATGGCGAAGCCCGAAGATGGTTGGTCTTTGCTGCTGACAAGGAGCGTGATCATGGCTGAAAGCGAGTAGAAGGCACCCTGCCTAGAACTCGGCACCGAAGTGGTCAGGACGACAAGGCTGCCAAGCTGGTGAAGATGGCAGACGAAACAGATAAAGCTTTGGAGGTTCTCTTGAAGCAGAGTGAGGATATAGCTGAACATGTGCTTCGAATTGCCGAGCTGAAGGACGAGGCGTCCAATTATGTGCAGGTCCTTCTGATGGAAGAGCTGGTGCAGATCCTTCAGATGGCAGAGCTGGAGCAAGTCCTTTGGATTATGGTCGTAGCAGACGAGGAAGCAGCACAAGAGGGTATTCACCCGAGAATACAAAAAAGGCACTCTGCCTTGAGTGTTCTCGCCATAGCGAAGGGCTAATCACCAAAGCAGATCTATAAGCCGCACTCCTAGAAATCCGAACACTTCAGTAAATATTTCTAAGGTCGGTTGATATTGTGGTCGGACAATTCTTTTTTGATGCTGATGATAGTTAAGGAGAGGCTGAGGAGTCCGACAAAGCCGTTGCAGTACTTCAACAGAAGCAGAGCTCGTGAACACTGTATGTAGACAGATATTCTATTTCGGACATCAGTACAGCAGGCTATCAAGAGGTCGATCGCAATAAAAATTCCACTGTCGATGTATTATCGAAGTTGGCCACTACGGATGCTTATAACTTTGATGGCAGATGGCGTCTTTCCTTCAAACCAGATGCTGGCAAAGAAGACCAAGTACAAGAGTGTTTATTTTTTTCCCATTGATGAGAATCTTTATCGAAGGACCTTTTTCGTTATCATTGCTCAAACATTTGTTTCCATCCAAAACAGAGTATGTTCTTCGGGAAGTTCACAAAAACATCTGTGGCGATCATTTGGCTGCGAAGTTATTGGCCTACAAAGTACTTCAGCAGGGATATTCTTGAAAGGACTGGGGATTCAGCACAGAAAGACTTCGGTAGCTCACCTACAAACTTCATCGGTGTAAGGAGGACGGGGTGGACTCGCTAACCATTCGATGGTAGCCTTTTTGGTAGGAGTGTCCTTCTGAATTTGTTCTACCCCGCATGGTAGCCAAATTTCATGTCCTTATGAATTTGTTCTACCCCGCATGGTAGGAAAATTCCACGTCCTTATGAATTTGTTCTACCCCGCATGGTAGGCAAATGCCCTTATATCTTTGTTATACCCCGCATGGTAGGCAAATGTCCTTATATCTTTGTTATACCTCGAATGGTAGACAAATGTCCTTATATACTTGTTTTATCCCGAGTGGTAAACAAGATCTTGATGGTGCAAGGAGGATCAGCCGAATTCACCCTATTGACTGATCTGTCTCACATTTCGGTAACGATAAGTATGCATTACTTTATTTTGTTCAAATGTTGAGTTCGAATTATATTATAATTGTTCTTAACTGTTATATAATTTGCTTGATTATTGACTAACAGTTTAAGATAAGAGGCACTTGCATAGTTTTCAAGTTGATTGATGATCAATTATTGACAAGAAATGTTCACTCAGAAGTAATAAGGCATGAAGTTGATATTTTATTAATATTAGCTATTCACAACAAGTTAGAATTTTTACAGAAAGTTCTACAGCTAAAGATAAGGAGAGGTCATCTTCAGGCTTCTTCCTTGTAATCGTCACCATCTGAAGGGTTTAGAAGAGATGAATCTACCTTGGCCCGAGCTTTTTCTTGCCTTTACTTCGATAGATTTCATATCTTTTGGCATATATATAGACGATCTCATCGTTCAGCTCGACGGGTTTTCTGTATGCTGCCTGGATTTCCTTACGAAGATCTTCGGTCAATGGCTAACCCAAGTTCCTAAGGGCCCGAAGTTCTCGGGGTTCCTCTTCAAAGCTTTTGACGATGTGTTAGATATCTTGCTTCTTTAGCGTGGATATTATTATATTGCTTCGCCACGCTCTGATTGGACTCGGCCAGATCTTCATTCTTCTTCGTCAAAATTTCATTCTTCGGAAGCAGGTCGACATTTATATCTATGATGACCCGATGTGTGGCCCTGGTCGTCTCCAACTCTTTTTTGACCTTGTTGAGATCCTTTCGAAGGCACTCATTGTTGAGGAGAACAATGTCAAGGTTGCTTCTTTCTTTTGCCAACACAGACTTTAGAATGGCTTTCTCCCTTCGGGCGGTATTCTCTTCGGCATTCTCTTCGGTATCCTCTTCGGCTTCTTTGTATTTGAGAAGGAGGTACCCGAAGATAGCGTTTTCTTGCAGATAGTCAATATTAATCAATCAGTTCAAACTGATGGTCAAATACCAACTTCCTTTAGTCTGGTATTTCACTCCTTCACCCATCAGTTCCATGATGAAATTATTACCGAACCGATGATCATCGGTGTCGCCACAGCTTCGGGCCTGGATTCAGATTAGGATGGTTTTTGTGGCGAAGGTCTGAATTGTTCGGGAGGCGGTGAAATATTTGTTGTTGTATGTTCGGCTGGAGCGGGCTCTTTAAATGGACTTCCAATCTTAATTTATGTTCCTATTTGATGTTCATCAGATGGGCTTCGGTAAGCTATATTTTGGGCCTTTATTGACTTTATTATAAATCATTTTGCCTTGGACCGATGCCATTTATACTCTTTCCCGATGCTATTTATACTCTTTCATTAAACATCCTGTTTAATAAAGGACTGGGGGGCAATGTTGGGTCATGATATTTTACATAGTGGGCCGGACTGGTTGGGCCTACTTATTTGGTTATTCTCTTGGATCATTATTATTGGGCCTTGTTATTAGACTAATTCATTGGATTATCTTGATTGGGTCTTACAAAGTCTTGGGCTGAATTATTGAACCGACCCATCAGATATGGTTGATTGATATCTTACATGACATTAATGAGGATTAGACAGTCGGTCAGTGGTGGACAGAGGGGATGGGATTAACAGGAAAGCTACCTGCAGTGGGTAGGGTCAGGAGGGTCAGTGGCACATGAAACCGAGTCTTGTATTATATCATAGCAAGAAAGTCTTCATAAAGAGGTACGCATACACACAACACACAATTCTTATCTCTCTAACACTACACATTTTATCCTCCATTGTTAACCTTTGTAACGGCCTGTACTGACTCTCACGCCTGAGCTATCCCCCGACGGTCCAACCGTCAAGCTTTTGGTGTTGACTGTGTTTACTGTGCATGATCAGGACGTCTTACGTGATTGGGACGCGGCAAAAAATCTTGGCGTTAACAGAAACCAAAATGTAACAATAATAAAGTTAAAATATTTAACATAAAATACGACTGAACTCAATTTGGAAAATAAAATTACAATGAAATCCATGTATTTCTATATCTTCCAAGCAAACAAACATAATCTTTCTCCCCAGTGAGGTCTTTGAGCTGATGATTTATTGAGGAAATGAACATAATTTTAGGTTTTTGATTAGAACAATCTAATGTAAAACACATTCACTGTAAGTTGTAAACTAAGAATAAGCAATTTAGAATCGCAAGCCCTTACTGATTCAAACTGATGAGATGAAGGAGATCGCGATTCTAGGGCACGTCGAGATTTCAAGGGGCTCTCTCTTCTGAAGACTATAGGGCTCGATTTTCTCTCTTGCAGCAATCGCATTTCTAAGGCTTGGCTTGGCTTGGCTTTTTCTATTGCAGCAATCGAGATGGAGAAGGAACTCGTTCCCTCAGTCGAAACACACAACCCTTTGAACTGAGATTTCTAGGGCTTGGCTTTCTCAGCCGACACACACAACCCTTGAACTGAGATTTCTAGGGCTTGACTTTCTCTCTTGCAGCAATCATGTTTCTGGAGGATATCAAGGGCTTCACTTCCTCTCTATTCGATTTTCTAGGACTGGATTTCAAAGGGAATCGATTTTGGCAGATCGTGGTTTTCTAGCGAGAAGCTCTGTCTTTGTATTATGCAGTGTAGCGAGGAGAGAGAGATAAAAAAGCCGACTTTTTAAAACAGAATGCTCTTTAAGGGCGTATTACTCTTTAAGGTGGTTGCTCTTGAACGGGGTCGTATATATATATATGAGCTATGTGTATATACATAACTGTGTAATACACACTATAGCGACGATTCATCCGTCACAATGAACCAAAATAGCTCAGAAAAACTGTCGCCATAGACGACTGTGTACTACACAGTTGTGTGTGTGTGTGTGTGTATATATATATATATATATATATAAGTGTACACAGTAGCTAATGTGCATATATAAATATTAATGTGCAAATAATGATAATTTTTAGACAAACTACTTAATAATAGGAGTCTCAAGTATAACAAAATATTAAAAAATAGTTGTGTTCCGTTCCTTCGGCACTACATGGACGGTGTGATTTATCCCAAATTTTGGACGATCAAAATAATTTATTAGAGTGAGCGGAAAATTCAAAATCAGTTGTATTTTGTTAGATAGATATAACATAATATTAGATTTGCATATTTTTCAAAATGAGATTGTACTTCTGTTCTATTCCCAAGGACTATGTTTGTTTGTAAAAAATATATATTTAAGATTAGATTATTTATCTTAATTTAACACTAGTTTGAACTATTTTATCCCATGACGGAAGATGACTAACCCTTTAAATAATCTTATGGAATTTTTTTTGTCATTTATAAGACTATTTATGAGGAGATTATATAATCCCATGAAGAATGCATTGAGATTAATAGTTCCCCCCCCACCCACCACCCACCACCCACCACCCACCACCCACCACCCACCACCCACATTTTAATCTATCCATTCAAAGAATTAAATATTCCTAGTGTTAAATTAAGATAAATAATTCAATACTAAACATGCCTTTTTTGCAAACAAATCTTATCTTTTTGTGTATAAATAATTTGATTTGTGTGTTCCATAAATTATTTTTTTGATAAAAAAGAGTTTCTCGGCCTTGGCATCAGATTATGTCTCCCTTTTTTTCGTCCACGATTCGTGACCTATATACTTGATGTCAATGATAGTCTAACTCAAAATAAGACATCCAAATTTACGATTGGTCACAAGTTTTTTCTTAAATTATTGAGCCAAGTGGTGGGGTTAAATTTCGTAAAGCTTTTGCAAGGTAGTTAATTACATAAGAACAACTTGATCAAAACCGTGTTCATCTTCTACAATTAATAACAGTAAAAATGAATAATTGAGGAGAAATTTATCATCCCTTTGTTTGCATAAAACAAAATTGACTGGTGTGATGTAACAATTCGTTACACTGCTCATATAAAAGATGCCAAATTAGTGGTCCTTTTTTTTAGGCGTCAAGTAATAATATAGTAATATATTTTTCAAATAAAAATAAAATAGAGGTTGAAAATCGGAGCTCATTTCTTTAGGTTCCAAATATATGGATGCATGCATGCATGCATGTATTTTCTTAAAGTTATATTTATTTATAAGAATTATAATCGGGAATTATGTGATTAGTAGAACTTCTGAATCTGACTTTTAATGACTTAATCAATTAAGCTTTGAGGAGTTACATTGATTATATTAATTTCATGATTTAAAATATCGATGAAATTTTAATATCACAAGTGTTGATGCAAGTACAAAAGTATTAACAAACAAATTAAGATCAACAAAAAAGTAGATCACTAGTCCTAGTACGAAGCTTTTTCTAAAAAGGGTTCTTGTAGAAACTTACAAATTTGACTTGTCAACATGTTTATTGCAGATAGAACAAAATATATCACACCAATTGCTATATACATGAAGTAATTTACGTGATATTTGATTACATCTTAACAATTAATCTTTTAATGCTTTTTGTATTAAGATGTCATCTGAATAATTACTATATAAATATGAGTCTAAACTTATACATGGTTGAGGAGAAGTGTTTTTACAGCATTCAATATATGGGATGAATCTCTCAACTCTACAATTTGAGAGAATTAAGGAGTTTTGATTGTGTTAAATTTATTAAATAGATTTTACCATGATAAATAATATTACATAATCTGTCAAAAGAATCAAAATTACTTGAGTTTCTCTAAAAATACAAAATTGTTTGATTCCTATTGGATGCTATAAAAACATTAGTTTACGTACAAAATTGATTAATCTCATGGGTGAGTCTAATAGTTATATATCAATCACTATTATACACATTATTTTGTATTCTCTGTATCTAATTTTTTGTCACTGAAACATTATTGTGCAGTAGTATATTGTCTTCAAAAGTAGAATTCCCTAATTACAAAAGTTCTTTTTATACTTTTTTATAGATAAATTCCATATATTTTTATATGAGTCCTGCTATATATTGTAAGAGATTTCTGCCGAATTACGATTAACACGTATATCAATACACGAGATTGTATATGATTATAAAATTGGTCCGTCATATCTATTAGTTAGTAAAAATATTATTAACTATAGTTATCTACGTAATTCGAAATAAAAAAATCATGTAAAGTCGCAATATATATATATATATATATATATATATAGGATTTATATATCACCCTCAAGAGTGATTTTTGAGTTATATTTTTGGTATTTTAATTTTTTAAAAACCTAAAGAAATAAAAAAAATCAATCTATCTATCTACATGTTTGTATAACACATATCAAGGCAAGAATGTCGGTAACAACTTTCCAACAAAGAGAGCTTTTCATTACTCCAATTTCCACAGCTTAAACTCTCCGGAGATCACGGTGCTAAGCTTTGACAAGAGAGAAATAAATTTTGGAGAGATAAAAGGTCATTTTTTTTAAAATTTATTTATGTATAATATACTACTTTCTCCGTTTCAAATTATATGATCATTATATATTAATTTTTGAAAGTCAACTTGAGATATTTTTAAATTCAAAATTAATGAGATGACTCAAATTGAAACGACTTGTTAAAAATTATGAAACAATTAATAAAGCTTATAATAAGTAATACTTTTTAAATAATTTACAATGTTCGTATTAATTAAAATTAAAATAATCTATGTCAACTTCAAGTTTAAAAAACAATTTTGACTTTAACAAATAGTGCAGCATGTCAAATTGTCAATAAATTAACAATAGCCAAATGTGTCTTCAATCATAACAAGAAGAATAAGAAGATAAAATACTTATAAAAATTGAAGCACATGGAAACTATATATATATATATATATATATATGAGAGAATGATTCATAGTAACCGTTGACTATGAATTATTTCCAGGCCAGCTGATCTGTAGCTGCACATATTATTAGCAACAGACGATCATGATTAGAAAGTGAAGATTACTATTTGCAAGAACTTCCTGCGAATAGTTGTTTACAATAAAAAAAAACCAAAAAGTCTCAGAATTCAATCTCATAACTCAATTTTTTCTATTTTTCAATTAAATTTTAAAATTCAATATTTTTTTTACAAATCCAAAATTATTAATTAATATATACATTGTTGAATTTGGTTGAAGAATGTTGTTTTAAGAGAGAGGAGTGTTCTTGATTTTTAATGTAAAAAGCTATATATCCCCAGGAAGTTTTTGCCGATACCCACAAGAATTTATATATACCAATTATCATAACCTCGAAAATTTGACAAATCAACCGGAACCAAAAAAAATAGTTGAAGAGACACAGACGAAGAAGGAATATTAATATTCAAACAAAAGCATTGACTCACTCATTAACGCACAAATATATATACAGACATATATATATATATAGAGAGAGAGAGAGAGATTGTGCGTGCATGTTTGGGTATGCATGGCTCCCGGCACGCCACCCGGGAAAGGCAATCTATAGACAGATTGGTCTCTACGTGTGGCATACAGGGAGCCAGGCATATATATATAAATACAGTCCGTTTCTTTATTAAACTGCAAGAAGCGAATTAAGAACGAACCGATTATAGTGTCGGATTTTTTCGTCGCTATTGCATAAAAAGCCGGTTTTTTATGCTATAGCGACGGAAAAAATCGTCGCTATTGCCGATTCGTTCTTAGTTCACTCCTTCTAATTCGCTGGAGATAGTCGGACTATATGTATATATATATATACCCCTTCATTTTACTTTCCATTTTCACATGGCTGGAAAATGTATATACATTTTCATCCCTAAACAATGTCAACCAGAGAAAAAATGTTCAGTTCGTAAAAGAAAAGGAGAGAGAGAGAGAGAGAGAGAAATTAAATATGAGAGGAAAGGGCATAGAATAGAGTGAGGTGACTAATTGGGAAGAATACTTGCAATTTATAGTGCTCAAAAGCTGGCGGGGGGACAAACGTGGTATTTTTTTTTCGAGCAATGCTACGCAGACAGGTTAATTGGACAGGAATATTGGACCGGCCACTTTTTTTTTTTTTTTTTTTTTTTTTTTTTTTTTAGTGACTCTTAAAAAATGTATAGTATTTATTCCAACAGGAATTTTTATAAAAAATAGTGTTTTAAGTGTAATTTGGATACATATACAAATACAGGATTATACAGTCTGTATAATCCTGTATTTGTATATGTATCCAAATTACACTTAAAACACTATTTTTTATAAAAATTCCTGTTGGAATAAATACTATACATTTTTTAAGAGTCACTAAAAAAAAAAAAAAAAAAAAAAAAAAAAAAAAAGTGGCCGGTCCAATATTCCTGTCCAATATTCCGGTCCGTGTAGAGTTATTCTTTTTTTTCTCATGTCAAAAAAAAAAGTGGTCTTACCGCCAAAAAATAATAATAATAATTCCGTTACATTTTTTACATTACATTACGTATATATATTACGAATCTTCCTATATATTTAAACAACACATCATTTTTCAAAAATTAAATTTAAAATAAAATGTTTAAATAAAAATTAAAATATCTTCAACCCCGATTCTCACCATGCATGTCCAATTATCATGTTCTCATAGAAGAGATTTAACTATAATTGTAACCCTAAAATATAAGTTTTTATATATATATATATATATATATATATATATATATATATATATATTCTCTCTATAAAATATACACTAGTATATGCACGTTAATTTCCAAGCAAGCAGATTTGAATGCTTTAATTTGCATTTTTCTTTCACTATCAAAAAACAGAAGACTGCTTTTTTAATTTCCTTCATCGTTCATTCCCCATTTTTTGTCTTTCTTGATAATCAATTGAATAAACCAAAACTTCACATCAATATATTATTAAATTTTTATTCTTATATATATATAATCCATGGATGATAAATGAAATTATTATAATTTATAACAGTAAGTATGTTAAAATTTTATTATATATGTTGATATATCCGCACATATTTGGATACGTTGACAACCTTTAAGTTTTTTAATTACTAGTATTTTTTTGTTGGTTTATAGAAATATGAATTCGTGTGATTTTCTTCAAAAATGTGTTTGTGTTGCTGATATGCATGCAGCTTAGCTTGTCTTTGATTCTAGAAATTTGTTGTTGATTTGTTTCATATATATATATATATACACTGTCAACCCTAATGCATAGGGATTGATTTTGAGTACTAGCAATAATATTGTAGTTGGAGATTGTAAGGACAAAATAACGATATTTCAAATTTAATTATGTTTTTGAACAATTTATTATTTTTATTTTTGACGAGAACAGTCCAAAAATAGACTGAAAATTTAATTTATTAGATCAATAAATAGAAATAGGAAAAGAAAAGAAATTTAACTGTGGCAATATATATAAGTTACAAATGTAACTACATTTTATCTTTAATATAAAATGCCAACTTTTAAAATAACTTGTCTAAAAAGTTGCGATTTAATGGTAAAATTTATAGCACACGACAAGAAAGCAAGAGAAGTCCTTTCCCAATTGATTTCTTATGTGTATATAGACCCAAAAATCTAACTTAGAAAAAAATATGTTTACCGGAGTGTTTCTTAAGTAGGCGTATTTAGATAGTGAAGTGTGTTTTTTCGGTAAGAACCATATGAAGCTCAAAATTGACATGTGCGTGGGCCTTGCCCAATCCATCGATCTCGGGTCCTTACGTTACGTTTGGATTGAAAAAATAAAATGAAGAGCGGAATGATTCATTCCATTCTAGTTGAAATGAATTATTTCATATACTCTCCCTCCACCAAGAAACAAAATATAATTTTTTTCATTCCGATTTTGCAACCAAACACAATTTTTTTTTATTCTATAGGAACGAGTCATTTCATTCTCACATTCATTACTCAAATCCAAAAGTAGCATTATGGTTTGGGGCTTGAGCCCACTTCATAACAAGTTCTTATTTCAATGTTGAAAAAATAAAATTATTGATAATGTCATAACAATAATTATGTTATGAGAGTAATAGATGTTGCCAAAAATTTAAATTATAATTAGAATACAGATAAAAATATAATTAAACAAATATTTAAAGACCACTAATTAAAGAAGATCAAGATTTGGTACAAGTAAAGAAACCTTGGGATTGGCCCAACCATTTGATTACTTTAATTATTAGGGTTAATTACATATTATAGTAAATTATTAAGAACAATTACATATTATAGTACATTTTTAAAAGTAATTACAAAAATCATACATTCATAAAATAATTACAAAAATATGATACTTCATCATATATATTTACAATACTAATACAATTAAGAGTCCTTAAAATAAGGGATTAATATTAATGGGCTGACATCCTTCGGTCTCTCTCTACGCCCTTACTACTTCTCTCTCTCCTCTCGAAGCCACTCGTCGTCGTCCTCTTCCGTCGCTGTCGTCGCCGCTGCAACACCATAGTCTCTAGTATGTTATTTTTCTCATTGAAATCATATTTTAAACCGTCTTTGATTTGAAAGACGGGCTTAAAATGGATATTGGGATTTTAACTCTGAAATTGATTGATTTGTAACTTGTGAGGACCAAGAGAAAAACTGAATTTAGTTATGCTGCACATAATTGACATTTCGGTAGTCATTGATGTTAAGCTTTATAGTAACTATAAAAAATTGTTTTTACAATCTTGAGGTTGATGTGGGTTTTGTTCATCAATGTCAGAGGAATTGTTGAAAATTATGTCCGGTTCATTGAAACAGAATGTTGAACCCCCCCATACAGGGAGGCAAACTACCTTAGCTTAAACAGTTAATTCTAAAAACTAATATTGGACAATGCCTATTTACAGTAGTTCACATTTAAGAACTTGTTTATGTTTTGTATAGAATGGTTGATACAAGGAAGAAGGATGGAAAGAGGAAAAGAATCACAGAGGGTGATTTTATTAAGGACTTGAAGAAATTTGTTTGGGTTTGTGCAGTTGGATTCTGATTTTGATGTTCCTGTAGTTAAGACAAACTCAAGTTCATAGCCAGAAGATATTTCCAACCTAAATTTTTTTAAAGGTTTGCTAATTTAAATTTTGTTATTGTTACTATCATAGAACTGTTTGGTAATTACTTCTGCATTATGTTTTGGTTACTGTTAGCTTGTGATTTGGATACCATTTTTGTTACCTTGATTTTGTATTTTGGTTACTTTTTTATGTTGTTATGGTTACCATGTATTTGCTTAGTATACATGGTTGACTAAACTGGTTTTGGTGTACATGTTGTTTATGTATTGGTTACCATTAAAACATATTTTGGTTACTATTATATAAATATTTGGTTACTTCTTTAGTATGTTTTTTGTTATTGTTAATTTCTTATTTGGATTCTATTTTTGTTTCCTTGAGTTGGGATTTTGGTTACTGTTTTTTGTTGTTCTGGTTACTGTAATACCCGCGAATTTTAATAAATTATAATATTGAGAATAAAGATTTGTTTGCATATTTATTTGAATATAAATATATATATAGCATCGACATGTGTTGTGATGAGCATTTTAATTGATTAAGCTAAGTGATAATTAAACAATGAAGCAAAAGCGATGAGAAGCTTAGTTTAAACTTGTGGAGTTATGTCTAGTGTGACAAGATGATGAATTGAGAAAATACTAATTAAACTAATGATGTAATTAATTAGTATTACTAATAAGTAAATAATTTCATAAGGAGGTTGATTTATTTGTTATTTGTTAATTATCATAAATAGTAGTGTGTGAAGAGAAATCATATATTATAAGGTTTTTCATTTAATATAAAGTGAGGGGTGACATTGTAATGGAAATAATTATTATATAACACTATGTGATAAAAGTAAGCTTGACTTAGATAATTGACCAAGTTGTATAAAAAGTCTTATGTGACATATTGATGTGTGTGGGAATAATTAAATGGGTATTTTAAACCTATGAGAGAAAGTAACTTGATTAAATAAATAAATTAATAATAAGTAGCATTGGTACACAATTAAATTATACCCTAGTCTAGGATAAATATTATTTGAAATAAATCAATGTACATGGATTATATGATTTTATGTGTAATATATGAGTGGGTGTAATTGTATGCTCTATTGAGAACAAGGGCAAAATGGACCTAAGTGTACTACTAATGTGCTGAGAATTGCTAGTGTCCCAAAATGAGAGTCACTCTTCTTTTCTCAAGTTATTGGCCATTGACCTAGTCCCTCCAACACCAACTCCATAGCTAGCAAATCATGGAGAAGGGAGTGGGCTAAATTGTACTCTTCTACCAAATCCTTCATAACCATTAGCTTCTTCTCCATTCCAATGGTTTGATTCATTGCACAAAATCAAATTGGTCACAAGCTTGCCTATAAATAGAGCCCTTCTCATTCATAAGTATGTTGCTAAATTCTCTGAGATTTCTAGTAGGAGTGTGAGTATTGAGAGCTTATATAATCTGCAAATTGAAGCTAGAGTAGCAATTTAACTTTAGAAAAGGTAAACTCCTCTAAATATTCATACACTCAAGCCTTGCAAAGTTCTTAGAAAAACACTTGTTGAGTTGAAATGTTTATAGTTGAAACTTGTTAGAATGTATCAATTGATGCTAGATATTGTTAATGTGATTAAAAACGAATCCAAAGAAAGTTAAACAAAGTAAAATGATCTAGTAACGAATTCGTAAGGAAGAAAATTGCTATGGGTGTTAAACTTTGGAAAAATGGCCAAAAACCTTGAATTGATCTTTGAAATTTATTGCTTGTATGCGTGGGAATGTTAGAAGCATGCTAAGAAGGTTATGTAGCAAGTTTATAACAATTATACATGATTACATTGTTGCTTAGATGAGAATTGGATCAAAAATTTCTCAAAAAATTGAACAGGGGCGAACAGGGGACACCTGCTCGTGTTTTAGCAGGGGACCTGCCCGCCCCGGTGGGGGGTCCTGAAGGGCAAATGCCTGCCCCGACGGGGGGTGCTGTAACAGGAAATGAGTTTGGTTTGCTTATTTGATGCAAGAAGTCTTACACTCCACTTCATTTCAAGAACATACATACTCCTTAAACATATATCAATGTATTTTACACGATTTTAGTCGATTTGGAATTGAATCATAACCTTTTTAAAGAAAAGTTAAAAGATGAAAAACATGTTTATAAAACCTTACGCCTTTTTGAATCTAGCCTTGTGAGCATATGTTTATAGCTTAATTGGTTTGATAAATACATATGAGGTGTGGACTCAATGTACCTTGCATGTATAGATTGATAGTCATGACATCTTAGTAATTGAAAACCAATTGAGATGTCAAACTCTATGAATTATATTGTGAACTTAGGAACAATTAGAATAGGATGCATATGCCTCTAGAGATATTCAACATGTTCACGCATCTAGTTAAACATTGTGATAAATTATGCAAGCATGTGTGGAAAGAAGTTGTTTGACAATATTATGTAGTATAATGAATACTATGGCTAGTTGAATTATGTAATGAACTCTTTTAACTTTGAAAGATGGAAATATATAAATAACTTTAATAAAGGGTCAAAACTAACTTAAAGGTTCTTTAATATGTGAAACAACTTAAAAATATGTAGAGTAAGAGATATTTTGAAAATACAAAGGATGAGCATATGGTATAAAAGACTTTACAGGTAAAATCAATGTGAGTTACGCATCTATAAGTTTGAATGTGTGTAGCCTACATGAATTTAGGTATGTGTGATGGAAGTATATATGACTAATGAATACATATACATACATATATAGGATAACGTAGTTCATTGAAGTGGTATTACGCTTTAAGTGGTAATCAACGCTAAAGGAAAATCTCCTATCTCTCACAACTTTGGATTTTGTGCGAGTTCTCTAACTTCCATTGATTCACATATCGAATACAAGTTATCTAAATTCCTGCATTGTATATTATATGAATCTGAATTATTAATATATTTATATTGAGCAAATGACTATTACTATACGAAAATCAATTACTTTGACATTATTGCAAGCATTAGACTTATTGTTCTTAAAGTGCATTATAAAAGTTGTCTAAACCATTGATTTGGTTAGACTGTTATCATATGTTAGAAAGTTATCCAAATCAATTGACTTGGTGCGGACTCTTGGAAATCTACTGAGATGAACAACCCTCTTAAAAAGAGGAAATTCTATATTGTCGGGGAACCGACGTGCGCACACAAGTATGATTAAATGTTATGCATAACGTAGGGTACCTTAGGCTGATCACCTGTTGTACTCGTCTATCTTGGATTGCAGTGTAATATTGTTGATTCTAGTAAGAGTTCATAGTCTTTAATGACTGCTCAGTGTTCATTCTCATTGAACCTCGAAATAATTAGACCTTGAAATATTATTGATATCCTTTAATCTTTAGTGACATTTATCAAACACTTTTGATATTTCTTGATATCCTTGAACTACCATTTACTGTTATACCCTTAAAGATTCAAATGCTATAACTGTTCATTCTCTTTGCTATATTACTTGCTGGGCAAACCTGTTGCTCATTCTTGCTTCCCTAAAAATATTACAGTTAAGGCAGAACAAGGCGGTACCTCGGGAAAGGACAAGGGGAAGGGCAAGGCTACGGAGTAGCTTAGTTCTTTAAGAGTATTAGTATTATTATTTCTATGCGTGTTATGATGTCCTAAGGATGATTAATTATGTTTAAGTTTAATCACTGGATTGTTGTAGTAATGGTTACGGAACCTTGGGACGCAAATATTTATATTATATCAATGTAAATTATTCTATTATTTCCGTTGTTAATGATTTTAGTGTGTTATTAGAATTAGCATGTGCCTAACCAAATTCGAGATACGAGTGTCTGAATTTGGGGGCGTCACAGTTACCATATATTTACTTAGTATATATGGGTTGACTAAACTGTGTTTGGTCTATATGTTGTTTATATATTGGTTACCATTAATATATGTTTTTGTTACTAACATATAACTGTTTAATTATTTCATTAGTATTTTTTTGTTGTTGTTGGCTTATGATTTGGATACCATTTTTTTTCCTCAATTGGGATTTTGGTTACTATTATATGTTGTTTTGATTCCAATGTATTTGCTTAGTATACATTGGTTGACTAAACTGGGTTTGGTATACATGTTGTTTATGTGTTGGTTACCATTAAAACATGGTTTGGTTACTATCATATAACTGTTTGGTTACTTCTTTAGTATATTTTTTGGTATACATGTTTTTGTTTTGGTGAACTTTAAAATATGTTTTGGTTAATATTATATATAACTATTTGTTTACTGTATAAAATGGTCTGTACTACATGTTGTTTATATTTTGGTCACCATTGGATTATATAATATAACTTTTTGGTTACTGTTTTATTATGGTATGGTTAATTTTATATTATGATATGATAACTATTATCGTGCAGTCAATGTGGGATGTTGTTTATTTGTTATAGTCTGTTTTGACTACTGTGTAATTGTTATATTATGTTTTGGTTAGTATGCTTTTATTTGTTGGTCACTACGTAACTGTTTATGTTATAAATATTGTTTATATCTGGTTACTAATGACTGTGTAAATCTAATTTTATTTATTTGCAGTTATGAGATCTTTACTATGAAGAATGCAACAGAAAATTCACTGAAAAAGTTATATATTGGTGTGACATGGAAGTCTCCAGCATTATTACCAAGAAATTGAACCCAAGTCGGTTGGAGAAGTTTAAGGCATCATTAGTTTGTGGATATTTTATTTTTGTAAATAATAAATCCAAGTCATAATAAACCATGTATTTACTTAGTATACATTTATAAGACCCCAGCTTTTTATAAATAAAGATTTAATTTTCTATATTTATCATTTTGAAATAGTAAGGATTGATTTGATTAATGTGGTTAGTTATAGGTAAAATGCGCAAATATTTTAAATAAGTATGTGTTTATAAAATATTCATTGTTGTCGGGGAATATTCGTTTGGTCGTGGAATAATCTTTCTGTCGGGGAATATTCGTACGACGGCGCAGCCATTTGTGGGCCTCATAACAGAATAACTGTTGGATGAAAAAAATGACAAGTATGAGTTTTTTATAAATAACGGCGTAGTTGTTACCGTTAACACTGTTGGAATATCCGGTGGTTAAAATACAGTAATACGCGTTGTTGCATAGTAGCACACGGCATTGCACCAATTATTGATTCTTACGTAAGAATGCACTACTCAATAATTGTTACAGTAATTACTGTTCAGTATTTTATTGATTCAATAATTGCTGCGTTGATATTTTATATTACTATTGTTTTAATAATTGTCACTACACAGTATTTTCCATTATCGAAGCAATAATTCATATTATTTGAATAATATTATTAGATAACATTATTGGCAATGTCTAGAAAGTTCTGTCTAAAGAGAGGTTTGGTCACCTAATTGCGCGTCAGTAAGAAGAAATTCTTATTGGAAAGCCCCCTCTTTCCTGGGAACTGCCTGGTTGTCATTATTGTGATTCTGTAATATTATTTGTGAATAATTAGTTATTGATTTATATGATAAGGAAAATATTTTATGTGGATATAGATGGAGAAAATTTTTAAAGTGACAATTGTTAAAAATTGATATTTTATCTTTTCTGATAAAATAATATTTTATTATATTATTATAATATAATAATAATGATATTTTTACAATGAATGTGTGATATATGAGTATATGAGGATGAAGAGTATTTTTTTTGTATTAAATTATTAACACATGTTTTGTGTGTCGGAGGACCCCATTTCTTGACTGAAATTTGATTATAGCCTGAAAAATTGTCCGTTTATGGATTTCGGTCAATTTCTGTTTGAAATTTGAAAAAACTTTCTTTTGCAAAGTTGTAGAGAATTAAATTTCCTATAAAATGTCATGAGATTAGAATTTTCTGATAAAATGGCTATTTATTAGGAATTATTGAAGTTCTGAAGTTCTGAAATAATTAATTTTTAAAAGTTTTAATTATTTTTAATAACAAAAACGTTTTTTTTATTAAGTTGACTATTGGTGGCTGATGTTAGATCTGATTTAGTGTGCGTAGGAATTTAATATATATTATATTAGTATTATTTTAAATTTTCTGCTTTGGTGTTCTAAGCAATTTCGTATAAATAGATGTTTAGGTTAGAATTGAAAATCACACCAGAAACTGAAGTTTTCTCTCTATTTCTCTCTCTATATTATCGAGTGTATTCTTGTGAGTATTTTGATATCTTGAGTGTTGCTATACGGTGCATGTTCGTTCAGCGTTATTCCAGTCATAAGTACTGCTCTTTTGAGGTAAGGGATAGTAAGAGATTTTAAGGAATTGAAAGGGATGTTATTTTCTTCGTAAGTGATATTATTCCTTCAATATTATTATGTTGAAATATTGGTTTGAACTTTATATCAAATTTGGAACTTTTCATGTCGGGGTTACTATTCATGAGTTATTATTCACGAGTTACTATTTATGAGTTACTGTTCATGAGTTACTATTCACGAGTTACTATTCACGAGTTACTATTCATGAGTTACTATTCATGAGTTACTATTTATGAGTTACTATTCACGAGTTACTATTCATGAGTTACTATTCACGAGTTACTATTCATGGGTACTATTCACTACAAAATTGGTTTCTTTTTCTAACCAAATTATAGTTGATTTATGAATATTACTCTGGAGATTAAAACTATATGTTGATTATATTGATTTTATTATCATATATAACATTTTTTTAACCCTGAAGTTGAAATTCTCTTTCACTGGATTGTTGAGGAATATCTTTGGCCCGTAGTGCAAAGATGACCTGTTGTTGAATATCTTTGGCCTGTAGTGCAAAGATGAACTGTTGATGAATATCTTTGACTCGTAGTGCAAAGATGAATTTATTAGTATGATTATGAACAGGAACTGTTATTTGGTATAACCATGATCTTTGATGTTTCAGGTAAAGACATGTGATGAAAATTATCTTCGTCCTAGATGCGAATAAAAATTTAGAATCACAATTATGATTATGAGTTATTCATATGATTGTGGACCAGAACGGTTGATTGATGTTGCAGGGATAAAACATTGTTGGTGAATTTTAACATAGAGAAGATAATAGACTTTATGGTCTATTTGACTCTTCTAATGGATTGCACATTCCGCTGCAACTATGGTTGAAATTTTTATCATCTATCATATGTTCTAAATCTCTTATTTATTATTGATGAAGGCTATTGATAATTTAATTATCTTTAGTCATGATATTCTTTACTGAGTTAGTTGTGCTCACCCTTTTGCTTCACAATTCCTTTCAGGTAATAAGAGTGTAGCTGGGTCGAGCGGGGGTAACAGGGGAATAGAACGGTGGTCATCATTTAGTAGTTATATTTGGTGAATCAACTAGGGTGAGACGAACCCATCGTTGGAAGGGTGTTTTGCCACTATCATACAAGATGTCTAATGACATACAACCTCGTGTCATCATTAGACAGGGTTGTGCTCATCCACTTGCTGAGTATATTTACGAGCACTACCTATATAATCTTGGTGTTTGTTTGAAGTATAATTCTCATTTAGAGACAGTGGAGATAATGATATGTCAAGAGAAGACTCACCATTGCGAAGAATATGATAGTTGTGACGACCCCAAAACAGGTCCATTCCATCCAACCCATTCTGAGTCGCCAAATACATGGTACAGAAAACAACTACAACTTTATTACAATAATTGTCGTGCAAAATACAACAACACATATGCTGTGAGTTTGTATACAAATATATAGCAACTGTGACTCATGTCCCAACCGTGGACAGCACTTCATACTGACACCTTACATAAAGGTATAGTCGAAAACTGTTTTAGAAATTAGAATCTTTGGGGAGTGCTCAAGGAAACATTCGTACATGGGAGGCCATGCGTCTAGGTTATTATAGATATCATATGGCCACAGAATTATCCTTGGTTGACCCAATAGACCCCAAAGAAAAACAAGAAGATTACTATCATATTCTTCCCAATGGCAAGTCTTCTCCTGACATATCATTATCTCCACTGTCTCTAATTGAGAGTTATATTTCAAATAGACTCCAAGATCATATAGATAGTGCTGGTAGATATACTCAGCAAGTGGATGAGCACATCCATGTCTTATGATGACACGAGGTGGTATGTCATTAGACATCTTGTCTGACAGTGACAAAACACCCTTCCAAGTTAAATTCATCTCACCCTCAACATCTATAGACCACCGTTCTATTCCCTTGTTATTCCCCCGCTCGACTCAGCCACACTCGTATTACCTGAAAGGAATTGTGAAGCAAAAGGGTGAGCACAACTAGCTCAGTAAAGAATGTCATGACTAAAGATAAATAAATTATCAATAGCCTTCAACAGTAATAAATCAGAGATTTAGAACATATGGTATATGATAAAAAATTCAACCATAGTTGCAGCGGAACGAGCAATCCATTAGAAGAGTCAAATAGACTATAAAGTCTATTATTTTCTCCATGTTAAAAGTCCATCAACAATGTTTTATCCCTGTAACATCAATCAACAATTCCTGTCCACAATCACATGTATAACTCATAATCGTAATTGTTGTTCTAAATTCCTTTTCTCATCCAGGACAAAGATAATTTTTATCACTTGTCTTACCTGAAATATCAAAGATCATGGTTATACCAAATCACAGTTCTTGTTCATAATCATACTAATAAATTCATCTTTGCACTACGGGCCAAAGATATTCATCAACAGTTCATCTTTGCACTACAGGCCAAAGATATTCAACAACAGGTCATCTTTGCACTACGACCCAAAGATATTCATCAACAATTCATCTTTGCACTACAGGCCAAAGATATTCCTCAACAGTTCATATTTGCATTACAGGCCAAATATATTAATATCTCAAAGAAATATATAATCATTTCAATAATTATAACCATGTTGATCAATTCACCTTTGCACTTAAGCTAAAGATATTCAATTATAAATTCAATGGTCATGATCATACCAGTCACAATTCAACTTTTCACTACTGGCCAAAGAGAACCCTAGTCATGATCATACCAATAATCTACCCATCTTTACACTCCAGTGAAAGAGAATTTCAACATCAAGGTTATAAAAATGTTATATATGATAATAAAATCAATATAATCAATATATAGTTTTAATCTCCAGAGTAATATTCATAAATCAACTATAATTTGGTTAGAAAAAGAAACCAATTTTGTCATGAATAGTAACTCATGAATAGTAACTTCGTGAATAGTAACTCGTGAATAGTAACCCCGACATGAAAAGGTTCCAAATTTGATAAAAAGTTCCAACCAATATTTCAACATAATGATATTGAAGAAATAATATCATTTTAGAAGAAAATAACCTCCCTTACTATCCCTTACCTCAAAAGACAGTACCTCTGACTGGAATAACACTGAACGAACTTGCACCATATAGCAATACTCAAAGTATACTCAAAATACTCACAAGAATACGCTCGATAATATAGAGAGAGAAAACTTCAGTTTCTGGTGTGATTTTCAATTCTAACCTAAGCACCTATTTATAGGAAATTGCTTAGAACACCAAAGCAGAAAATTTAATTTAATATTATTATTATTATTTCTAAATTTTCCTACGCATACCAACTGAATTCAGCCATCAACCACACATGCAAACCTTCTAGAAAAGTAATAAAAACATTTTTCTAATTTAAATTATTTTAAACTTTCAAAAATCAATTATTTTGGAGCTTCGAAACTTCAATAATTCACAATAAATAGCCCTTTTGCCAGAAAATTCGAATCTCGCGAGTTTTTATAGGAAATTCAATTCTCTACAACTTTGCAGAAGAAAGTTTTTCCAAATTCCAAACAGCAATTGACCGAAATCCACAAACAAACGATTTTGCAGGTTATAATCAAATTTCAGTCAATAAATGGGGTCCACCAACATGAAAAACATGTTTTAAATATTTTTGGTAACCAAAAATACTCCTCCTCCACATATACTCATATATCCCACATTCATCGTAAAAATATCATCATTATTATATTATTAAAATATAATAATATATTTAAATGAATTATTTTATCAGAAAAAGATAAAATATTTATTTTCAACAATTGTCACATTAAAAAATTTCTACATCTATATCCACATAAAATCAATATTTTCCTCATCATATGAATCAATAATTAATTATTCACAAATAATATTACAGAATCACAATATTGACAACCAGGCAGTTCCTAGGAAAGAGGGGGCTTTCCAATAAGAATTTCTCCTTACTGACGCGCAATTAGGTGACCAAACCTCTCCTTAGACAGAACTTTCTAGACATTGCCAATAATGTTATCAAATAATATTATTCAGATAATATAAATTATTGCTTCGATAATACAAAATACTGTGTAATGACAATTATTAAAACAACAGCAATATAAAATATCAACGCAGCAATTATTAAATCAATAAAATAAAATACTGAACAATAATTATTGTAACCATTATTGAGTAGTGCCTTCTTACGTAAGAATCAATAATTGGTGCAATACCGTGTGATACTGTGTTTTAACCATCGAGTATTTTAACAGTATTAACGGTAACAACTACGCCGTTATTTTTAAACAACTTATATTTGTCGTTTTCTTCATCCAATCGTTTTCTGTTATGGGGCCCACACAAGGCTGCGCCGTCGTACGGATATTCCCGACAAAAAGAATATTCTACGACCAAACGAATATTCTCCGACAACAATGAATATTTTATAGCCACTTGCGTATTTTGTAAAATTTGCATAATTCACCTATAACTTTAAACCTTTATCAATTTAACCATTTACTGAATAATAATTATAAGAAAAAATTGAATAATTTTATTTCATAAAATTCGGGGTCTTACAATCTCCCCTCCTTATGAAATTTCGTCCTCGAAATTGATGTACGTACCTGGTATTTCAAAGAGTTGAGAATACCTTGCTTTCATTTCAGATTCCATCTTCCTTGTCATCATAATTTCTCCAATGCTCATCTCCTGTATTTCAGATATCATTCTAGAATACAGCTTCAAAACAAGGGTTAATTGAACAAATTAACATATCACATAATATCCCGATATTATGACTGACCAACAAATAAGCTTAGGTAGGACACACTAGCGAAGGATTTACTTATCTTTCCCCTCCTAGTTCTATTCCCCGATCTCCGCCAGAGATCATATCCCTAAGCTCTGATACCAACTGTGACGACCCCAAAACAGGTCCATTCCATCCAACCCATTCTGAGTCGCTAAATACATGGTACAGAAAACAACTACAACTTTATTACAACAATTGTCGTGCAAAATACAACACATATGCTGTGAGTTTGTATACAAATATATAGCAACTGTGACTCATGTCCCAACCGTGGACAGCACTTCATACTGACACCTTACATAAAGGTATAGTCGAAAACTGTTTTAGAAATTAGAATCTTTGGGAAGTGCTCAAGGAAACCTTCGTACATGGGAGGCCATGCGTCTAGGTTATTATAGATATCATATGGCCACAGAATTATCCTTGGTTGACCCAATAAACCCCAAAGAAAAACAAGAAGATTACTATCATATTCTTCCCAATGGCAAGTCTTCTCCTGACATATCATTATCTCCACTGTCTCTAATTGAGAGTTATATTTCAAATAGACTCCAAGATCATATAGATAGTGCTGGTAGATATACTCAGCAAGTGGATGAGCACATCCATGTCTTATGATGACACGAGGTGGTATGTCATTAGACATCTTGTATGACAGTGACAAAACACCCTTCCAAGTTAAATTCATCTCACCCTCAACATCAATAGACCACCGTTCTATTCCCTTGTTATTCCCCCGCTCGACTCAGCTACACTCGTATTACCTGAAAGGAATTATGAAGCAAAAGGGTGAGCACAACTAGCTCAGTAAAGAATGTCATGACTAAAGATAAATAAATTATCAATAGCCTTCAACAGTAATAAATCAGAGATTTAGAACATATGGTATATGATAAAAAATTCAACCATAGTTGCAGCGGAACGAGCAATCCATTAGAAGAGTCAAATAGACTATAAAGTCTATTATTTTCTCCATGTTAAAAGTCCATCAACAATGTTTTATCCCTGTAACATCAATCAACAATTCCTGTCCACAATCACATGTATAACTCATAATCGTAATTGTTGTTCTAAATTCCTTTTCTCATCCAGGACAAAGATAATTTTTTATCACTTGTCTTTACCTGAAATATCAAAGATCATGGTTATACCAAATCACAGTTCTTGTTCATAATCATACTAATAAATTCATCTTTGCACTACGGGCCAAAGATATTCATCAACAGTTCATCTTTGCACTACAGGCCAAAGATATTCAACAACAGGTCATCTTTGCACTACGACCCAAAGATATTCATCAACAATTCATCTTTGCACTACAGGCCAAAGATATTCCTCAACAGTTCATATTTGCATTACAGGCCAAATATATTAATATCTCAAAGAAATATATAATCATTTCAATAATTATAACCATGTTGATCAATTCACCTTTGCACTTAAGCTAAAGATATTCAATTATAAATTCAATGGTCATGATCATACCAGTCACAATTCAACTTTTCACTACCGGCCAAAGAGAACCCTAGTCATGATCATACCAATAATCTACCCATCTTTACACTCCAGTGAAAGAGAATTTCAACATCAGGGTTATAAAAATGTTATATATGATAATAAAATCAATATAATCAATATATAGTTTTAATCTCCAGAGTAATATTCATAAATCAACTATAATTTGGTTAGAAAAAGAAACCAATTTTGTCATGAATAGTAACTCATGAATAGTAACTTCGTGAATAGTAACTCGTGAATAGTAACTCATGAATAGTAACCCCGACATGAAAAGGTTCCAAATTTGATAAAAAGTTCCAACCAATATTTCAACATAATGATATTGAAGAAATAATATCATTTTAGAAGAAAATAACCTCCCTTACTATCCCTTACCTCAAAAGACAGTACCTCTGACTGGAATAACACTGAACGAACTTGCACCATATAGCAATACTCAAAGTATACTCAAAATACTCACAAGAATACGCTCGATAATATAGAGAGAGAAAACTTCAGTTTCTGGTATTATTTTCAATTCTAACCTAAGCACCTATTTATAGGAAATTGCTTAGAACACCAAAGCAGAAAATTTAATTTAATATTATTATTATTATTTCTAAATTTTCCTACGCATACCAACTGAATTCAGCCATCAACCACACATGCAAACCATCTAGAAAAGTAATAAAAACATTTTTCTAATTTAAATTATTTTAAACTTTCAAAAATCAATTATTTTGGAGCTTCGAAACTTCAATAATTCATAATAAATAGCCCTTTCGCCAGAAAATTCGAATCTCGCGAGTTTTTATAGGAAATTCAATTCTCTACAACTTTACAGAAGAAAGTTTTTCCAAATTCCAAACAGCAATTGACCGAAATCCACAAACAGGCGATTTTACAGGTTATAATCAAATTTCAGTCAATAAATGGGGTCCACTAACATGAAAAACATGTTTTAAATATTTTTGGTAACAAAAATACTCCTCCTCCACATATACTCATATATCCCACATTCATCGTAAAAATATCATCATTATTATATTATTAAAATATAATAATATATTTAAATGAATTATTTTATCAGAAAAAGATAAAATATTAATTTTCAACAATTGTCACGTTAAAAAATTTCTCCATCTATATCCACATAAAATCAATATTTTCCTCATCATATGAATCAATAATTAATTATTCACAAATAATATTACAGAATCACAATATTGACAACCAGGCAGTTCCTAGGAAAGAGGGGGCTTTCCAATAAGAATTTCTCTTTACAGGCGCGCAATTAGGTGACCAAACCTCTCCTTAGACAGAACTTTCTAGACATTGCCAATAATGTTATCAAATAATATTATTCAGATAATATGAATTATTGCTTCGATAATAAAAAATACTGTGTAATGACAATTATTAAAACAACAGCAATATAAAATATCAACGCAGCAATTATTAAATCAATAAAATAAAATACTGAACAATAATTATTGTAACCATTATTGAGTAGTGCCTTCTTACGTAAGAATTAATAATTGGTGCAATACCGTGTGATACTGTGTTTTAACCATCGAGTATTTTAACAGTATTAACGGTAACAACTACGCCGTTATTTTTAAACAACTTATATTTGTCGTTTTCTTCATCCAATCGTTTTCCGTTATGGGGCCCACACAAGGCTGCGCCGTCGTACGGATATTCCCGACAAAAAGAATATTCTACGACCTAACGAATATTCTCCGACAACAATGAATATTTTATAGCCACTTGCGTATTTTATAAAATTTGCATAATTCACCTATAACTTTAAACCTTTATCAATTTAACCATTTACTGAATAATAATTATAAGAAAAAATTGAATAATTTTATTTCATAAAATTCGGGGTCTTACAATCTCCCCTCCTTATGAAATTTCGTCCTCGAAATTGACGTACGTACCTGGTATTTCAAAGAGTTGAGAATACCTTGCTTTCATTTCAGATTCCATCTTCCCTGTCATCATAATTTCTCCAATGCTCATCTCCTGTATTTCAGATATCATTCTAGAATACAGCTTCAAAACAAGGGTTAATTGAACAAATTAACATATCACATAATATCCCGATATTATGACTGACCAACAAATAAGCTTAGGTATGACACACTAGCGAAGGATTTACTTATCTTTCCCCTCCTAGTTCTATTCCCCGATCTCCGCCAGAGATCATATCCCTAAGCTCTGATACCAACTGTGACGACCCCAAAACAGGTCCATTCCATCCAACCTATTCTGAGTCGCTAAATACATGGTACAGAAAATAACTACAACTTTATTACAACAATTGTCGTGCAAAATACAACACATATGCTGTGAGTTTGTATACAAATATATAGCAACTGTGACTCATGTCCCAACCGTGGACAGCACTTCATACTGACACCTTACATAAAGGTATAGTCGAAAACTGTTTTAGAAATTAGAATCTTTGGGAAGTGCTCAAGGAAACCTTCGTACATGGGAGGCCATGCGTCTAGGTTATTATAGATATCATATGGCCACAGAATTATCCTTGGTTGACCCAATAGACCCCAAAGAAAAATAAGAAGATTATTATCATATTCTTCCCAATGGCAAGTCTTCTCCTGACATATCATTATCTCCACTGTCTCTAATTGAGAGTTATATTTCAAATAGACTCCAAGATCATATAGATAGTGCTGGTAGATATACTCAGCAAGTGGATGAGCACATCCATGTCTTATGATGACACGAGGTGGTATGTCATTAGACATCTTATATGACAGTGACAAAACACCCTTCCAAGTTAAATTCATCTCACCCTCAACATCAATAGACCATCGTTCTATTCCCTTGTTATTCCCGCGCTCGACTCAGCTACACTCGTATTACCTGAAAGGAATTGTGAAGCAAAAGGGTGAGCACAACTAGCTCAGTAAAGAATGTCATGACTAAAGATAAATAAATTATCAATAGCCTTCAACAGTAATAAATCAGAGATTTAGAACATATGGTATATGATAAAAAATTCAACCATAGTTGCAGCGGAACGAGCAATCCATTAGAAGAGTCAAATAGACTATAAAGTCTATTATTTTCTCAATGTTAAAAGTCCATCAACAATGTTTTATCCCTGTAACATCAATCAACAATTCCTGTCCACAATCACATGTATAACTCATAATCGTAATTGTTGTTCTAAATTCCTTTTCTCATCCAAGACAAAGATAATTTTTTATCACTTGTCTTTACCTGAAATATCAAAGATCATGGTTATACCAAATCACAATTCTTGTTCATAATCATACTAATAAATTCATCTTTGCACTACGGGCCAAAGATATTCATCAACAGTTCATCTTTGCACTACAGGCCAAAGATATTCAACAACAGGTCATCTTTGCACTACGACCCAAAGATATTCATCAACAATTCATCTTTGCACTACAGGCCAAAGATATTCCTCAACAGTTCATATTTGCATTACAGGCCAAATATATTAATATCTCAAAGAAATATATAATCATTTCAATAATTATAACCATGTTGATCAATTCACCTTTGCACTTAAGCTAAAGATATTCAATTATAAATTCAATGGTCATGATCATACCAGTCACAATTCAACTTTTCACTACCGGCCAAAGAGAACCCTAGTCATGATCATACCAATAATCTACCCATCTTTACACTCCAGTGAAAGATAATTTCAACATCAGGGTTATAAAAATGTTATATATGATAATAAAATCAATATAATCAATATATAGTTTTAATCTCCAGAGTAATATTCATAAATCAACTATAATTTGGTTAGAAAAAGAAACCAATTTTGTCATGAATAGTAACTCATGAATAGTAACTTCGTGAATAGTAACTCGTGAATAGTAACTCATGAATAGTAACCCCGACATGAAAAGGTTCCAAATTTGATAAAAAGTTCCAACCAATATTTCAACATAATGATATTGAAGAAATAATATCATTTTAGAAGAAAATAACCTCCCTTACTATCCCTTACCTCAAAAGACAGTACCTCTGATTGGAATAACACTGAACGAACTTGCACCATATAGCAATACTCAAAGTATACTCAAAATACTCACAAGAATACGCTCGATAATATAGAGAGAGAAAACTTCAGTTTCTGGTATTATTTTCAATTCTAACCTAAGCACCTATTTATAGGAAATTGCTTAGAACACCAAAGCAGAAAATTTAATTTAATATTATTATTATTATTTCTAAATTTTCCTACGCATACCAACTGAATTCAGCCATCAACCACACATGCAAACCATCTAGAAAAGTAATAAAAACATTTTCTAATTTAAATTATTTTAAACTTTCAAAAATCAATTATTTTGGAGCTTCGAAACTTCAATAATTCACAATAAATAGCCCTTTCGCCAGAAAATTCGAATCTCGCGAGTTTTTATAGGAAATTCAATTCTCTACAACTTTACAGAAGAAAGTTTTTCCAAATTCCAAACAGCAATTGACCGAAATCCACAAACAGACGATTTTACAGGTTATAATCAAATTTCAGTCAATAAATGGGGTCCACTAACATGAAAAACATGTTTTAAATATTTTTGGTAACAAAAATACTCCTCCTCCACATATACTCATATATCCCACATTCATCGTAAAAATATCATCATTATTATATTATTAAAATATAATAATATATTTAAATAAATTATTTTATCAGAAAAAGATAAAATATTAATTTTCAACAATTGTCACAGTTAAAAAATTTCTCCATCTATATCCACATAAAATCAATATTTCCTCATCATATGAATCAATAATTAATTATTCATAAATAATATTACAGAATCACAATATTGACAACCAGGCAGTTCCTAGGAAAGAGGGGGCTTTCCAATAAGAATTTCTCCTTACTGGCAGCGCAATTAGGTGACCAAACCTCTCCTTAGACAGAACTTTCTAGACATTGCCAATAATGTTATCAAATAATATTATTCAGATAATATGAATTATTGCTTCGATAATAAAAAATACTGTGTAATGACAATTATTAAAACAACAGCAATATAAAATATCAACGCAGCAATTATTAAATCAATAAAATAAAATACTGAACAATAATTATTGTAACCATTATTGAGTAGTGCCTTCTTACGTAAGAATTAATAATTGGTGCAATACCGTGTGATACTGTGTTTTAAACCATCGAGTATTTTAACAGTATTAACGGTAACAACTACGCCGTTATTTTTAAACAACTTATATTTGTCGTTTTCTTCATCCAATCGTTTTCCGTTATGGGGCCCACACAAGGCTGCGCCGTCGTACGGATATTCCCGACAAAAAGAATATTCTACGACCAAACGAATATTCTCCGACAACAATGAATATTTTATAGCCACTTGCGTATTTTGTAAAATTTGCATAATTCACCTATAACTTTAAACCTTTATCAATTTAACCATTTACTGAATAATAATTATAAGAAAAAATTGAATAATTTTATTTCATAAAATTCGGGGTCTTACAATCTCCCCTCCTTATGAAATTTTCGTCCTCGAAATTGACGTACGTACCTGGTATTTCAAAGAGTTGAGAATACCTTGCTTTCATTTCAGATTCCATCTTCCCTGTCATCATAATTTCTCCAATGCTCATCTCCTGTATTTCAGATATCATTCTAGAATACAGCTTCAAAACAAGGGTTAATTGAACAAATTAACATATCACATAATATCCCGATATTATGACTGACCAACAAATAAGCTTAGGTAGGACACACTAGCGAAGGATTTACTTATCTTTCCCCTCCTAGTTCTATTCCCCGATCTCCGCCAGAGATCATATCCCTAAGCTCTGATACCAACTGTGACGACCCCAAAACAGGTCCATTCCATCCAACCCATTCTGAGTCGCTAAATACATGGTACAGAAAACAACTACAACTTATTACAACAATTGTCGTGCAAAATACAACACATATGCTGTGAGTTTGTATACAAATATATAGCAACTGTGACTCATGTCCCAACCGTGGACATCACTTCATACTGACACCTTACATAAAGGTATAGTCGAAAACTGTTTTAGAAATTAGAATCTTTGGGAAGTGCTCAAGGAAACCTTCGTACATGGGAGGCCATGCGTCTAGGTTATTATAGATATCATATGGCCACAGAATTATCCTTGGTTGACCCAATAGACCCCAAAGAAAAATAAGAAGATTATCTATCATATTCTTCCCAATGGCAAGTCTTCTCCTGACATATCATTATCTCCACTGTCTCTAATTGAGAGTTATATTTCAAATAGACTCCAAGATCATATAGATAGTGCTGGTAGATATACTCAGCAAGTGGATGAGCACATCCATGTCTTATGATGACACGAGGTGGTATGTCATTAGACATCTTGTATGACAGTGACAAAACACCCTTCCAAGTTAAATTCATCTCACCCTCAACATCAATAGACCACCGTTCTATTCCCTTGTTATTCCCCGCGCTCGACTCAGCTACACTCGTATTACCTGAAAAGGAATTGTGAAGCAAAAGGGTGAGCACAACTAGCTCAGTAAAGAATGTCATGACTAAAGATAAATAAATTATCAATAGCCTTCAACAGTAATAAATCAGAGATTTAGAACATATGGTATATGATAAAAAATTCAACCATAGTTGCAGCGGAACGAGCAATCCATTAGAAGAGTCAAATAGACTATAAAGTCTATTATTTTCTCCATGTTAAAAGTCCATCAACAATGTTTTATCCCTGTAACATCAATCAACAATTCCTGTCCACAATCACATGTATAACTCATAATCGTAATTGTTGTTCTAAATTCCTTTTCTCATCCAAGACAAAGATAATTTTTATCACTTGTCTTTACCTGAAATATCAAAGATCATGGTTATACCAAATCACAGTTCTTGTTCATAATCATACTAATAAATTCATCTTTGCACTACGGGCCAAAGATATTCATCAACAGTTCATCTTTGCACTACAGGCCAAAGATATTCAACAACAGGTCATCTTTGCACTACGACCCAAAGATATTCATCAACAATTCATCTTTGCACTACAGGCCAAAGATATTCCTCAACAGTTCATATTGCATTACAGGCCAAATATATTAATATCTCAAAGAAATATATAATCATTTCAATAATTATAACCATGTTGATCAATTCACCTTTGCACTTAAGCTAAAGATATTCAATTATAAATTCAATGGTCATGATCATACCAGTCACAATTCAACTTTTCACTACCGGCCAAAGAGAACCCTAGTCATGATCATACCAATAATCTACCCATCTTTACACTCCAGTGAAAGATAATTTCAACATCAGGTTATAAAAATGTTATATATGATAATAAAATCAATATAATCAATATATAGTTTTAATCTCCAGAGTAATATTCATAAATCAACTATAATTTGGTTAGAAAAAGAAACCAATTTTGTCATGAATAGTAACTCATGAATAGTAACTTCGTGAATAGTAACTCGTGAATAGTAACTCATGAATAGTAACCCCGACATGAAAAGGTTCCAAATTTGATAAAAAGTTCCAACCAATATTTCAACATAATGATATTGAAGAAATAATATCATTTTAGAAGAAAATAACCTCCCTTACTATCCCTTACCTCAAAAGACAGTACCTCTGATTGGAATAACACTGAACGAACTTGCACCATATAGCAATACTCAAAGTATACTCAAAATACTCACAAGAATACGCTCGATAATATAGAGAGAGAAAACTTCAGTTTCTGGTATTATTTTCAATTCTAACCTAAGCACCTATTTATAGGAAATTGCTTAGAACACCAAAGCAGAAAATTTAATTTAATATTATTATTATTATTTCTAAATTTTCCTACGCATACCAACTGAATTCAGCCATCAACCACACATGCAAACCATCTAGAAAAGTAATAAAAACATTTTTCTAATTTAAATTATTTTAAACTTTCAAAAATCAATTATTTTGGAGCTTCGAAACTTCAATAATTCACAATAAATAGCCCTTTCGCCAGAAAATTCGAATCTCGCGAGTTTTATAGGAAATTCAATTCTCTACAACTTTACAGAAGAAAGTTTTTCCAAATTCCAAACAGCAATTGACCGAAATCCACAAACAGACGATTTTACAGGTTATAATCAAATTTCAGTCAATAAATGGGGTCCACTAACATGAAAAACATGTTTTAAATATTTTTGGTAACAAAAATACTCCTCCTCCACATATACTCATATATCCCACATTCATCGTAAAAATATCATCATTATTATATTATTAAAATATAATAATATATTTAAATAAATTATTTTATCAGAAAAAGATAAAATATTAATTTTCAACAATTGTCACATTAAAAAATTTCTCCATCTATATCCACATAAAATCAATATTTTCCTCATCATATGAATCAATAATTAATTATTCATAAATAATATTACAGAATCACAATATTGACAACCAGGCAGTTCCTAGGAAAGAGGGGGCTTTCCAATAAGAATTTCTCCTTACTGGCAGCGCAATTAGGTGACCAAACCTCTTCTTAGACAGAACTTTCTAGACATTGCCAATAATGTTATCAAATAATATTATTCAGATAATATGAATTATTGCTTCGATAATAAAAAATACTGTGTAATGACAATTATTAAAACAACAGCAATATAAAATATCAACGCAGCAATTATTAAATCAATAAAATAAATACTGAACAATAATTATTGTAACCATTATTGAGTAGTGCCTTCTTACGTAAGAATTAATAATTGGTGCAATACCGTGTGATACTGTGTTTTAACCATCGAGTATTTTAACAGTATTAACGGTAACAACTACGCCGTTATTTTTAAACAACTTATATTTGTCGTTTTCTTCATCCAATCGTTTTCCGTTATGGGGCCCACACAAGGCTGCGCCGTCGTACGGATATTCCCGACAAAAAGAATATTCTACGACCAAACGAATATTCTCCGACAACAATGAATATTTTATAGCCACTTGCGTATTTTGTAAAATTTGCATAATTCACCTATAACTTTAAACCTTTATCAATTTAACCATTTACTGAATAATAATTATAAGAAAAAATTGAATAATTTTATTTCATAAAATTCGGGGTCTTACAATCTCCCCTCCTTATGAAATTTCGTCCTCGAAATTGACGTACGTACCTGGTATTTCAAAGAGTTGAGAATACCTTGCTTTCATTTCAGATTCCATCTTCCCTGTCATCATAATTTCTCCAATGCTCATCTCCTGTATTTCAGATATCATTCAAGAATACAGCTTCAAAACAAGGGTTAATTGAACAAATTAACATATCACATAATATCCCGATATTATGACTGACCAACAAATAAGCTTAGGTAGGACACACTAGCGAAGGATTTACTTATCTTTCCCCTCCTAGTTCTATTCCCCGATCTCCGCCAGAGATCATATCCCTAAACTCTGATACCAACTGTGACGACCCCAAAACAGGTCCATTCCATCCAACCCATTCTGAGTCGCTAAATACATGGTACAGAAAACAACTACAACTTTATTACAACAATTGTCGTGCAAAATACAACACATATGCTGTGAGTTTGTATACAAATATATAGCAACTGTGACTCATGTCCCAACCGTGGACATCACTTCATACTGACACCTTACATAAAGGTATAGTCGAAAACTGTTTTAGAAATTAGAATCTTTGGGAAGTGCTCAAAGAAACCTTCGTACATGGGAGGCCATGCGTCTAGGTTATTATAGATATCATATGGCCACAGAATTATCCTTGGTTGACCCAATAGACCCCAAAGAAAAATAAGAAGATTTCTATCATATTCTTCCCAATGGCAAGTCTTCTCCTGACATATCATTATCTCCACTGTCTCTAATTGAGAGTTATATTTCAAATAGACTCCAAGATCATATAGATAGTGCTGGTAGATATACTCAGCAAGTGGATGAGCACATCCATGTCTTATGATGACACGAGGTGGTATGTCATTAGACATCTTGTATGACAGTGACAAAACACCCTTCCAAGTTAAATTCATCTCACCCTCAACATCAATAGACCACCGTTCTATTCCCTTGTTATTCCCCCGCTCGACTCAGCTACACTCGTATTACCTAAAAGGAATTGTGAAGCAAAAGGGTGAGCACAACTAGCTCAGTAAAGAATGTCATGACTAAAGATAAATAAATTATCAATAGCCTTCAACAGTAATAAATCAGAGATTTAGAACATATGGTATATGATAAAAAATTCAACCATAGTTGCAGCGGAACGAGCAATCCATTAGAAGAGTCAAATAGACTATAAAGTCTATTATTTTCTCCATGTTAAAAGTCCATCAACAATGTTTTATCCCTGTAACATCAATCAACAATTCCTGTCCACAATCACATGTATAACTCATAATCGTAATTGTTGTTCTAAATTCCTTTTCTCATCCAAGACAAAGATAATTTTTATCACTTGTCTTTACCTGAAATATCAAAGATCATGGTTATACCAAATCACAGTTCTTGTTCATAATCATACTAATAAATTCATCTTTGCACTACGGGCCAAAGATATTCATCAACAGTTCATCTTTGCACTACAGGCCAAAGATATTCAACAACAGGTCATCTTTGCACTACGACCCAAAGATATTCATCAACAATTCATCTTTGCACTACAGGCCAAAGATATTCCTCAACAGTTCATATTTGCATTACAGGCCAAATATATTAATATCTCAAAGAAATATATAATCATTTCAATAATTATAACCATGTTGATCAATTCACCTTTGCACTTAAGCTAAAGATATTCAATTATAAATTCAATGGTCATGATCATACCAGTCACAATTCAACTTTTCACTACTGGCCAAAGATAACCCTAGTCATGATCATACCAATAATCTACCAATCTTTACACTCCAGTGAAAGAGAATTTCAACATCAAGGTTATAAAAATGTTATATATGATAATAAAATCAATATAATCAATATATAGTTTTAATCTCCAGAGTAATATTCATAAATCAACTATAATTTGGTTAGAAAAAGAAACCAATTTTGTCATGAATAGTAACTCATGAATAGTAACTTCGTGAATAGTAACTCGTGAATAGTAACTCATGAATAGTAACCCCGACATGAAAATGTTCCAAATTTGATAAAAAGTTCCAACCAATATTTCAACATAATGATATTGAAGAAATAATATCATTTTAGAAGAAAATAACCTCCCTTACTATCCCTTACCTCAAAAGACAGTACCTCTGATTGGAATAACACTGAACGAACTTGCACCATATAGCAATACTCAAAGTATACTCAAAATACTCACAAGAATACGCTCGATAATATAGAGAGAGAAAACTTCAGTTTCTGGTATTATTTTCAATTCTAACCTAAGCACCTATTTATAGGAAATTGCTTAGAACACCAAAGCAGAAAATTTAATTTAATATTATTATTATTATTTCTAAATTTTCCTACGCATACCAACTGAATTCAGCCATCAACCACACATGCAAACCATCTAGAAAAGTAATAAAAACATTTTTCTAATTTAAATTATTTTAAACTTTCAAAAATCAATTATTTTGGAGCTTCGAAACTTCAATAATTCACAATAAATAGCCCTTTCGCCAGAAAATTCGAATCTCGCGAGTTTTTATAGGAAATTCAATTCTCTACAACTTTACAGAAGAAAGTTTTTCCAAATTCCAAACAGCAATTGACCGAAATCCACAAACAGACGATTTTACAGGTTATAATCAAATTTCAGTCAATAAATGGGGTCCACTAACATGAAAAACATGTTTTAAATATTTTTGGTAACAAAAATACTCCTCCTCCACATATACTCATATATCCCACATTCATCGTAAAAATATCATCATTATTATATTATTAAAATATAATAATATATTTAAATAAATTATTTTATCAGAAAAAGATAAAATATTAATTTTCAACAATTGTCACATTAAAAAATTTCTCCATCTATATCCACATAAAATCAATATTTTCCTCATCATATGAATCAATAATTAATTATTCATAAATAATATTACAGAATCACAATATTGACAACCAGGCAGTTCCTAGGAAAGAGGGGGCTTTCCAATAAGAATTTCTCCTTACTGGCGCGCAATTAGGTGACCAAACCTCTTCTTAGACAGAACTTTCTAGACATTGCCAATAATGTTATCAAATAATATTATTCAGATAATATGAATTATTGCTTCGATAATAAAAAATACTGTGTAATGACAATTATTAAAACAACAGCAATATAAAATATCAACGCAGCAATTATTAAATCAATAAAATAAAATACTGAACAATAATTATTGTAACCATTATTGAGTAGTGCCTTCTTACGTAAGAATTAATAATTGGTGCAATACCGTGTGATACTGTGTTTTAACCATCGAGTATTTTAACAGTATTAACGGTAACAACTACGCCGTTATTTTTAAACAACTTATATTTGTCGTTTTCTTCATCCAATCGTTTTCCGTTATGGGGCCCACACAAGGCTGCGCCGTCGTACGGATATTCCCGACAAAAAGAATATTCTACGACCAAACGAATATTCTCCGACAACAATGAATATTTTATAGCCACTTGCGTATTTTGTAAAATTTGCATAATTCACCTATAACTTTAAACCTTTATCAATTTAACCATTTACTGAATAATAATTATAAGAAAAAATTGAATAATTTTATTTCATAAAATTCGGGGTCTTACAATCTCCCCTCCTTATGAAATTTCGTCCTCGAAATTGACGTACGTACCTGGTATTTCAAAGAGTTGAGAATACCTTGCTTTCATTTCAGATTCCATCTTCCCTGTCATCATAATTTCTCCAATGCTCATCTCCTGTATTTCAGATATCATTCAAGAATACAGCTTCAAAACAAGGGTTAATTGAACAAATTAACATATCACATAATATCCCGATATTATGACTGACCAACAAATAAGCTTAGGTAGGACACACTAGCGAAGGATTTACTTATCTTTCCCCTCCTAGTTCTATTCCCCGATCTCCGCCAGAGATCATATCCCTAAACTCTGATACCAACTGTGACGACCCCAAAACAGGTCCATTCCATCCAACCCATTCTGAGTCGCTAAATACATGGTACAGAAAACAACTACAACTTTATTACAACAATTGTCGTGCAAAATACAACACATATGCTGTGAGTTTGTATACAAATATATAGCAACTGTGACTCATGTCCCAACCGTGGACATCACTTCATACTGACACCTTACATAAAGGTATAGTCGAAAACTGTTTTAGAAATTAGAATCTTTGGGAAGTGCTCAAAGAAACCTTCGTACATGGGAGGCCATGCGTCTAGGTTATTATAGATATCATATGGCCACAGAATTATCCTTGGTTGACCCAATAGACCCCAAAGAAAAATAAGAAGATTTCTATCATATTCTTCCCAATGGCAAGTCTTCTCCTGACATATCATTATCTCCACTGTCTCTAATTGAGAGTTATATTTCAAATAGACTCCAAGATCATATAGATAGTGCTGGTAGATATACTCAGCAAGTGGATGAGCACATCCATGTCTTATGATGACACGAGGTGGTATGTCATTAGACATCTTGTATGACAGTGACAAAACACCCTTCCAAGTTAAATTCATCTCACCCTCAACATCAATAGACCACCGTTCTATTCCCTTGTTATTCCCCCGCTCGACTCAGCTACACTCGTATTACCTAAAAGGAATTGTGAAGCAAAAGGGTGAGCACAACTAGCTCAGTAAAGAATGTCATGACTAAAGATAAATAAATTATCAATAGCCTTCAACAGTAATAAATCAGAGATTTAGAACATATGGTATATGATAAAAAATTCAACCATAGTTGCAGCGGAACGAGCAATCCATTAGAAGAGTCAAATAGACTATAAAGTCTATTATTTTCTCCATGTTAAAAGTCCATCAACAATGTTTTATCCCTGTAACATCAATCAACAATTCCTGTCCACAATCACATGTATAACTCATAATCGTAATTGTTGTTCTAAATTCCTTTTCTCATCCAAGACAAAGATAATTTTTATCACTTGTCTTTACCTGAAATATCAAAGATCATGGTTATACCAAATCACAGTTCTTGTTCATAATCATACTAATAAATTCATCTTTGCACTACGGGCCAAAGATATTCATCAACAGTTCATCTTTGCACTACAGGCCAAAGATATTCAACAACAGGTCATCTTTGCACTACGACCCAAAGATATTCATCAACAATTCATCTTTGCACTACAGGCCAAAGATATTCCTCAACAGTTCATATTTGCATTACAGGCCAAATATATTAATATCTCAAAGAAATATATAATCATTTCAATAATTATAACCATGTTGATCAATTCACCTTTGCACTTAAGCTAAAGATATTCAATTATAAATTCAATGGTCATGATCATACCAGTCACAATTCAACTTTTCACTACTGGCCAAAGATAACCCTAGTCATGATCATACCAATAATCTACCAATCTTTACACTCCAGTGAAAGAGAATTTCAACATCAAGGTTATAAAAATGTTATATATGATAATAAAATCAATATAATCAATATATAGTTTTAATCTCCAGAGTAATATTCATAAATCAACTATAATTTGGTTAGAAAAAGAAACCAATTTTGTCATGAATAGTAACTCATGAATAGTAACTTCGTGAATAGTAACTCGTGAATAGTAACTCATGAATAGTAACCCCGACATGAAAATGTTCCAAATTTGATAAAAAGTTCCAACCAATATTTCAACATAATGATATTGAAGAAATAATATCATTTTAGAAGAAAATAACCTCCCTTACTATCCCTTACCTCAAAAGACAGTACCTCTGACTGGAATAACACTGAACGAACTTGCACCATATAGCAATACTCATAGTATACTCAAAATACTCACAAGAATACGCTCGATAATATAGAGAGAGAAAACTTCAGTTTCTGGTGTGATTTTTAATTCTAACCTAAGCACCTATTTATAGGAAATTGCTTAGAACACCAAAGCAGAAAATTTAATTTAATATTATTATTATTATTTCTAAATTTTCCTACGCATACCAACTGAATTCAGCCATCAACCACACATGTAAACCATCTAGAAAAGTAATAAAAACATTTTTCTAATTTAAATTATTTTAAACTTTCAAAAATTAATTATTTTGGAGCTTCGAAACTTCAATAATTCACAATAAATAGCCCTTTTGCCAGAAAATTCGAATCTCGCGAGTTTTTATAGGAAATTCAATTCTCTACAACTTTGCAGAAGAAAGTTTTTCCAAATTCCAAACAGCAATTGACCGAAATCCACAAACAGGCGATTTTACAGGTTATAATCAAATTTCAGTCAATAAATGGGGTCCACTAACATGAAAAACATGTTTTAAATATTTTTGGTAACAAAAATACTCCTCCTCCAAATATACTCATATATCTCACATTCATCGTAAAAATATCATCATTATTATATTATTAAAATATAATAATATATTTAAATGAATTATTTTATCAGAAAAAGATAAAATATTAATTTTCAACAATTGTCACATTAAAAAATTTCTCCATCTATATCCACATAAAATCAATATTTTCCTCATCATATGAATCAATAATTAATTATTCACAAATAATATTACAGAATCACAATATTGACAACCAGGCAGTTCCTAGGAAAGAGGGGGCTTTCCAATAAGAATTTCTCCTTACTTGCGCGCAATTAGGTGACCAAACCTCTCCTTAGACAGAACTTTCTAGACATTGCCAATAATGTTATCAAATAATATTATTCAGATAATATGAATTATTGCTTCGATAATAAAAAATACTGTGTAATGACAATTATTAAAACAACAGCAATATAAAATATCAACGCAGCAATTATTAAATCAATAAAATAAAATACTGAACAATAATTATTGTAACCATTATTGAGTAGTGCCTTCTTACGTAAGAATTAATAATTGGTGCAATACCGTGTGATACTGTGTTTTAACCATCGAGTATTTTAACAGTATTAACGGTAACAACTACGCCGTTATTTTTAAACAACTTATATTTGTCGTTTTCTTCATCCAATCGTTTTCCGTTATGGGGCCCACACAAGGCTGCGCCGTCGTACGGATATTCCCGACAAAAAGAATATTCTACGACCAAACGAATATTCTCCGACAACAATGAATATTTTATAGCCACTTGCGTATTTTGTAAAATTTGCATAATTCACCTATAACTTTAAACCTTTATCAATTTAACCATTTACTGAATAATAATTATAAGAAAAAATTGAATAATTTTATTTCATAAAATTCGGGGTCTTACAATCTCCTCTCCTTATGAAATTTCGTCCTCGAAATTGACGTACGTACCTGGTATTTCAAAGAGTTGAGAATACCTTGCTTTCATTTCAGATTCCATCTTCCCTGTCATCATAATTTCTCCAATGCTCATCTCCTGTATTTCAGATATCATTCAAGAATACAGCTTCAAAACAAGGGTTAATTGAACAAATTAACATATCACATAATATCCCGATATTATGACTGACCAACAAATAAGCTTAGGTAGGACACACTAGCGAAGGATTTACTTATCTTTCCCCTCCTAGTTCTATTCCCCGATCTCCGCCAGAGATCATATCCCTAAACTCTGATCTCAACTGTGACGACCCCAAAACAGGTCCATTCCATCCAACTCATTCTGAGTCGCTAAATACATGGTACAGAAAACAACTACAACTTTATTACAACAATTGTCGTGCAAAATACAACACATATGCTGTGAGTTTGTATACAAATATATAGCAACTGTGACTCATGTCCCAACCGTGGACATCATTTCATACTGACACCTTACATAAAGGTATAGTCGAAAACTGTTTTAGAAATTAGAATCTTTGGGAAGTGCTCAAGGAAACCTTCGTACATGGGAGGCCATGCGTCTAGGTTATTATAGATATCATATGGCCACAGAATTATCCTTAGTTGACCCAATAGACCCCAAAGAAAAATAAGAAGATTTCTATCATATTCTTCCCAATGGCAAGTCTTCTCCTGACATATCATTATCTCCACTGTCTCTAATTGAGAGTTATATTTCAAATAGACTCCAAGATCATATAGATAGTGCTGGTAGATATACTCAGCAAGTGGATGAGCACATCCATGTCTTATGATGACACGAGGTGGTATGTCATTAGACATCTTGTATGACAGTGACAAAACACCCTTCCAAGTTAAATTCATCTCACCCTCAACATCAATAGACCACCGTTCTATTCCCTTGTTATTCCCCCCGCTCGACTCAGCTACACTCGTATTACCTAAAAGGAATTGTGAAGCAAAAGGGTGAGCACAACTAGCTCAGTAAAGAATGTCATGACTAAAGATAAATAAATTATCAATAGCCTTCAACAGTAATAAATCAGAGATTTAGAACATATGGTATATGATAAAAAATTCAACCATAGTTGCAGCGGAACGAGCAATCCATTAGAAGAGTCAAATAGACTATAAAGTCTATTATTTTCTCCATGTTAAAAGTCCATCAACAATGTTTTATCCCTGTAACATCAATCAACAATTCCTGTCCACAATCACATGTATAACTCATAATCGTAATTGTTGTTCTAAATTCCTTTTCTCATCCAAGACAAAGATAATTTTTATCACTTGTCTTTACCTGAAATATCAAAGATCATGGTTATACCAAATCACAGTTCTTGTTCATAATCATACTAATAAATTCATCTTTGCACTACGGGCCAAAGATATTCATCAACAGTTCATCTTTGCACTACAGGCCAAAGATATTCAACAACAGGTCATCTTTGCACTACGACCCAAAGATATTCATCAACAATTCATCTTTGCACTACAGGCCAAAGATATTCCTCAACAGTTCATATTTGCATTACAGGCCAAATATATTAATATCTCAAAGAAATATATAATCATTTCAATAATTATAACCATGTTGATCAATTCACCTTTGCACTTAAGCTAAAGATATTCAATTATAAATTCAATGGTCATGATCATACCAGTCACAATTCAACTTTTCACTACTGGCCAAAGAGAACCCTAGTCATGATCATACCAATAATCTACCAATCTTTACACTCCAGTGAAAGAGAATTTCAACATCAAGGTTATAAAAATGTTATATATGATAATAAAATCAATATAATCAATATATAGTTTTAATCTCCAGAGTAATATTCATAAATCAACTATAATTTGGTTAGAAAAAGAAACCAATTTTGTCATGAATAGTAACTCATGAATAGTAACTTTGTGAATAGTAACTCGTGAATAGTAACTCATGAATAGTAACCCCGACATGAAAATGTTCCAAATTTGATAAAAAGTTCCAACCAATATTTCAACATAATGATATTGAAGAAATAATATCATTTTAGAAGAAAATAACCTCCCTTACTATCCCTTACCTCAAAAGACAGTACCTCTGACTGGAATAACACTGAACGAACTTGCACCATATAGCAATACTCATAGTATACTCAAAATACTCACAAGAATACGCTCGATAATATAGAGAGAGAAAACTTCAGTTTCTGGTGTGATTTTTAATTCTAACCTAAGCACCTATTTATAGGAAATTGCTTAGAACACCAAAGCAGAAAATTTAATTTAATATTATTATTATTATTTCTAAATTTTCCTACACATACCAACTGAATTCAGCCATCAACCACACATGCAAACCTTCTAGAAAAGTAATAAAAACATTTTTCTAATTTAAATTATTTTAAACTTTCAAAAATCAATTATTTTAGAGCTTCGAAACTTCACTAATTCACAATAAATAGCCTTTTGCCAGAAAATTCGAATCTTGCGAGTTTTTATAGGAAATTCAATTCTCTACAACTTTGCAGAAGAAAGTTTTTCCAAATTCCAAACAGAAATTGACCGAAATCCACAAACAGACGATTTTACAGGATATAATCAAATTTCAGTCAATAAATGGGGTCCACTAACATGAAAAACATGTTTTAAATATTTTTGGTAACAAAAATACTCCTCCTCCACATATACTCATATATCCCACATTCATCGTAAAAATATCATCATTATTATATTATTAAAATATAATAATATATTTAAATGAATTATTTTATCAGAAAAAGATAAAATATTAATTTTCAACAATTGTCACATTAAAAAATTTTTCCATCTATATCCACATAAAATCAATATTTTCCTCATCATATGAATCAATAATTAATTATTCACAAATAATATTACAGAATCACAATATTGACAACCAGGCAGTTCCTAGGAAAGAGGGGGCTTTCCAATAAGAATTTCTCCTTACTGGCGCGCAATTAGGTGACCAAACCTCTCCTTAGACAGAACTTTCTAGACATTGCCAATAATGTTATCAAATAATATTATTCAGATAATATAAATTATTGCTTCGATAATAAAAAATACTGTGTAATGACAATTATTAAAACAACAGCAATATAAAATATCAACGCAGCAATTATTAAATTAATAAAATAAAATACTGAACAATAATTATTGTAACCATTATTGAGTAGTGCCTTCTTACGTAAGAATCAATAATTGGTGCAATACCGTGTGCTACTGTGTTTTAACCATCGAGTATTTTAACAGTATTAACGGTAACAACTACGCCGTTATTTTTAAACAACTTATATTTGTCATTTTCTTCATCCAATCGCTTTCCGTTATGGGGCCCACACAAGGCTGCGCCGTCATACGGATATTCCCGACAAAAAGAATATTCTACGACCAAACGAATATTCTCCGACAACAATGAATATTTTATAGCCACTTGCGTATTTTGTAAAATTTGCATAATTCACCTATAACTTTAAACCTTTATCAATTTAACCATTTACTGAATAATAATTATAAGAAAAAATTGAATAATTTTATTTCATAAAATTCGGGGTCTTACAATAGTAATCTTCTCGTTTTTCTTTGGGGTCTATTGGGTCAACCAAGGATAATTCTGTGGCCATATGATATCTATCATAACCTAGACGCATGACCTCCCATGTACGAAGGTTTCCTTGAGCATTTTCCAAAGATTTTAATTTCTAAAACAGTTTTTGACTATACCTTTATGTAAGATGTCATGGTGACGTGCTACCCAAGTTGGTGTCAAGCGTCACAGTTGATATATATATTTGTATCAAAACTCTCAACACATGAGTTGTTGTATTTTGCACGACAATTATTGTAATAAAGTTGTAGTTGTTTTCTGTAACATGTATTTGGCGACTTAGAATGGGTTGGATGAAATGGACCTATTTTGGGGGTGTCACAACATTGATGTATTATTTTTATAAAATCCTTCAAATATATTCTACAAGGGTTATGCTGTTCTAGAAAATTCATTGGAAAAGTTATGGTTAAATGTACATGTGAGAGTATACATGGGTTGCCTAAACTTGGTTGGACATACAGGTTTTTTATGTTTTGGTTACCATTAAAACATGTTCTGGTTACTTTCATATAGTTATTTGGTTACTTCTTTATTATGTTTTGGTTATTGTTACTTATGGTTTGGCTATTATTATTTTGTCCTCAATATGGGATTTCAGATACTTTTATTTTTTTATTCTGGTTAATATGTAATTGTTTAGTATACATGGATTGTCTAAATTGGGTTTCATTATATGATGCTTCTATTTTGGTTACCATTAAAACCTGTTCTGGTTACTATCATATAATTATGTGGTTACTGTTTTATTATGTTACATTATGGTTACTGTTATTAGTAACCTGATAGTTACAAGCTTGTATCAGGACAAATATCAATTGTTAAATGTACATGTGTGAGTGTCCTATTTATCTACAAGCTTGTTAATAACCAGATAATTATCATAGATATAGTTATAAGCTTATTAGTAACCAGATAATTATAAGCTTGTATCAAGACTGTTATAAAGTGTTAAATGTATATATTTTATTTATACCATGTCATCATGATAGAATATGAAACTCCAATTAAGAGTTCTTATTTATATATATGATGGTCATTTATAGATCTCATATTAAAATAAAAATAGTTTAAGAGGTGCAGTTGGTAACTAAACCTGCATATAAGGGTAACCATTTTAGTTTTGTTAGTAACCAAATAATTAAAAAAATTATATCAGAACAATTATCAAGTGCTTAATGTACATGTGAGGGTTCCCATTTATCTAGCTGATGGATACTTTTAAATTACGTAGTTATAAAAATTATTTGAAAATGGTCCATGCCATTTGGTAACTAAATATGAATATAGAGGTAACCATTTTATTTTAGATGGGTAACCAAATTTACATAAAAATATTTCAGAACAGTTACCAATTGTTCAATGCATATGTTTACTTTATATTGATAACTCATGATGGAATAAAAAATTAAAATATTAATCAACATCAATTTTAGTTACTGTACACCATCAAAAATGTTACCAACCATGTGGTTAATGGTTACTAACAGTAAATAATTATATATTCCTGTAAACAATTAAATTTGTTGTATTGTTTACTGTCACTCTCCATTGTATAACAACTGAATAAACATTGTAAAGTAACCAAATCAATATTGTATAGTAACCAAATTACATAATTTTAGTAACCATGATATAAACCATATTTTTACATGCAATTTTGAAGACCTAAATGATGGAATTTGACCAAAAAGCCCTGCAGTTCACCAGCAAACTTTGGATCGTTGACCCGTTTTCAATGAAATTAGGTTCCGAAAATGCCCAAATCCGACACTCCAAACTTGACAGAGATTGTCAAATTGTTACTGCAACCAAATAAACATAACCAATTAAATAGTATACAACAACCAATATATATAATCAGATTACAAATTAAAGACTAACAAGTGTATGAAGGTAACCAATATAGTTAATCAGTAACTATCAATATAAAAAAATCAGTATAAAACACAATAATATTATGTAGTAACCATGGTAATATTACACAACAAACAAGTCAGAATTATATACTAACCAAATCCAAATTAAACAGTAACCAACATATATTTACTTAGTATCCATAACATAAAACATATTTGACATGTATTTTACAGCAAAAACAAATAATATAAAAAACATCAATATACATGTACTTAAAGATCCAACAGTTGCAGGAAGGTAACCAATGTATTTAATAAGTAACCATCAATATAAAAAATATCAGTAGAATATACATTTAAAGTATACAGCAAACAAATAAATATTATATAGTAACCAAATCAATAATAAACAGTAACCAATTTATATGTTCTTAGTAACCAGAATATAAAACATATTTTTACATTCATTTTGCAATCAAAACAGTCAGTATACTAACTGTATGACCAATCAAAGAGCGAAAATCTTAAGAAAGGTAACCAATATACGAGTATATAGTAACCACGGGGTAACCAAATAAACATTAATTTAAAATATACAACAACCAAATAAACATTATACAGTAACCAAATCAATAATAAATAGTAACCAATTTATATGTACTTAGTTACCAGAATATAAAACATATTTTTACATGCATTTTGCAATCAAAACAGTCAGTATACTGACTTTTTGACCAATTAAAGAGCGAAAAACTTAAGAAAGGTAACCAATATACGAGTATATAGTAACCACGGGGTAACCAAATAAACATTTAAAGTATACATCAACCAAATAAACATTATACAGTAACCAAATCAATAATAAATAGTAACCAATTTATATGTACTTAGTAACCAGAATATAAACATATTTTTACATGCATTTTGAAATCAAAACAATAAGTATACTGAAGAGAATTTGTAGAAAAAGAAGTTTGGGCGGCTTTCTGAAGAGAATTTGTAGAAAAAGAAGTTGGGTATCGAGTCATCTTCTATAATCATTCACGTTATATATATATAATCCAAGAAGTTGTATACTTCAATTCTGATCATTGCATGCATTATTCTGATCTTCTGTTGATCTTGAAGTTGTTGTTGATCTTGAAGTTGTTGATCTTTTCCTCTATTATCCTATCTCAGAGTTGCATCTCGTCTTCTCCGATCTTTCATTGCTCTGTTTTTTCTGATCTCAAAGTTGCCTTTTTTTCTTCATTAGCGTGATTTTAGGACGGGTCAGTTGGAAATTTGAAAGTCGATAACTGACGTGTAGGGAGTTAATAACGCGTAATTTTAGCAAGGTAATATTGTATTGCGTTATTTTTGTAATTATTTTATGGATGTTTTATTTTTGTAATTACTTTCTAATTGTTGTATATTAGTGTTAAGGACCCAAATTATTATGCTATCAAAAAGTAAGAATAAACTATAAATTGGCCCATTTAATAAAGAGTGTACCTATCATGAGCTGGGCTAGAACCCTGGGTCTGTGACTCAACTTTGGGCCTTAAAAACAACATTATAATCAATAAAAATATGGGTCCTTTACATAAGTATACAATATTTAAAAAGTAATTACACTATTAGTACACTCATAAAATATTTACATAATTAATACACTTTCTATATTTATTTACAATATTAGTGCAATTAGGATTCCTTAATTTAGGGAATTAGTATAGGATTCAATTCATAGTAATAAGGAAACCTAAAATCAATGAGAAATAACTACCATAATTAATAATTCAAATTCAAATATATTGGATCTAACAAACAAAACAAATTCAAAAATAATAATTAAAATTCAAATATTCAAAATTTGGCAACGTCATCTTCCTCCTCCCCTTCGCCGTCGCTTCAATACCATGGACGCCGGCCACAACTGCCATTATGACGAAGGTTGATTTAGTCCAAAAATTAAAAGGAGAAAAAGATAAATTTTAGTGCAGTTGGTATCCAAATATTTATACAAAGGTAACCATTTTAGTTTTTGTGGGTAACCAATAGAAATTTCAGTGCAGTTGATAACCAAAACTTTCAAATGTAACAATTTTAGTTTTTGTTGGTTATATTTGTATTAAGGTTTGGTTACCAACTGCATTATGAAAAAAAATCTATAATAGATTTTTTATAATTAATTGGTAACCCAATAAAACTGAATTGGTTACCTTTGTATTAAGGTTTGGCTACCAACTGCATTATAAAAAAATTCTACATTACCTTTTTTTTTAAAAATAATTGGTATCCCAATAAAACTGAATTGGTTACATTTGTATAAAGTGTTAGCTATCAACTACACTATTAAATAAAAAAATCTATAATAGATTTTTTAAAAATAAATTAGAAACCTAATAACACTGAATTGGTTACCTTGGTATGAATGTTTGGCTACCAACTGTACTATAAAAAAAACGCAGCAACTGTACTATGAAAAATCAATCCATTATAATCAATTCACCTTAAAATGGGCAAAAAATCGGCAGCATGCGCAGAATATGTAATTGTACATCATTCTCCTTCATTTCTTCACTGTAAACAAAAACAAACCAGATGGCTTGCTTACTCACCTTCCTTCTGCTCTCTCTCCTCGCTTCTTTATCCTGTAAGTCTCACTGCACTATTATTATACATCATCTTCAATTTACAAATTTAATATTTTTCTAAACCATTTCCATCTTCTTTTGTTTTGTATTTTTATTTAATCAAACAGCTGCAGAGTTTTCGGCAAAGATTGGAGTAAACTACGGTCAACTGGGGAACAACTTACCTTCTCCCTCTAAATCCATCCGCCTCATCAAATCCCTCAACGCCAAACGCGTCAAACTCTACGATGTCAATCCCAAAATCCTCAAAGCCCTAATTGCATACTAATTCTTTAAATTAAGGAATCCTAATTGAACTAATATTGTAAATAAATATAAAAGTGTATTAATTGTAGAAATATTTTATGAGTGAACTATTGTTGTAATTATTATTAAAAATGTAATAGAATATGTAATTGTACCTAAAAATATTAAGTTATTAAATTAATAACTAAGATTTAGTTACAAAAGAAAAGAACTTTAAAGTTTCAAAACTAAAGCCTTTAAAATTTCACTCATTCAAATTTAGGTTAGGTGTGAAATTATCATGACTGCTTTCTTTTTCGTTGCTCGTGTTTAAAAAATATTAAATTTTGTTTATTTTTGTATAATTTTTTTGTTCTCGAGTTTCATTTTGAAATTGGAGGAGGTACCAGCTGGACTCTAATATATTTGTAATTCGACTCGATTAACCATGAAATTATTCCTGATACTTATTCAAGAGGATTTAAAAAAATAAAAATAAAAATAAAAATGAACATATATATAAGTAATTTATAATTTTATTATTTTACAACCAAATGTTGAGCTCCAATAGAACCCAATTTTATGGGCCTAAAACTTGAAACTGGGCCTAGCTATATCTAAAGAAGCTAGCCTGTTCTAAGGCTCTTGTACCAAAATATGTGACCCGAATCGAACAGCAATTCGAGCATATTCTCTCTTCCATCGAAGGAGGAGAGAGAGAGGGGGGGATCGAAGAATAGTGAAACTTGCAGCAATGGCGGATTCAGCAAGAACAAGAAACACTTTAACAATTCTGTTAGTTTCTGTTTGTCATTTCTCCAATATGCCGCCTTTTACTTCAATCCAAGCATCTCTCTGTCCCTCACCCCGCTGCTGGCTTCTCTATTTCCTGCTGCTCCTTCTCATTCCTCCTCGTGAAACCCTCCTCCACTACATTGGCACCGCTCCATCAGGTGCTCCAATCTTTCCTTCTTCGATTTGCTTCTTTAATATGTAAATTTAGCTAATGTGGGTGCCTTTTGAAATGCTAAAATTGGTGAAAAATCGCATTGATTTTAGTTAATTTTAAGTTTTTTTTTTGTGCTACTAGGCCAACATTTTTGGTTATTTTTCTGGTACAAGGTAATGTTGACATATGAGGCATTTGAGTTTTTACTCGTAGAGTTTCAGAACTATTTGGGTTTGGTTTTACTTTTACAAGAATGGATGATCTATAACATGTGGAATGCTTACAACCAATTCTCTGAGAATTGACAATCATGAAAGTTTCAAAAGTTTCTATTTATTTTTTTAATTTTACCAGTGAAAAGACATGCTTAATAGTACAGTTTTTCTTTGACGTATGCATGATTCTTCACAACTAGACCGTCTTGGGGAAGGTAAAGTCTTTTGTGATAATCTTTTTTGGGAATTTAATATCCAGGTTTTCTGTTCTGGAACTAAGAGTCATAAATAAGTCTATATTGAACTGGGCCGGGATGCAAAAGAATTAGGCGAAGTGTTTGTTCCTCAACGACGGGAGTAGAAAGACACTAAGGGAGGGCGACATACTCGTTTTTTTAATCTCCGACATTGACAAATCTTTCACTCTACCTCATCTTATTAATACCATAGAATGTTCCTGCAACTTCACCCGGAATGTGAGCAAACATATCATGTCGATTGTCCAACCGTACTTGGCTATCTTACGTGGAAATGCATACTTTTGAGTAGTTGGCTCCTTGTTATATAAGTTTCAAATGTATTAGCAGTAAGAACTACATAAATTATTAAGTATTAATGTACTCAATATGCCATTATTGTTTCATCTGTTTGCACTCTTTTGAGTAATAATTTAAAGAATGGAAGTGACATATGAGGTAAATACAAACATGTTAGGTCTCTAGTTTCAGTCTTCCCTCGTATCACTTTTATTTGACTATAACTTTCTTTATGTATTCAGGAACGATATATTCGAGCCCGCGATCACCTGCTTTTTGACTGGATGAAAAGAGGCGAGGCATCTGCAGTGAACAGAGTAACTATCTCCAACTTTCTAGGAAATGCTAGTAAGCAGAACATTTCAAGGTCAGCATCAGATACAGGTGACAGAGTATCTAGAAAGTTTCTTTCTGATGTATCTGAAAATTTTGCCAATAGTCAATTCAAAGATTCTGCATCAGACATTATTTTAGAGCCTTTTGGACAGTCTTCATCCGGGAGGTGGTCAAAGAATTCCAGAGCAACTTCTCCATTGGACGTTATTCGATCAGATAACATTGATTTTGAGGAAGAAAATGAGTTAACAGTACCTTCTAGTCCAAGGACCTCTGAAATAAACGAAGAATCCTATGCTGTAAATAGTCTGGAAACATCTGCAATTGACATATCATATAGCATGAATACGAAAAGAACAAATCTTTCTAAAATTCCATTACCTCCATCTGCAGCATCCTTCTATAATGGTTATTCACCGCACATGGAAGTTGTGGACTCTTGTGAAAGTATTCACAGGCTAAATATGTACCTGAAAGCTAGAAGGGACGATGTCAATGCTGGTGTACCAGGAAGGTTCTTGCATGCTGTACTTGGGCAGGACACATCTGGTAATACCAATTTAAAAATTTTTATGTCAACCAGTTAATTGCAGCTCCCTCATTGTTCTCTTACTTTTATCTGTCTCTCTTTTCTGGTACACTTTTTTGCAGAAACTACTTACCATGTGCTTTAATAATTGATTTTTCAGTCTGCCTTTTGTATTTCAACTTTAATTTTTAAGTTATTCTCGATTGAAACCTTTGTCATGTATCATCTTTCACCGAAATAGAGATTGTTTTATGAAATTATCTACTTATAAATCTCTTATTATGTGCCTTCGAATCTTAAAACCTATAAAAAAATTCAAACACAGCTCCGGAACTATAAAACTCGCAAATGCAAATGATGATCTCCTTCTTTGGCAATCTCAATGGCAATCTAAAAGACTGATACCGTAAACTAGAATTGGACAGACTGGCTATATATATATATATATATATACACAATTTTAGCGAAAATAGAAATCAATACAAAATTAGGTTTTCTTATTTGTCAATGAGTCATGAACTAATTTCCTTCTAATAGTTGCAAAATGCCAATGTGATATATTTATATGCAGATGTTGGATCTATTGCTTCAACCATCATGTATTCCTTTTACCTGAATGAATCATCAAAGAGCGACCAGTTATGCACTATTCCTGTTATTAACATGAGGAGGGCTGATCTGAACTCCCATACTGAGCTCAAATGGCTTCTTGATTCATGTAATATTGATCAATCATTCTTGATTTTTATTGATGAGGTATGTTCCATTGACTTCATGAATTCTAGATAATGAGTCCATACCAGAGTACTTTGTTTTATTTCCATGTCAGGTGAAGGATCCTCTGATAAGACTTTCGTAGCCTATTGGTTTGCACACTAAAAAGATGTATGAATTGGTCATTCCTCTTATGCCATAAGTAAATCAAAGTGCATCAAAATGTTGAAATGGTTGGTTGGAACAAATTGTATCAGTTTTATTCTCAAGGGAAATCATCTCAGAGTATATTTGGATGAAGAATTGTAATTATTGGAATCCTCAAGTACAAAGAATTGTAAATTAAGCAAGTATATCTTTACATTTGAAAGTCACCATTAACATTATTAAAGAAAGTGGGATTTTTGTGAAATAGGAATGTTGACATATAATTGTGTTGGTGCCAGGGGCTATAGTGGTTGTACTGATAGTGGTAGTGGTCTTGGTGATGATGGTGGCAGTGGCACCAGCTACAGTGGTTGTATTGGTAGTGGTACTGGTCATGGTGACGATGGTGGCCGTGGCGATGGTTATTGTGGTGTCGTGTTGATGTTGGTGGTGGACTGTAACAATTCTGGTGGAAATGGCATGATGGTGGTGGTGAGTTGGGAAATAAAAAACAAAAAAGAGAAAGATTAACAGGGTTGTTATTTGAATGATAAATTTTGAGGTGTTATTTGAACAAATTTTGATTCCTTTAGATTCTGATTCCCACATTTATATTTATTAATCAGACATTTTAAAAATCCTTCATTACACCCAAATGAAGATTTAAAATTGAAATTTGATATCTGCTGACAAAGCAAAATCCCTAGTTTGAATCCTCCATCCAAACACTCTCTTAAAGTATTAAAATGTTGCTTCTGCCCCAATGTTATAGATCTCTCAGCGAGTCGGTGTTGATTTTTCACAAGTCTAAAATCTAAATCTTTGTTCAATCCTGCCTGTAAAACTGAACTTCGTCTTCCTTTTAATTGCTTGTGTTGGTGAAAATGTTGAGCAGATTGACCTGTCATATTATGATCAATTTGGGAGTCTTAATCTAGTTTTGCTAAATGGAGATAAGCTTCCAGACAAGCAAGAGGTAATAACATATTACAGATTCGCTGGTTTTACTCTTTAAAATTCAGATATGATCAGTGTATGACTGTGCATTTTTGGAACAGGTATTAAAGAAGGCCTTGGTTGAAATCTTCAATAGCAAAAAGGTATATTTAGTAATGCACTAATGGTAGAATATACATCTATTCTAATGTCTACTCTCAAGCATCTTGTAAGTGAAAAGATTGTCATGACTTTTCTACCCTATTTCACAGGTTGATAAGGCCTATCCTTGGGTTGACGTTGTCACAGTGGGAGAGGTATAGTAATTTTAATTCGATATTACTATTTGGGATTCTATGCTTTCACTTGTACAATTGAAATCAATGGTCCAAGGAGGAACTAGAATAAAAGGCTGAAAATAACTTTTTCATTGTTGTTATGCTGCGTATATACAACCCTGGGATTGATCTTATGAATGTATTATGTTATGTATTCACCTTTTCGTAGCTGTTTATTATAAGGATGGTACTTGACTGTTTATGGTGTCATATTTCTTGTGAGGTTTGAACGGTGGATCTAGAATTGCAACAGCTTAAAACTAACATTCAACGTTATATGACATGTCAAATAAATTGCATCCCATCAGATTGTTTTAGAAAGAAAATGTTGAAAGACATTGTGGAATACATAAATCTTCAAACTTCTGTACATGAAAGGTTTACTTTCACATAGAAATATGCTTAAAACCTCATTCCTACTGAAAACTTGCTCAATTTAGTTTCTTTTGGCACCACTATCTTGAATTTTAATCTAATTGTGAATATTCATTCAACTAGCATAGATGTTATGGAATCCTCAAAGTGGCTTACAAGGAACGATAGATCACTAGGTCTATAAATATGCACACACACACTCTCCCCCCTAAACACACACACACCCTCCTAAAACACATGTTCTTTATGGCCTATAAACTAAATTTTCTTGTGCGAAATATTATATGAAGGCACACGTGTATAAAAAGAGTTACCTAAATATGTATGCCTGGCTGCTGGCAGGCAGTGTCTTTTGGTGTCTGTCCTGTAGCTGTATAGAGACTTCTGGTCTGTTTTAGGAGCCAGCCGTCACTAGGTCCAACGTGGGCTGGTGGTTGATAAGAGTGCTAGTGTTCATTAAGGGTAGTTTGGACTTATTATGTTTTGGGTGCTACGGTTAGTATGTACTCGGAATTTATTATTGAATAACATAATAAACCATCTCTTCTCTCTCCCTCTCTCTCTCTCTATATATATATATATAAAAATATACACATATATGGTCTTTTAGATCTTCCTTAATTTTACTCAAGGCACATATTATTATAATTCATCTGTGGACTGTTGTAAACTAATCTATTTCCTTTCTATTCTAAGCATAGTAGGCTCTGCTTAAATTTATTAGAATATCAAGGTTAAGAGTGCACATTTATATATAGAATGTACATTCTTAAACTTCAAGGTATTTTCTTCTAAGGAAACATTTAACGAAAACAACGAGCGTATCAATTGGTTCATCCTTTTCATTTTGAATCTTTCCGTGAAAAAGAGTTTTACATAAATGTTCAAATGCATCCTTTGCTATAGCAACTCCTTATACTATATGTAATATAAAGTATAAGCATGTGTATATATGGAATTCCCACCCGTGCATATAGCAATTCATCCTTACCTCAATATATTTTATGTTGATCAGATATGACTATTTTTTTTTCGCGTTAAGTTTGGTTAATTTACATCTGATAAACAGGCTAATTTTCAAATGCAGGACTGCTCATGCTGTACACTTATTGCTGAAAAGTTTGCGCTGACATCACCAGAGACATTGGGTGGCAGAGGATTCAGTCGACTTCTGGTACCCACTTTCTCTGTAGTATTCAATGAATATCAATTTCAGGTTTTATTTATTCAATTGTTAGTAGTTTGGGAGCTCTTGACGCCCTACTCCTGCTAAGAGTACTAGATTGGACTTTTGTGACAGCTGTGTAAAGTCTGCTTTGGAGACCATATGCACATAGTTAAGCACTGAAGCCTATCTTATGCATATAGTTCTCTCCTTCATGTATTTTTGTCCTTACATCTTTTCACTTTTCCTTCTTCTTTAGTCCAGTTGGCCAAGGGAAATGGTCAGGGCTATCATAATCTTGCATATGTGCAGTTTAAACTCATTTTTGCCTCATAGGATCAATTATATATCTGTTGAAAACACTTTTCTAATCTATAAGCTTGCAGCTTGCAGGAATCCTCCTGGATACTGGAAATCTTTCTAGCTCTCGCTGCACCGACAAAGATAAGTACATGGCCACATTGTTGATCAATGGGGCTGGTCAATATGGATGCACTGGTCTTTACCAGATATGTATGCCCTACAACTTCATTATCCTACAATTTTTGGCTTATACAATATTTTCAGAAAATTAGGGTTCTTATCTAAAGTTATAATCTCTCTTTTTCAGTGAGATACAAAATGTATGATGTATCCGGCCTCAAAGTAGGAGAGATCTTACGCAAAGATTTCAAGAAGTGGACAAGAATAGGTAGGGATATTTTCTCAACTTTAATTTATTGTTTTGCCTCTGAATTGACGGCATGATCACATAATCATCTCCACCAATAAGCTTGCTCCAAAACTTTCATAATCTCAAAGCTTTGGTGGTCAAACCTTTGCTGACCCCCCTGCGTGCTTGTAAAGAGCCTTTTTATGTATCAGGTCAAACTCTAGCTTTAGGTTGAAACTGGCCAACCCCAAAAAATTAGCTTGATTCCGCTAGAAGTCTAAAACCTATAATTGTCTCTTTCCATTATGTTTCTTATGTACGCATATGCACTTCGTAATACAATAATAAACTGTCAAAATTTTATAGAGCTTATGCAGTCCTGACGCCTATAATTGGTAACTATTGTTACTGAATGTTTACTTGTTGAAACTTTATTTGTTTCAGCAGCTGGTTGATTTGCAAACCTCATGCATTTCCTGTTGTGATTACTGCCAAATATATTTTCTTATGCTGCTGCTTCCAATCTTTTACGATTACCTGACCTAAAAATTTGATGAACCAGGTAAATCAGACGGTGCTTCTTCTAGATCAATAATATCACATGTAGGGATGACTTCAATTGGATTGTCAATTGCACACCTTTTGACACATGATGAAACTTCAGTGCAAGAAATTATATATTTTCAGCGTGAGTACTCTACCGTGCCAGTATAGTATTTCAAGATCAACAGATGCAGAGTTGACTTGAGTGAATAATCTAAGTATCTTTGTTATCATCTCTTTTTTCCCAAGACTTATCCATTTAGGTTTTAAACTGAGCCAGTCCCATTTTTACAATTGACAATCAAAAGTCATTCCCCCGGTGTTCTTGACCTGAGTTCTTCTATGTATCTTCTTGGGTTGGTTAGTCTTCTGGATCATGTTATCCTCCCTCCAAACCTTTCATCTACTTTTCGATTCCCAGTATTTTGATATATATACCATTCATGATGACCATCAAATCTGCTATTACTTCATGCATATGGGCTGCTCTGCCAAGTTTTCCGACATGGTCCATTTATGCTGTGTTTTTACTTTCCTTGCAGCTTGTGCATTGGCCTATTCTCAATTTCTCATCCTCAACTAAATGTTGTACGACTTTGAACTATACTATCGAACTTTATGATTTCCATTGTAATTTATTTGGACATACTGTATATTGTCAACTTCCAATTTCTTGTCCTTACCTTATTCAGGCTCTTTCTTTTGTCCCCTTTAGAAGGTAAAGAATTCAAATCTGTTGTCATGATCCGGTGGTGCATCACTTTAAACATATAGTATGATATTAAATTTTGGCAAGCTTCTTCCCTTTGATTGAATGATCATTAATAATTTAATGCTGTCTTGGATATGCAGAGTTAGAAAAACTTCGCCTACTCATGATTCTTTCTGGATATTATGATTCTCAGAAGAACTTCAAGGTTGGAAAATATCTTTTCTCGTTATATATTCTTTTTTCCTTAATTTTTTTTAAATTGTTTTGTTGTACTTATATTGGACGAACTTTTCATAAAATTTTTTATTTGGGGCAAATCAAATCATTCGGCGTTAGGAATTTGATTTGAGGGGTTTTATAATTATGAATATTGGTTGCAAATAGTAATAGTACCAAAAAGTCAAAAAAATACACTAATATATGTCTGAAATTAGAGATGCACAAATGGTTTGCGTCTGTCCCGCCTGTCCCGCCACCTGGCCTTGGTTCGGCCTGGGCCCGACCTGGAAGACTTGACTGGACTTGCCTGGACCGGCCTGGCCAAAAGTGCGGCTTGGACCGGCCTGTGGCCCGAGTCCGGTGCAACAAGTCTGGCCTGGTCAGCAAGTAAATTTTAAAAAATAACTGACTAACCCAAGCTCCCAACCCAAAGTTAGGTCTTCTTTGTTTCTTTTTACCAACCAGCTGCTTGTCTTCAAGTCTGCAACAGTGGCATTCTGTGTCCCAACCAACCTGTCCATTGCCAACCCAATGAACACGGTTTTAAAAAAATACATGTCTGAAGGACCAAGTCCCAACGGTCAACACATGGCACATTTAATATAAATAAAGTACTACCTCTGTCCCATAATAAGTGTTTTTTTAGCTTAAATCACACATACCAATACACAAGCTAAAATGACAAAAATACCCTTAATATATTTTCTTTGAAGTTGAAAAGTTAATGAGTGTCATTTAATTGTAGTGATAGTAAGATGCAATAAATACCATTGAATGCATAAGGGCATATATGAGAAAATATTGCAAAAATTGTATTGGAGTTCTAACACATCACTTATTTTGGGAAAAAATATTAAACCTAAAAAAGCACTTATTGTGGGACGGATGTAGTAGTTATTATATACTCCCTCCGTTCTTAAAAGATTGTCGTTTTAGAAGAAAAAATTTGTTCCAAAATGTTTATCGTTTACAACTTTCGAGGAGAATAAATTATTTACTTTCCTATATTACTCCTACCTTCTCTCATTGTTATCTCCATTGTATTAATAGTTTTCAACTTCCCATAAAGGGGTAGTAATGAAATTTCAAACAAATTTTATTTGGTAAATGATACTTTCTTAATCCATGTGCCAAAACCTTAAACGACAATCTTTTAGGAACGGAGGTAGTACTACTTTAGTTTAGTAGTTTTAATTAATACATTAATAAAATTTAAGTTTTAATTATTCATTTTTTATTTATTGTAAATACGTTTAATAAATATACTAGTTAGTTTATTTAATATTAATAAGTTAGTTGATTAAATTTTAGTATTAACATACTACTTATTTAATAAAGTTTAATATTTAACATTAAAAATTATTTAGTTTATTTAAGATTTTAAATAAGTTAGTTTTTAAGTGAATAATTAGTCACAGGAAATATGTATGAATATACAAAAATTTGTACACAGAGAGAGACAATGTTGCATGAAGTATACAAAATAAGTGAGAAGAAAGAGTGGTTTACCTTAGATCAGTCATATAGTCATATGACTTGTTTTGAGTTATGAGGAGAAAGGAGTAAAGGACCTCAGGTCCACAACGCAAAAGCTAGATCTACCACAAATCCAGATCATTTGCAATAAAGATCAAGGCCGTTAGGCCCAATTTATAACTTAGCGTCTCAAGGCAACCCAACAAGCAACAACCCTCTTGTTTTATTTAATATTAAGTTTTTTTTTTGTTTTTTTAAAAAGGGGTGCCTGGTTGAAGGCCTAGCCTGGCTTGATCCGCAGGCCTCAACAGATCATCTCTTCCATCACCAAGTCTGGTCTGGACTACAGCCCCAAAGTCAGACTGCCTGGCTTGGTCTGGTCAACGACCAAGACCTAGCAGCCCCAGGCCCGCTTGTTGTGCAGCCCTGTCTGAAACAAAGTATAAACAACTAAAGAATAAACCTAAACTTCAATAATCCTAATTATATAGATAGACAATGGATATCATCATGTTATAGGCGACGTTTAAATTCAAACATATACTCATGTCCGTTTTGTTTTGTTTCATTGCGAAAGCAGGAGCAATGGTAGAAGTTAAAAACCATGATTTCACTACAAAACTTAGGCATTTGGTTGTAACTCAAACTCTCAGCATATTGGCACCACTCACTCCCCCCTTTCTCTCCCCCTTCTGCAACACAAGACAGATAATGATCAATTGACCATCGTAATGGACTGATCACCACCACCTGTCACCCACGGGCCATCTAATCCCTCGCTGATTGATGTGTTAAAAATATGTACTGCAAGTGCACAGTGTCGAATTGAAAAACTGGCAAGTACAGGTCGAATCCACAGAGACTAGATTAATTTTATTATTTGCTTAATATCTATTTTAGGCGAATTAGAAATAAAGATTGAGAATTAATTAACTAGAATATGAAAACAAATAATGAGAAAAACAATCTAGGAATCTGAATCCACTAAATAATAAACATAATATATAATTCAATCTCTTCTATTTTTATAACTCAAATATTGATTTTGATCTCCCTTTCCTTTAATTTAGTAATTTACAATTAATGTGGGCAAGCATAGACTATGAAAATTTAAAGATTAACTATAATCCATCAAAACTTCTTTGAGCAAGCATGAATTATGAAAAACTTATATCTTAACAATAATCTATCAAAACCTCTTAATTAATTTAAAATCACATAAGAACTATAAAACGAAGGTACTGTTAACATAAAAACATAAATAATAGAAGAGATAAAAAATATTATTACGAATAATTATTTAATTTCATCTTCATCCTAGATTAAAGAAATTAATTAGACATGAAAATAAATAAATTAACTAAAATAAAGAAGAAGTAGAAGATTGAAAATAAATAAGAAAACTTCCTTTATTCACGATCCTCCAACAAGCGTATAATGAAACGTAATTTAATTTACTCCTACTCCTGACCTAAAGTAATATAATACCTCATCATCCTCTCTAAAACAAGAGACCTATTTATAGGAAAAATAACTTTGAACCATAATTTAGATTCATTGAACTTGAGCACTTTTGTTCCCTTTCCATGTAGGATTTAACTTCCTAATGGCAATCACTTCTCAAAAATATCTTCTAGATAGACTTTCCTTTCTTTTGTTGGATTTGACTTGCACACCAAGATTGTTCAACCTCTTTCCTTCTCCTTGTCGGATTCTTCTTGGATATTCCTTACATGAATAAGAGCATTAAATATCGCTTGATCACCAAGATTTTGACTTTATTGCAACAAATATTAAATCCTACAAAATAAAATAAAACATATTAATTTAATAAACTAATATAATTAAAAGGACAAAATTAGGGATAACAAAATGTATGAATTACGTGTCTATCAAATACCCCCATACCTAGCTTTTGCTCGTCCTCGAGTAAAATAAAAATAAGACAAATTACACTATCCCTTTTTCGTAGGAAACACGATTGCACTTAGCATGTGCAACAAGCCTTTAAACCCCAAGGTTACCCCAAGTGGACTAGTTGTGTCTCGTGAGGGTTTGCAGTGAATATACCCACAAAATTCAAAATATTTTTGGGTTCAACAAATTATGAAATTGAAAGAACACTTTTAAATATCTATGGGCATTATACATAAGCAAGATTAAATTCAAAATCACACTTTTACCTTATCAAAAATACTCAATCTTTATTTTAGACACCATCCTTCATTAAATCAATTTCATGTGATGCATGCATTGTGTATATGATGTAACTCTTAGTAGGAATGTTTACCATGAAAATCAAGCAAGCTCATTTTTTCTTTTTTTTTCTTTTTTTTTTCTTTTTTTTATTTCCCTTTTTTTTTTGATTCTTGACTTGTGCAATGTCTCATTTTCTTAGGCTTTTCAGAGTTACCCATGTAGAGCGAGCGTTGTACCAATGACTCCCAAACCATATGGCTTTAGGGCACTAGGTGTAGAGACACCCCTAAGGATTTACTAACTCGAGTAACAAAGGCCACAAAATTAGACTAGTCAAGCTGCTTTTATCCATCACACTTTTCAGTGTGAATATCGATGCTTCCCGAAGCTTGGATACCCAGTTATTTCGTTTAATGGACATTGAAGCAGTTATTTCTTTCTTTTATTTTCTTTTTTTTTTCAACTTTTCTCAACTTCATTTTTTTCATTCTTTTTTTTTCTTCTTATTTTCTTCTTTTTTGAAATTACTCGAATCATGGTTTATACCTCACAACTAAGAATTAGTGCAAACGTGAAGTGCAAAAATATTTGTGAAATCAATTTTAAATCCAGATGGTGTTTTGAACTAAGATTTCGTATCTTATCAAAAATTCAAGAGTTCTAAATCTTTCAATCTCACTCATGAGTTTTGCTCCACAAACACTTATTAGAATTAATTCAATTCATAAAAAGTCAAACAAAATTTTTAATTTGTTAATTTGTTTACTTTTTTTTGTGTTTTTTTTAAATTTTTTTCAAAATAAATAAAATTCTAATACAAACAAACTCCCCCCATAACTAAATCATGCATTGTCCCCAATGTATGCAAATGAAGAAAAGAGAACAAAGATGTGAAAGAATTGTATCTTGTATGCGGGGCATTTGTTCTGCAAGAAAATGTGGTGAGAAAGAAAACAAATGTACATATCTACAAATTTTATAAATCCTAAAAATTATGTGACTAAAAATGAATGTTACAAATGGATAAGTGAGTGTGAACTTTTCATTATTTTCAGGAGGTCTAGGAAATTGAAAATAGTCAGAATTTTCATCACAATTATGCTGCAAGTTTACCTCAAGAAAAATTTCATTAACATGTTCAAATGATGGAAGAATTAGTTCAAATACATGTTCTAATTTAGTTGACTTATTTGTAGTGGATCTCAACGGTTCATTGACCTTATCTAGATATTCAGATTCATTCCAATTTTGGTCAATGTGATTTAAGAAAAAATCACTTGGATCTTTTTCAATTAAGAGTCTATTTTCAATTATCTCTTGGGTCAATGACAACTCTTGGATCATGTTTACTTTAATGGGCTGGTCCAAAAAATCACTAGGTGGCTCTCCCACATTAAACACATTTAAGTCAATTGTCATGTTTTCAAATGTCAATTTCATTAGCCCATTTCTACAATTAATTAACGCATTAGAGGTTGCTAGAAATGGTCTACCTAAAATGACCGGAATTTGACCATTGAAATTGACAACAGGTTGAGTTTCAAGAACAATAAAATCAACAGGGAAGACAAAATCACCAACCTTAATGATTACATCTTCAACTATTCCTTTTGGCACTTTAACAGAACGGTCAGCTAGTTGGAATGTGACACTTGTCTTTTTTAACTCCCCTAAGCCTAAGGTTTGGTACACAAAATGGTAATAGGTTTACACTAGCTCCTAAATCAAGTAAAGCCTTTTCAATTAAGGTGTCACCTATGATACATGAAATAGTAGGACAACCGGGGTCCTTATATTTCACAGGGACTTGACATGACAAGATAGAACTAATATGGGCTGTTAGAAAAGCTTTCTTAGGAACATGAGTGGTTCTTTTGTGTGTGCACAAATCTTTTAGACATTTAGCATATGAGGGAACTTGTTGAATGACATCTAAAAAAGGAATGTTAATTTTTACTTGTTTGAACACTTCTAGAATTTTGTCCAACTGAGCTGACTGCTTGTTTGAAATAAGTCTTTGAGGGAATGGGGCTTTTGGTTTGAAGACTTTTTCAGTTGACTCATAAGGTATGGTTGAATCATGTTTTGAAACATGATTAGTGGATGGGCCTACTGACTCGGAGTTTGTGGGATTTTCAGGCTGGGTTGACTTTGAAGATGGATCGTTAGATTCAACATTTAATTTTTTCTCTTCTTCATTATCAATTCTAGCATGATTGTTAAAATAATTTCCAAACCCTAAAGAGATTACAGAATTCACATGATTGACTTGGTTGTTTTCAACTGAATTAACATGATAAGGTTTTTGAGTAGGGACTGGAAATTTTGGATTGGTCTCGGGTTGACTAGGAAGTTTACCCTCCTCTCTTTCACTAACTGCAGTGCCCAATTGACTCATTTGGATCTCTAGGCGAGAAATGGCTTGGTTAGTGCTTTGCTGAGATTTTATTAAAGTTTTCACACTCTTCTCTAAGGTGCTAAGGGTGTGTTTGATTAGCTCTTAACGCCTCTTAATTGGAATACCTCTGATTCGGTCAGAGGTAAAATGTTTGGTAAAAAAAAATTGGCCTCTTAATGCCTCTTAATCGGTTAGACACAAAATTAAAGCTTAACCATTTAGAGGCACATCTGAATGAGTTTATATTTTTTTGGACAAAAATACCCTGTTTAATATTATTAATTTCCTTTTATATCCATTTTAACCCTCTTCCTCTCTCTTTCTCCCTCCACTTTACAATCCAAGCTTCTTGCAAATTTCAATCTTCAAAACTCCCCCCACAATTCCAAGCCTCCTCTTTTTTCTATTTTCCGGCAACCTCTTTTTTCTATTTTTCGGCGTCTTTCACCCTTCACAACTCTCTCTTTCTCCCTTTGTGTGTTTGTATACTTTTGTGGGTGTAGGTGATGATGGGTTGTGCTCGCAGATACTTGCCCCTGCTAACTCGGGACTCTTTCGACCCCTTCATTGGAAAAACCTTGTACAACCCATCAGCTTCATCTTAAGAAAAAATCTCCTGCTCGACCTACAAACTTAGTAGAGTTTTTTCATTTGTCAATGCATTATAACCAATTGGTTATGCATTCTGTATATATTTATTAATTAATTCGAGGGTTAGGGTTTAGATTTTACGAACTTTGTGTTTAGCCATGGAGGAAAATGAAGAGACTTCATCAAAGTTAAACAAATCTCCGATTTTTGACAAGGGAGACACTTTGTTTGAGACTGAAGAACTCAAAATTACTGACGAATGCAGTTTTGTTACCGATTCCGTTCCCAAATTGGATGAATTTGTGAGTGTTGTTGAGGATTCGGTGCCTGTGAAGGAGGATGGAAAATTTGGTAACTGAGGTGGAAGATTCTGGAGTTGGTATACTTTTGTGGGTGTATGTGATGATGGGTTGTGCTTTTTCCGTCACAAACTTTAGAATTACAAACCAAAAAAACCAACTCAATCTTTTATACCTATATAATCTTGTTTTTGGCAATTTTCTAGTTTATATATTTTTTTGCTTTTATTTAGAGGGTTAAAATAGTAAAATATTGTTATTCAAACATTTTGAAAAAAAAATATCAAACAATATTTTTCCATTCAGATACAATTCTATTCAGATGCTCTATATTGTTCATACGTCTAAACTGTTCAGGTCTTAACACTTAATTTTATCAAACACCACCTAAATCTCTTCTCACTTTCATTAGAAAAACCTGGTGGATATTGAGGTGCTGGATTTGAATTTTGGTACGAACCAGGATTGAACTTTTGGTAAGGTTGAAAAGATTGATTCTGAGACTGATTGACCTGATTTGAAGAATTATTTGGGTAGGGTCCTTGGTTCCATGCAAAATTAGAATGATTCCTCCAACCATGATTATAAATGGGTGCAAATGGGTCATTCCAAGGTCGTTGAAACATTGCATTGACTTGTTCATATTCTTCAAATTGGGGCACGACTCTAGGACATTCCTCAATCACATGGCTTGGTGAATTACACTTTAGACACAAAGGTGTTGGTGTTGAGACTTGGTTCACGTGTGATAGTCCCCTAGTTTCTAAATCTTCAAGTCTTTTAAGTACACCAGCCAACTTAACTTCTGTAGCAATTGAACTGTCAATTGTATGAACACCCCTAGATGAACTAGGTTTATCTGTCTCTTGGGTGGTTTCCCATTGCATGGTTTTTTCTGTTAAGTCTTCTAAAAACTCCCAAGCTTTTTCCTCATCATTATTCAAAAAATCCCCTTGACACATTGACTCTAATATTGTTTTAGTGGGATAGTCTAAACTTTCGTAAGCAATTTGACACAATCTCCATTTTCAATTCCGTGGTGTGGGCATTGGGATAACAAATTTTTAAATCTATCAAAATATTTCCAAAATGACTCTTTCAAGTTGGCAAAATTGATGAATTGCAGTCCGAATTTTAGCAGTTTTATGATTTGGAAAATATTTTTTTAGAAATGTAACAACAAATCCCTCCCAGGTTGATATGGAATTATTTGGTAGGCTATATAACCATTTTTTAGCATTATCTTTTAAAGCAAATGTTATAAATCTTAGCCTAATTGAGTCATCAGACAATTGTTGAATTTTCATTAAGGCACAAACTTCCTCAAATTCCTGAATAAATAAATATGCATCTTCTATCCCCGTAAACCTAGGTAACATATTTATAAAATGTGGCTTAAGTTCAAAATTGTTACTAGTTACCGGTGGTAGACTGATACATGAAGGTTGGGCAGGAAGGATAACATCGATCCCTTAAAGAACAGTTTGGGCGCCCTCCATTTTTGTTAAAGTGAGATCTTTTAAAGTGAAATCCGAAAAATCAAGTTTTTTCACTAATCGGGATGTTTCGTCCTTAATCCACAGTTTTTGCATACACTAATTAACAAATAATCAGATAAGCACAAAAAAAAACAAAATAAATAAATAAATATAAATTTACTTCTAAGGTCAACCTAAATAAAATCTAGACAGCTCCTAACTGTTCCAAGTTACACCGCAAGGTCCACCAAATTCGAAATTAATCACACCATTAGCTAGGTAAGTGTAAGAAATGTGGGAGTCTCTCCGTAGAAACGGTGACTAATTGAATAACCACATAATCTTTAGGCGTATACCTTTTGAACCACTTGCCTAGACACCAGTAGCTTGATTAATTTAAAATTCAGACTCCTCTTGGGGTTTCTTGTCCTAATTGAGCTCGAGAGTCCTATAGGGGCCAACGTCTATTTGATTTTATTAGGTCATGGTTATGGAAAATGCTAATTGGGTTGTTTGTGGGCCAAGGAAGGGTGATGAAATCCCCACCTTATCTTGTTACAGGTTGTGCCCTTAATGTTAAATTTTAGATGAAAATGCAAAAAAAAAAACTATAAACAAATAAAATGTCCTAAAACTATGTGAATTACGAAAGGAGAAATTTTGACGTACCTCAATCCTCCAGCAATCACCACAGTTTATATTTGACAAAAAATAAAAAAAAATAAAACCTAACAGGATGTGCTCTACGTGAGTGAATGCATGAATGCGACAAATAAAAAATATATATATATAAAAAACTAAACTACTATTTTTTTTATTATTTCAAAAAAAAATTAAAAAAATATGGAGATACGAAGTACCGAAGAAAGCGCAACAGCAAAATCTTTATCTTTTCGCTTCTTCAATCCGCTTCAATAATCCTGAAAAAAAATGAGTTAAAACTAATTCGAATAAATAAAAATTAAGGAATAAATAAAAATTAATTCTAGTCTCCGGCAACGGCGCCAAAAACTTGATGTGTTAAAAATATGTACTGCAAGTGCACAGTGTCGAATTGAAAAACTGGCAAGTACAGGTCGAATCCACAGAGACTAGATTAATTTTATTATTTGCTTAATATCTATTTTAGGCGAATTAGAAATAAAGATTGAGAATTTAACTAGAATATGAAAACAAATAATGAGAAAAACAATCTAGGAATCTGAATCCACTAAATAATAAACATAATATATAATTCAATCTCTTCTATTTTTATAACTCAAATATTGATTTTGATCTCCCTTTCCTTTAATTTAGTAATTTACAATTAATGTGGGCAAGCATAGACTATGAAAATTTAAAGATTAACTATAACCCATCAAAACTTCTTTGAGCAAGCATGAATTATGAAAAACTTATATCTTAACAATAATCTATCAAAACCTCTTAATTAATTTAAAATCACATAAGAACTATAAAACGAAGGTACTGTTAACATAAAAACATAAATAATAGAAGAGATAAAAAATATTATTACGAATAATTATTTAATTTCATCTTCATCCTAGATTAAAGAAATTAATTAGACATGAAAATAAATAAATTAACTAAAATAAAGAAGAAGTAGAAGATTGAAAATAAATAAGAAAACTTCCTTTATTCACGATCCTCCAACAAGCGTATAATGAAACGTAATTTAATTTACTCCTACTCCTGACCTAAAGTAATATAATACCTCATCATCCTCTCTAAAACAAGAGACCTATTTATAGGAAAAATAACTTTGAACCATAATTTAGATTCATTGAACTTGAGCACTTTTGTTCCCTTTCCATGTAGGATTTAACTTCCTAATGGCAATCACTTCTCAAAAATATCTTCTAGATAGACTTTCCTTTCTTTTGTTGGATTTGACTTGCACACCAAGATTGTTCAACCTCTTTCCTTCTCCTTGTCGGATTCTTCTTAGATATTCCTTACATGAATAAGAGCATTAAATATCGCTTGATAACCAAGATTTTGACTTTATTGCAACAAATATTAAATCCTACAAAATAAAATAAAACATATTAATTTAATAAACTAATATAATTAAAAGGACAAAATTAGGGATAACAAAATGTATGAATTACGTGTCTATCACTGATGACTCATAGTCATGGCTCCACAATGCCTTATAATCACCACCATGCTCGTCTTTGTTGTGTTCAATCAGTGATCCACCACTGTATTCACTTGTGCCTTGTCATGGGTAATCATGTAATTTGATTTTTTTATTTTTTTTTGGGGGGGGGGGGGAGAGTGAGAGGAATTGAAGATTGAGAAGAATTTAGAGATAGAAGGAACGAATAAATAAAACAATTGAGTGAGAAGTAATAAAGGGCTACAGTGTTCTCAATCATCACATTGAAATGTGAAGGAAAAAAATCCCTTAGGGAGGTCTGGTGTGGCATTAAAAAAAATAAAAAAATACAAGAGGCATATGTGCTAGCAAGATAAATTACAAGGGGAGTATTGGTATTTTCCTCAACTGTTGTTGAAAAATAAGAATAATTTATCAGGTTTCATACACATGCTTGTGTATGTAATCAAGTAAGGCTTGATCAAAGAATATATGATGTCTCATCTTTATAGAATTTCTAGATGAAGCACAGAAATTCAAATGGTTTATTGTCTAAATTTCCTATCATTACTGATATAGAAGGGTATATATGATAGATTGGCATGTCTGACTACTTCAATTCTGGTTTAATTTAGAAAGAAATCCTGGTATCTGCTGAATCTGCTGAACTTATGAAAAACCTGCTTCATTTCTTCAACTCAAATGCTTCCCAACTGCCACTTAAAGATTTGCACCAACCAGGTCAGTTTGTTTGTTTTCGTTTTATATTTCTGAATTTTCCTGCTACATTGTTATACTTTAGGGTGAACTTCCTTCATTAAATTAACCGCTAGAATGTCCATTATGCATCTTGTTTCAATTTTCACGCATATAACCAAACTCGTAAAGATTTCATAAAAGGAGAAAAAAGCTTTATCTATATCCCCTCCTGATACATGACACTTCCAAATCACTTGTACTTAATAAGATTAGAGGAAATGCCGGATTAATTGTGATTACTATTTCCACGAATTACGTAGTCCATGAAGCTTGATCTATTATGTATTGGTATTAGTTGCTTAGAGAAATATTTTCTCAAAATGTCAGTATGCTGGCTGTTTAGGTAAAGAGTAATTCATTTTTTCCTAGCTCCCCTTAAAAGTGTTTTCGACTGTTTAAATGATGAATCTGTATTATATAGACTAATCATGAGCTAATAATCTGCCTGAACTGTCTGAATTGGGAATGTCATTTAAGAAGTTGATGCAAGCCAAGGCATGTATTAGCCAGTTACTAAGAAAAAATGTCACTACATGCTCAATGCATATAAAATGCAGAGTCAGATGATTAATTGCAAATGGGGGGGGGGGGGGGGGGGGGGGGGGTCCTGCAGGTCTGAGAGACGAGATGAGAGCATTTGGGATTGATAAGGTTACATCAAGAAGGAGTATTGAGCGTTTGCTAGAAGAATTTGGTGGGATGGCGAAGCGCTGATGTTAGAAATCATCGACCAAAACTCACTCCTTTACTTTTCAGAGTATTTTCTGCAACTGGTCAAGGAACAACAGCAATAGAAAGTATCCCATTCGTGCTTGTCTGGATTGGACTGGACTGAAAGAATATCTTCAATCAGCAGCAGCACCTCCACTATTTGCTGTGTGGAGATTAACATATTTAAACTGATTTGTTGAGCGTTGTGCATTATTTAACAGTCATTTGGATTAGCTTCTAATTGACTAGTTCCCAGATCAAGAGTAGTGTGTTAGTTCTGCAATTATATTTAATGTTAATCAGCCTCTATCTGCACTTAATTACTTGTTATCTTTTCTTTATTATACTACCTCACTCCCTTTTTACTTGATAAAAATTAAGAAATTCAATTAATGCTAATTACTTGCCCAGAAACAAATCAGGTGGTCATGTATGCATGAACAAGAAGGCTTCTTTTAAACACTAAAGCTTCCATACACAATTTCTAAAATAAGAAATGGAGTGAAGAATGCAGTTTAATGACCACAAACATGATAAACAACATAATTATTGCCATTTATAATAACAAACTGAGTGCTGAAAATGAGATTCAATTCAATTCAATTCTAACTTGAATTCTTTTCCAATAAGCAGTGATAGCCCAGAAAACTCCACAGATGCAAACTCTCCATTAACATCAAAACTTCCACTTACACCTGAGCTTCTGCCCATTTCTGCTCCTGAATTACTGATTAGCTCCGACTTTTTAACATTTTTCAACCCTAAAAATGTCACTTTTTCTATAATCCACTTCTGACTCAACGCAAATCCTGCGTTAACAACTTCTGTTTCTACCAATACATTTTCCCCTACCACTCGGCTGTAAAATCTCACTAGAGTCCAGTTTTTTCCCTCCTTTCCCATCTCCACGTCCTCTCCGTCATCCAAGACCACGTCCTCTCCGTCATCCAAGAACACTTCACCGGTGGCATTTTCCCTGCTGCTCACCACCACCAGTAGCTGGAATGCTGTCTTGCGTGCTGCTTGGGTTGTCATAGCTTCTCCTTGCATAGCCACTATATTCCCTTCTCGTATGTGTACGTTTATATCATCTGGCGGTGAATCAAGCCTGACGTACTTTCCTGGGTCTACACTCACCGAGTGGGAGTAGTTGAATAAGTTGAACCAGTTTCCTGCAGGGCAGTATGCATCAACTGACAATGCTCCGGGCTTCAACACAGGTGACACCATTACACCTTTGCCGATAAGGAACTGTGAACTGATTTCGTAAGTTTGGGTGTCTTGAGGGAATGAGAAGAAAAGAGGACTAGCGATGGGGGTCCCTCTCGTATGTGCCTCGTACATTAGCATGTAAAAGTAGGGGAGTAGACGGTAGCGGAGCCCAAGAACCTTCCTAGATGTTGCTGCAACTGAATCCCAGATATAGAGCTCTTGACGAGTAGTACCTATGGAAGAGTGGTCTCTTGAGAAGGGATAAAAAGCCCCTAGCTGCGAAATGAACTTGTATCATTATGATATTTCACTTAAATAAAAGAACGCTTACTAACATTCAAATATTTCGAATATAGCAACTCGTTTCAAACTTTTCAAATATATCTACCAAGGAATGCAATATTATAATCTTCAGGTGTCATTGAATGGAATAGAATATACCTGAATCCAACGTCGACAGAGCTCTTCAGTAGTGTTTCCAGAAAAACCACATATATCTGCCCCAACCATTGGAATTCCATAGAGTCCAAAACTCAAGATGCTTGGAATGGAATATGCCAAGTCATCCCATGTGGCAGCGTTGTCTCCAGTCCAATGTGCTGTGAAATTTCCAGAGCCAACAAAAGTTGATCGAGAGAGTATGACTGGTCTTTTCCCAGTTATTTGTATCAAGGCCTTATTAGTGGCCTGGGATTCTAAAAATCCATAAAGGTTATGGGCATTGTATGCTGTAATGTTATTATGTTACCATAGTGCAGAGAAGTCGCAGGAACAGTTCTATTGTTAATGGGCATTTGAACTCCCAAATTGTTAATCTTATAAGGTGGGTTATCAAGTGGGGACAATGGACTTGGGGATGAAGATATAAAATTGGATTCCTCATTCATGTCAAGCCAGATGCCATCAAAGTGGACAAGATTTCGAAACCGATCGATCTCACCACCCCAAAAGGTTTTGCCATATGGATTTAGGAAATCGGGAAAGTAAACCTGACCAGGCCAAACCACACCCAGGTAAGGAATACCATCACGCTTTATGAAAATATCAGCTTGCATCCCTCTTATAAAGGTTTCATACGTCTTGTTCACACTGATACCTGTACTTGAAGTAGAAAATTTTCCATTTAGAAATAAAGAATGCTTTGACTGTGTTAAGAAAGGACATACAATAAAATTGAGTCTAAATTCATTTACGTATAAGTTAACAAATTTAAAATGGAAAAGAGAGTTTCCAAAAGAAAAAACTATGTATTGTTGGTGAGGGAAGTTACCAGGATCCAAGATGAGCACATATTTTTGACCATTTTGGTGAAGTGTCTCGAGAAATCGCTTCATCTTATCCGAAGGAAAGTTAATAGGGTCTAGTGTGAAATCCTTGTAAGCATCCATGTAGTCAATATCAGTCCACATAACCTCCAAAGGGATTTTAGCTTTTGAATACCGCGCAACAACTCTCTCAACATCATAAACACTTCGGTAACCCCATCGACACTGGTGAAACCCTGTACATGAACAAAGAAGAACTTCTTCAGAGAAGGATCAACGTGAATATTTCATGCTATAACCATGCAGGTTAAAGTAAAATATATCTAGAAAACAAAATATCAATCTAAAGTCACATCAAGAGTATTTCTTTGCTGCAACTTTAGTGACTATGTGCTACAGAACCTTTCTAAAATACCAAAAGTACTAGAAGTAAGAAACTGTCTTCAGAATTAATAGCGAAGAAGAAAGGATTCAGGTTCACCATACGAAGGTTCAGCATAATTCATGATAAAATGTATAAGAAAATAATCAAGAAACACAAAAACTTTACATATTATCAAAACAAGAGATGAGTAACTAAAATATATACCATCTTTTCTGAAGTTTTTGAACTCTCATCTCCCTATATTTCCTAGTGGATCTTTAAAAAAACAATGTTCTGATATAGAAGTTGGGTAGTGCACCTAACACCATATAAAATCAACAAACATTTCTGAATAACAGAAAATTTGTTGTGTAGAAACAAACCATCACTTGTTTTGAATTTTCTTAGCTTTTGTTTTTTGGATTCGAGTAAGATATAGAAGGATTGAGTAATTTCCTATTTTCAGTATCGAAAGAGAGACTGATGTCCCAATGACTGACTTTTATAACATGGTAAAAGTATCCAGAGTTACTTTACCAAAATAGGTCAGCTCAACACATGCATTAGAAAATACTTAATACTAACATAGTGATTCATTCTCTCGCCTTCAAGAGTTTCTGAATTAAGTTTTTTAGCAAAATGAAGTTATAATAGAATAATATTATGTAGCAACATGTGGAAATGCGACTAGCAATCTAATGGAGCATTGCCAAACAGCATAATTTACCACTACAAACATTATAGTTTCTAAAGTGAAAAAACAAACACATTTTTTAAAGAGAGGCCCAAAAAATCTTGCGCAGGGGTGTGCTGTATGTGCAGAAAGCAAGGGGATCAACGATCCAGATAAGCTCAACCTGTGATTAAAGCCTATCTAGTTGGACTAGAAACCAATTTCTCCCATATTATCATGAGACTGCCAACAAATTTTGTTTAGGATGAGTAGGTAATGCCCCAAAATACTATCCAAAAAAAGAACAGTCCCAAAGGTGACTTTGGTTTATAAACTTCAAGTAACAGGTTCCCAATTGTGTTTCCTATTGACGTTCACCTCTTCAAATTCAAAGCACCAAAAGCAAAGTTTTAATATGTTAAAAAGCAACTTTTAGAATAAATGAAACTACCAATATTAACTAATTTATGAAATGAATTCACTTTCTCCTTTCGGTAAAAGTAGTGGAGACATAAATATGCAAAAACATAATTATTAACTTAGCTTTGATGCATCATTAAAGGAATCAAATGGTAATCACTCTCTTTTGAACACCATAAGACAAAATACTAGGCATTATTTATCACACCAACCCAAATTAAGAACAAAAACAAACACGAAATTACTAAAGAACATTTATGTTTATTAAGTATGGCATAACAAAATTGATTAAATAAATTACTCACCAAAAGCTCTGTATACTGATCCATCACCAATTTAGGAGAAGGCCCCTAAAGAAATACAAATCAAGGACACCCCCAATCACCTTATAGGTGATTCTCTCTCCAGTATACTCAACATCCATCCCATTACTGTTGAGCAGCAAAACCCCATGACTGGTCCCCGCCGCCACTCTGCCACAGGAATCCGGCGACCGGACGTCTATGTAAAATGGGTGGGACCCATATAAATTAACATCGGGATTTAAGCTCCCGATGTCGGCATTCCACAGAGTAAGGGTCTGATTGTGCGCGAGCTTTAACGATTTCTTCGTGTGCTCACCGAGCCAGTACAGAGAGGAGCGATCGGAGGGGAGAGAGGAAGAGATTTGAAGAAATTGGTCTTTGAAAACGAGGAATGTGCTGTTGGGATTTGACGGGTCCGGCGAAGTGTTGAAGAGGGTGTCGCCGGAGGAGCGGCGGGTGACGGTGAAGCCAAAAGGGGGGGTGTTGTGGAGGGTGAAGATGAAATCCAAGAATTTGAAGTAATTTTAATTACCAATAATAGAAAGAAATAAGCAGTAAAAGAATTATGAAAAAAATATATATACACCCCAAATTACCATGCAATGAGGTTGAGAGTCTGGAATATCAGCTCCAAAAACTGATGAAGGTTTGATCAACTGAAGATCAGCAAACAATGATTTCCCCGACGAATCGACGCCGGTCGCTCGGATTTTATAACCATACCCAACTGCTTGTTCAATTTCTTGAGCTCCATTACCATTTGTTGTATGATCCGAGTAAGAAAAAACTAAAAATAGAAATATTAATGTTTGAATATTTGGAGGAGAAGAATGTGTTGCTCTCATTCTTAATTTCTTCACTGAAATTGGGTGATGAAAATAAGTCCTTAATGAACAACTTCTATTAAACTCATTGGTCACAATGTGTGTTTCTTTGTTATGTCCCCGTCTTGTGCCCAATGCATTGATATATAAAATAAAATGAAATTAGATTTTTATATACTATGCTTTTTAATATTTTCAGATGGTAATCATTTCTGTTCACAAATAATAATTCTTTTCTATATAAATTAATTAATAAGTTGTAAGATGAGAAAAAGGGCCAAATAAGTTTATTGTCCAAGGCATTTTTGTATTCGATGACTAGTATAGCACCAAAGAAAATATTTTTGTTGATCAATTTTTCTTGGAACTGATATTTTCATATATATTTTTGATATTCTCACATAAGTATACAGCGGGTCTCACTTTTATGTGAGAATGAACCATGTGAAAATATCAAAAACGGATCCGGTTTCATGATAAATTGGTTAATTGACCGATACAGTGAAATATCACCTCCCGACCTACGTGTTAATATTGTATTGATCAATTGACAAAAGTAAATTTCATATTAACCACTCTCATCAAAAACACATATACGTGATTTTACAAGAAAATATTTTTTGTTTTTTCAAAATATAAAGGTTGGGGGGACTTGAGAGAGAGATTAAAGAGAAATAAAGGGGAATTTACTTTTACCATTAAGCGTCTTGTTTAGTTGAAATAAAGGGGAACATTGCACATGCAGTTTGACTTCAAAAGATATTTAATTGAAAATCTTTACGCTTTTATACCCACTTTTAAATAAAATTAAGAAACGTTTCTATTTCTTTTTGGACTAGAAACAGTCTTTCATCAATATAATAATTATTTTTAAATTTAATAGGTGTTCTATTTAATAATGATGAGATTATAATAAAATAAAATTATATTTTAATAATAAATTTAAAAATATTGCTCCCTCGATTTTTAAAATGATGAGCAAATTATAATTTGCACGCATATTAAGAAAAGTATAAGTAGAGAAAAGAAAAGAAAAGTCAAAAAATCCAATTTATCTTTAGTAACCCACATGATTATATAAAAAGACAATGAATGACATATTTACCCCTTATTTTATGTGTTTTATTGACATACCGATTCTCTAACGGACCATCTATGGCCACGGTTCATTTCGTCGCCATAGCATGAACCGGATATCATAGTTAAAAAATCCATCGCTATAGCCTGACCCGTCAACAGACCAGTCTGTTAAAGATCCTCACTGATTTTATAGCATCCTTTTGAGGACAACAAATAGTCATTATTTTGAAGATGGGGGGAGAGTAGTATATTATTGTGAATAGATTTACTTGAAACCTGCTATGTATTACCATTAATTTATACCAAATTATAATTCTAAAATTTATCGATACATAAGATTGATAAAAATTATAAAAGAATCTCACTAATTATATATTTCTTAAAATATTTATCAAATTCTACCTTAAACAACTTGAGATAGGCGACGGGATTTTATGGGCCTGTTTGTGTCAACGTATTCTTTTGTTTATAAATATTTTTAATTTTTATTTCAGGTAATTTGGCCCAATTATCTCTATCCTACCTCAAATCTTACATCATTCCAAAACCATATATCTCAAATTATTTCACCCTAAAAATGTATTACCTGAATTACCCCTAACAATAATTGCACTTTTATTTTCATATTTAACAAAAAAAAAGGTCAAATTTAAGAAATAAAACAATTTATCTTCAATTATTGTAGCTATCACTTATCGTTATCACTATTGTTTTAACTTTTAACTAAGAGAATCAAAGAAAATAATTTTTCAAAAATATTAAAAAAAATAAAGAAAACAAACATAAGAGGAAAGTTTATAAGAAACGTATTTTCCTCTCTTATCTTTCTAATTAAAAATAGGTTTTCTTTTAAATTTGAAAAAGACTTTCTTAATCCGGTTAGTATTAAGTTTAATTTTTGATAAGTTGGTCAATTGACCAATAGAATGCTGACACACATAGAGCCTCTGAGCACTTTATTATCCAATTGACCAACTTACCCAAAAATAAATTTCATGCTAACCACTTCCCTCATTTCATGTACTCTTTTTTGTTCATGATTGTTGTTTTCTCGTGTTGGAATTTTTTTTAATGAGAATAATTATATTTTTATTACAAAGTTTAATATTTGTACAAGTTTACTCTCATATTCATGGGATTGAGAAGCTTGTGGAATTAATAATTTTACTTATATAAATATCAATTCTTTTGATTTGTTATTTTTTAATAGAATATTTCATTATCATCTTTCTTCATATCTTACTTTTTTTTTATTCAAAAGATTATTTTTTACAGCTTGTAAGATCTTTTTTCAATGTATTATGAGATTTGTGACACAAAAATTTATAAAATAAAATATAAAAAATCATGGGAGGAATATAGACAACAAATTAAGGTCATAGTAGTAATTCTACAAAGTGTAACGGCTAGTTGAACGCCGAGTGTAAAATATGTAGAAAATGCAGCACGCTCCCCGAGGCCACGGCACTCTTTTCTGTCTCACTCAAACACCCAGGGCTCAGATCAGACCCACTTTCTTATCTCAGTCAGTCCTTCCGTCCGTCGTCGGTCAAATCTTCACAAAATCTAGGGCTTTCCATTTTAAGAAATTAGGTTTTTTTTTACTTTCATTTTTAACAATTTTGTTAAGCCGCAGCTCGGCCACGGACAGATCAGATCCTCCAGGTCTCGAACCCAATATGAACATCTTCAAGAAGAAAACCTCTCCCAAAGGTACAATCTTTTCCTCCATTTTTAGGGTTCTCTAGGGTTTATACTTGATTATACCTCTCTGTATATGTATATATATGTACATACATTTGTGTTAATTCATATGATTAGGACTTTGTTTTGGTTTATTAATTTGTTATTAGAATGTTAATGTGTTATATTTATCTTTTTAGTATGAATTGAATTGGGAGTAATGTGTTGTTATGTAAACTAACAGAGGCATTGCGGACAAGCAAAAGGGAAATGTCTGTTGCCACTAGAGGTAGTGTTACTTCGTTTGCCTTTTTTTAAAGATTGTGACTTAGATTTAGGATTATCAGAGCTTTAATTGTTTATTTGTGACAGAAAACATAGTATATATTTTGGGGGAAGTGAAAATTTTTGCTTTTCAAACATTTTTGTGGTTTTCAAGGCACAATTGTAGAAAAGACATAGTAATGCTTGAGGTTTCAGCAGCCCCAAGTGGTGGGAGAAATGTCTGAGGCCTGAGAAATAACCTTAAGGTCGCTGGCTACAATCCCGATAGGGCTGATACTATGGGGCCAAAACTTACCTACCATTAAAAATATATACTTGAGGTTTCAGTGGCCAGAAATTTAACTATTATTCCATATTATGGTTTTGTAATTTATGGCAGGCATTGAACGTGAAATTGCATCTTTACAATTGGAGGTATGCTACTGCCTTCAATTTAATTTGCTTTAAAAAAATATTCTTTCTAAGGTTTCGCTTTTGAAAATTTGACTCCACTTGAAATGAAATCTTCAGGAGAAAAAACTTGTGGCAGAGATAAAGAAAACAGCAAAAACTGGGAATGAGTTAAGTTTATGTGGAAGAATATTTACATCTAGTTTATGAATGATGTAACTCGAAATATACCTCAAGTGTACTAGTTTTCCGTGCTTGAATTCTTACCATATGTCCTACACACTCAAAATATCTTTTTTGCTTTTCATTTCTTAGCAAACCAATATGTTTTGTGCAGGCTGCCACCAGAATCTTAGCTCGTCAGCTTGTTCGACTTAGGCAACAAATAACAAATTTGCAGGGGAGTCGTGCTCAGATCAGAGGCGTTGCTACACATACACAGGTAACTAAAGTCTACTTAACATGGAGTTGTTTTAGCCGTTATCATACTCTAATTTTTAGTACTTCACAGGCTTTGTACGCCAGCACTTCAATTTCTACAGGAATGAAAGGTGCAACAAAAGCAATGGTGGCCATGAACAAGGTAGGCATTTTAAGTTGTTAAATGAGAGTCTGAGACAACAATAGAGCTTAATCACATACCAATGTCCTGTCTATAAAATTTTCACAGGATAAGATTGTTATTTATTTCCTGATAATCTTCCAGTTTAATTTACACATATAAACATCGGAGCAAAAATAATCCACGAATGATGCCTTTCTTGGCAATGATATTTTTCTCCCCTTTAAACTGTTTAACTGTTTTATTATATTTACTTTATCCAGCAAATGGAACCTGCAAAACAAGCTAAAGTGATTAGGGAGTTCCAGAAGCAGTCAGCACAGATGGATATGACGGTAAACTTCAATATGACCTTAACTCTTTACAGAATATATTTTTTTGAAACCTCCATTTATTTGCCATGTAATTTTATTGGTTCACTACGCTTTTTTTTTCTATTTCACCATTTCACCAATGAAATGCATTGTTCCTGGAAATGTTTGATTAATTGACAGAACTTGACAAAGTGATAAGTGACAAAATTCTTCAGGACACAGTTTTATGTACATGATAGTTAACTCTTCTTTTTCTTGGATAAATAATATAAAGAGTAAATTTCACAATGACTTGAACTAGCACCAGCTACCAGATAAGTGCCCTAGTAACCTGAATTTCTTCATCATGTAGTTTCAATGTTTGGACATTCTTGAAATGTATGGTTCCTGGAATGTTTGATTAGCTGAGCAATGTATAATGTTATCTTGATTATTTTGTGTGTGATGAAAGATGATGATGAGCTTGAGAAATGTATAATTCTTGAACTCTATTCCAGATTGAGATGATGTCCGAGTCTATTGACGAAACTCTAGACAAAGATGAGGCTGAAGAGGAAACAGAGGAGCTCACTAACCAGGTGCGATATATCTATTTTTCCTTTGGAAGGTGGTGCTATACCAATAACGCTACTTCTTTTGGTAATCTCTAAGTTCTGTTATATGACATACTTATCCTTACACTTTAATTATCATGTTCTTTTGCAGGTACTTGATGAGATTGGCGTGGACATCGCATCACAGGTTAGTTTCTTCACCTTGTGATTTGGATCTCCTTTTATGTGGCATGATCTTGATGTTTGACCATATAATTGAAGTTAACATCCTTGTTTGCCTTGTATGACAGTTATCTTCGGCCCCTAAAGGAAGGATTGCATCAAAGAAGGCCGAGAACGCTATCCCTAGGTATGTGCCACCAAGTTGTAAAGAGGACAGCAGTTGTTGTATTCATAGATGCATGTATATGTGCGAGTCTGGTAATCTGTTACTGGCGGCTTATGCAGTATATTTTACCCTAATTTGCTGGTCTGACAATCCTCCTAATGCTAATGTATGCAGTTCTCAGTCTGCTGATGTGGATGATCTGGAAAAGAGATTGGCTTCGCTTCGACGTATCTGACCCAAAATACGTGCACCCAAAATACGTGCATACTGAACAGTCCTCAATAGTCTTATATTTTTTTCCCCTGTATAAATATATCTATGTAAAACTGATAATGTGTCTGGAGATTGAGATTTGTAGTTCTACCATTGTCTTTGTTTTTCTCCTCCTTATGTTGCAGTTATATAAATACCATAATTGGAATTATTTATTTATTTGATATTTTTTCCAATATGATTTTTTTTATGTGGAAAATGGGTACCCTCATTTTAGGGGATATGCACCCTCAAATCTGTACTGATAGACGGTAGTAGGCTGCAGCATACCGTTAGGGTATGGACCCTCAATTGAACCTTGATTCAAATGAAATTGCTAATAAAAATTGTAGATATATAATATAGATAATTACATAGAAAAAAGTAATAGATTTGAAAGGACTACAAGAAAACTATAATAACATATTAAAAGAAGAAAATAATTTTTTTTTAAAATAAATCTTGTAACTTTGCATAATATATATAATTTTATATTTAGTCAATAAAAAAGAATAATTTAAAAAGCGTTCTTCCCCAAAAAGATTTAAATTTAAAAGAAAAAAATATCTTAATACGACAAATTTCATTTTTTTAAAAAAATAATAACATAAAATAAAAATATTAAATAATTGTAAGTTTCACTTAAAAATGATAAAAAAAAAATTCAAAACCAACAAAAGAGGAAGTTTGCACTTCGTCGCAACATTTTCGTACTAGGCAATAAAAAAGTTTAATAAAATATAGGAGTGTAATTTAAATGCTTGATATTAAAATTTCAAAAGGAATAATAATAGGTCGTTTATATATATATATATGGGTAATAAATTATAATATTTATTTGTTATGGTTAAAAAAAGATATATATCATCTATATCGTTCAATATAAGAACTGAGGGCCAAAATTAGAACTGAAATTAATCACCGCAACTCTTAGTAACGGACGACGGGTTACATCTGCTATTAATAATGGAGGACGACGATATTATTTTTAACGATATTTGCTATTATTAATAACGAATTATACCTGTTTATAACGAACGTAACCTGTTAACGTGAATTTTTCAATTTTAATCCGGTTGATTCTTATATTATAATATAATATTTTTTATTCATTATAAGTGAATGCTTGCTACGATCATTCCCGTGTATATACAGCGGGGTCCACATAGAGAAAACAACCCGAACCATATTATAATGGAGCGGAGCAGAGAGAATCAATATTGTAAATCGGAATTGCCGAAAAGAAGTTTCGAATGATGTTCTTCTCCGTTGAAACATTCTAAATTTCACTTTCCTTTTCCCACGAACAACATCTATCTATTTATTCGATTTATTTTATAAACCAAAGGAAAAGGAATAGCAAAGTTTCTCCAAATTTTCAACGAGAAGAACATAATACATTCCTCATCCTTTTTCCTTTCCAAATTTGCTATTGCATTTCTAATCTGGGAAGGTCTCAGATTTTTTTCTCATAAAACTTTATACTTCTCTCAAAAAGTTCATCTTATTTTATCCGTTCCCTTTATACTGTTCAGATTTGTTCAAGACTTTCTAATCGGTAAGCTGTTAGCTTTTTTTTTCTCTCTTTTCTATTTTTGGTTATAAAGTTTCAATCTTTTCCATTGAAGTCTGGATTAGATATTTATCTGGGTGTTGAATTGTTCTGACTTCTGATTAGAGGTATTGCTGCTTTAGATTATTTTTTTTGTTAATTTCTCTTTTTGGGTATTTTGATGGAGCTTGACAATTTTGTGTTAGGTTGGAAGATGTTTGAATTGGGTGATGATTCTTGAGATTTGAGTTTATGAATTCTACTTGTTTTCTTTTCTATGATTAAAATATATAATAATACCAACATCCCTATATAAAACAATTTGATATGGTTTTCTGTGGTGGAATTCCAAATTCTGACTTTTTACTTAGTTTTATTCGTTTCAATTACTCTTAGGTAGAGAGGGCTGAGGGCCTGTTAGGATTTTAAGTTTGTAGACATTTTTTTGATGAATAAGGCCTTAGATACCTACTAGTGTGCTTCAGTTAGGTGAGCAGGCTTAACAACTTTTTGAGGAACTTTTAGAGAACAACTTTTCCCAACTTTGATTGCCTATGAAGTTTGTCAGCAGGCAGCTATTGGCTACATTTACCATTCTATTATTTGTTATTCAGAAATAAGATTTAACGTTTTGTGGATTTGTATGTGATGTAAAAGATTCATTTTATTATAATTGCTAGTGCATTCTCTCATATTCGTGTTGATTTTATTGGGGCCTCTCAATGTGTTATTTGAATTTCTTTGTTTGAGAATATTAAAGTTGACTCGGTAAAATACATATTCTCATTCCACACTTTCTCCTGATATCATGTTTATTGGAACTCAAGTTCCCTAAGTTTCTTCATCAGAAACTTATGGTTTATAGCTCTGAAGCTTGGTAGTTTTTTTTTTATAACTGGAATGCATAATTGTTCTTTCCTTCTTTCTTTTTGAAGGTTTTCCCCCCTCCCCTCTCCTATGAGTTTGACAAATGTTAATAGATTCCTTTTTTTACATAAATATCTTTAATTTGATTTTAGGTAGCACTTAACATGTGGATATTAATTTTTGCGCATTACAGCTATGCAGAGCCAACTAGTGTGCAGTGGGTGTAGAACCATTCTTCTTTATCCAAGAGGAGCTGCAAATGTTTGTTGTGCAGTGTGCAATGTTGTTACTTCGGTTCCACCCCCTGGTATCACCTATCACTTATTTTCAGTATAATTCTTAATAAGAAAGCACTTACTGTTTGTAGGTGATCTATAGACTATGTGTTTCCAGGTCATCCTGTATAAATGTTATGAAGAAGGGGATTGTGTTTTCAAGTGGGTGCACATTAGGATTATGGTCCTTTGTTTTGACTAGTTATAGAAAATGCCTGCAGTAAACATGGATTGACTTGTACAGTTGTACTATTATGTCTACTTGATAAAATTAGGCTAATGCCAAAGATTACGAATTAGGACGGTCATTGGGTGTGATCTTATCAGTCTACAGATTTGGATTAGATCGTTTTAAGATTCCATTTAAGTGATTGATTAAGATCCAAGATTCATAATTGAATAGTAGTATAACTAGATGAGACATGGTTCAGCTTGATTGATCTGATTCTGGATGTTAATATCTTACTTATTTTAGAAAAGCAATACCTTAGGTTTCATAAATAAATTGAACTTGTTTTTCCTGGTTTGTAATTTAATGTCTACTCAGTTATAATGGCTTAAAGTCCAATCAGAACTTGAATCTCAAAGTTGATTACTGGTCCAAATCGGGTTTGGCCAGATCATCACTGAATTCTCTCCTTAACATCCCTACTTAAGTGACTTGTTTAATGGTTGCAAGTGGAGGGTAATAGTGAATGTGAGTTGACGTCATTCTCTTTAGCTATGTCTGTTCATGGTTATTAATCAATGTGATGCATTTTATGTATACAATGCTTATTCTTTGAGCAGTGAATATTCAGTTATTCTGCTTTTGTATGCTGCATCACCCATGTCATTGCAAAACCTGCAGGAATGGAAATGTCCCAACTAATATGTGGAGGTTGCCGTACATTGCTGATGTATACCCGTGGAGCTTCAAGCGTGAGATGCTCCTGCTGTCACACAGTGAACCTTGTGCCAGGTACAAATTTACGAGGAGTGTTTTCCTTAATGTGTTATAAGATAATGTTCTTGACATGTATTGTCGAGATCCATGACTGGAACATCATGTTGTGGTCTACTAGAATATTTAATGTTAATGACTTTCTGTCCTCCTTATTCTGCATTCATACGTTACACCATGGCTTATAGTAGTTGCCTCTTGTGCTTATTCCTTCCTCTCTTTTTCATCTTAGTTCACCAACTAAAGAATTTGGGTTTTCTCTTTGTATATACATAGCATCAAGCCAGATTGCTCACGTCAACTGTGGAAATTGTCGCACAACACTTATGTATCCGTATGGAGCTCCATCAGTCAAATGTGCTGTTTGTCACTTTGTAACCAATGTAAATGTAAGTTCTTCTGTTTCATATTTTATGTCGAGATAGTAAGTTCTTCTGTTTCATATTTTATGTCAAGATACCTTCTTTTTTTAATAAAAAATTTGTTCTCTCTCCCTGTTTGCAAAAGTATTTTAGGTCACAGTTTTATATATGATCTTTCTACTTTGTTTTTGAGTTATATAGTAGGATGCAGGCTACCTTTATCTGTGAACCGGACATAAGTTCTCTTGTTTTGTTTTTTTGTTCTTTTTCCTCTCTTGGATGGATTAGTAAGCTCTCTTGCTAAGAACCAATATGCCACAGGCGAAATTATTTATTCTCTCCTTTTGTCCATAGTGGCCCATTATTAGCCTTTTCTGTTCTATTCTTGTTTGGATGGTCTAATTATTTGAACGATGTGTTTGGCCTTTTATGGTAAATCTTTGTGATGGAACTCCTTCAAATTATGTATGTTGTCATTTTTCCAATTTATTGGTACCCAATTATGTTGGTTTTTATAAAGCTTTTATATTTGTTTATGGTTCGGGGTTTGCTATTGATCCAGTTCTTAAGAAACACACACACACACACACACACACTGAAGTTCATGACACTTACCAGTACATAATTGGCTACTGCCCTGTTATGCAATTGGAAGAGCTCTAACCTCCAACTTGTAATTTGGTGGTCTCTAAATGTTGGTGGATATAAATTTCCACAAGTTGGTCATCAATGTACCATTGAACAATAGCCTGAGATCAGTAGGGAAAGTGAAGTTGTTTTTATAGGCATTGTTTGCTGATTATCTTGGATCTACTTGAGGTTCTAACTCTATCCAAATGGATGCTCATCTCTGGAATTAGACTTGTTGTATGTCTTAACTTTGTTTCTGTTGTTAGCCATGATGTGCATTATTATTATTATATGTTGCAACTAAATGATAACTTGTTCACTTGAAAAGATTGACAGTAAGAAGCTTACTCTTTTGCATTTTTAAAAGGATTTTAGGAACTTTGATTCCCAAAGATGTATATATGATATTCTTTCAATTGAAAGTCTATTTGCATAAATGGAGTATGTTGGTCCATGAGAAAGCTTTAAAAAATCAATGATACTACATTTATCGAGCTATCTTATGGTTGCTATTGGTGGCAGTGTCATCTATAAAGTTTTATGGTTGTGCTACTTCATTTGTCTTATTTTTTTCTTGCAGATGGGTAATGCAAGGGTCCCCATTCCTGCTCACAGACCTGGTGGGGTGGCTACGTCGGCAACAATCCCCCCTACTTCAACAGTGAGTTCTAATTTGTATAGCGTTTATCAGCCTGCTGTTTTGACATGTTTGATATATGATTAATCTTTTGAGTACCATATATGTGGCAGGCTGTACCACGTTCCCAGAGTCAAACTGTTGTCGTTCAGAATCCCATGTCTGTCGACGAAAGTGGCAAACTGGTAAAATAAATAAATTTACAGCCCTCCTTGTGTTCTCGTTTTCAGTTATTATCTATGGAAGAAAGCAAATCAGACTAACATGCATATAAATTTTATAGGTGAGCAATGTTGTTGTTGGCGTCACAACATAGTCAAAACTGATCCAATGTAATACCCGAGCGGTAAGGCGTCACAGTTCAAAGTATTTTTCTGCTCAGTTGGTAAGATGGATTCGGAGATGTGTTGCCTATCGTTTGAAATACTAAATTGCAGATAGTTTTCAGGAACGCCAGGATAGTGATATACGACTCTCAGTTGTGTTTACCCTATTGAATAATTGTTTGCCAATTATAAAATTACTAGTCGAGTAAATATGCTCAGATTATCTATTGGAAGTACAGAATATATGTGATAAATGTACATTTTTCTTAATAAACTTTGGTTTGGTTTTTGTGTACTTAGATTTGGTGATCCTAGCATGTATTAGACTTGAATTTGGGCCCTTGATTTAAGGGAAGGAATTAGTTCTTGAAAATATTTTCACCTTCATTAACTTTAAATTTTATTTTGGGGGAAAAAGAGTACTTGATTTCTTTCCAAATTTAGAAAGAATAGAAATTAAAAAAAAAACTATCATACACTTGAGGGAATTAGTTCCTTTTATCTTTTTGGGTTGGCTAGAATTATTAGAGATTCTGAAGAAATAAAAGAATGTGTACCTGGATTCCTCTTAATGTGTTCAAAATAGCAAGGTCCAAAGAAGGAAAAAAAGAAAAGCATACAAAATTGCAACTATATACACACAATGGAGATAGCCAGAATCTTTCTTGCCTGTCTGAGTTTGGCAAACAAGAAACCATGTACTTAAATTGCTGAGTTTGGATGGCCTAAAAGTTTTTTTGTTTTTTTTAATTTGTAGAATGTGTGTGTGCAGTTGTCCATGAAAAAGGAAATAAATACTATTCATCAAATCTTATTCTACATTTTTTCCCCGGGTTTTGAGAAAATCAAAATAAACTAAAGAAGAAAATAGTAAGAAAGTTAATTCTCACAACTATAAAGTAAAGAAGATAAAATGGTCACGGGCGCAAACTCGTATGAAAAGCCTGACCCGGGTGGGAAGATAGTCGGATTGCGGACCGAATACTCCACATTATCAAAAAAAAAAAGGTAAAGAAGAAAATATATAAGAAAGTTACTTGCTTGCAACTATTTGGTTAGCATTGGGGAAATATTTTTTTGTATGAAAATGGTTTTTGTCAAATGGAAGTGTCCTTGGAGAGTTGCTGCGCTTCTAGGAATAATTGGCAAGAGGTTGTCCAGAGTTCTTTTGAAAGTTCTGCGTCGTAAGAAAGTCCAGAGGAATTGAGAGTTCTGCCACTCCCACCAAAGAAGTAAACTCCAGACACTTCCTGAAATTACAAACAACCACCAAATTTAGAGTCTTTAGACATAAACAATCCGCTTTTAGTACCATGTACTTACTTCCTACAAGGTCAAGAAACTAGTATTCCATCAGTCTAACAAAAGGAGTCAAAATATCAAGGTGGTATATTCGTTTCATGCTTACCCACAAGTGGGACTCTTTTTGTGGAACTATGGAGTAATATCCAGTTCAAAATTTCTACAACAATGTTCTCCTTATACATGCCAGGTAGCATCACAATAAACACATTACGGGGGAGAAAGAAATCGTTAGAAAAAGGAAGAACTTACTGGAGGGGAAAGGGCTGCATCAATAATTGAGGAGACCCCGCTTTCAGGTGACTGCAAAAGGCCCAGAATTCTCAAGACCAAATACGCAATCTGTGAGAGATGAGAAGGAATTTCTCGCATGATATTGGTTTTCACAGATCCAGGATCCGCAGCACTTGATAATTTAAGTCCCAATAGAAAAGGCAGGTAAATGAAATGAAACAACTGTTAGAACTCAGAAGAATTGCTTTATTGGCAGAGATTAGCATATAGCTAGAGTTATGGCATTTGATGCAAGGAAATTTGAAAGGATTACAAAAAATATGAAGGATAGAATAAGTAACAGAGGAATAGCTTCAAGATATGCTAAATATGCTTGTTTACAAGTGCAGAAAAATCCCAGCTTTTCTTTAAAGTCAGCAACTTTTAACAGAAAAATATTATGAGGTTTCCTTGATAAACAGCCAATTGCAAATCCTAACATTATCATTGTGCAACAAGTAAATCCCATTGAAATAAGAGGCACGCAAAACATTCTTCAACAAAGCAATTTTGACATGCGTTCAAGTGTATATTAAACAAGCCAAGGCTAGATAAAAAGTAGCTGACTGAAATTTTTTTTTTTATGGCTTAAAGTGATCCAACAGTAGATAAATGAGATCCACTTTCCGAGTTTTGTTCTTTTCTCCTACAAACTAGAAGATTTAATGAAGTTAAAACAAACAAAAACATAATCAAGGCCAAATCTGGTGATCAAGAGGCCTATAGGCCGCCCTATAGTAATCACAATATAGTCGATACGAAGTTAAAACAAAATTTTAAGAGAGGAAAATAAATTAAGTTCAACCATCACTACTGTAGACTCTTTATGTAAATAAATATCAAAAGTCCTGCATTAGATCAATGTCACTTTGAAGTCACATACATTTTGATGAGTGTCCAGATCTTTGCAATAATAAACAAAAAAATGAAACAAGTTCAAAACAATTACAGGTTTACATTATCCAAACAAAAAGCAAGAATGTGATACATACATAACAGAGATTCTATGCGACTTTTGCATGGCATCAAATTTCCGATGAAGCTCATAAGTGAAGAGTACTAAGCAGACTGTGGAGAGAAGATGACATGGTTACCAAATTATAAGTGAAAAGCCCATTAAATAGTGTCAACATGAAAATGTGTCTTACATTTTGAATACTCGTATAAATGAGAACACGGATAGTGCTTTGATTTTGAGAAAGACTGCCCCGAAACACTTTCCTTGTCAACACGAACATCAGATACTGAAGAGGAAAAAAGATTAATCACACTGAAGATTGAATGGTCTGCCAGGTACCTCTAGGGTGAGTACAGCTAGGGGTGAGCATGGTGCGGTTTGGTGCGGTTTGAAGTCCAAACCGCACCCGAAACCGCTTAGGTGCGGTTTGAAAAATTCAAAACCGCACCCGAAACCGCTTGTGATTGGTGCGGTTCGGTTTTAAAGTGTGCGGTGCGGTTTTAATTGGTGCGGTTTCGGTTCCAAAACCAATTGAAACAACAAAAAAGTTTAAGCCTTCAATAAAATTTAACATAAAACTTACATCGAGCAATTAACTTAGTGACAAAGTCGACAATGAGAATTATATCAAACATGCTTTAAAACTAAAATATGCACTATATAAAACAACAGAGACTATTCGATAACAAGCAAGAATGTTTATCCAGTTTCCTAAAAATTAAAAGTATATACTGAAGATAGAATAAAATATATTGCAGGGAGGACTAAAAATAATCTATTAGACTATTACAATTATAGCATTGACATTAACTATAAGCCCCTCAACTATAAGCCCCTCCAATAACGCATCAAACAAATTCAAAATTCTAAAACCCAATTGCTTAATTTTTGACTCTATAACCTCTAACATCTTCTTTCAATTGGTGAAAAAATGACAATGCAAGACTGAGATTTTCTCTGAGCGTGTTCAAGTGAAAAGTAACTTTAGAATTTACTAGAGATAATACATACATACACATATGGTGCGGTTTCGGTTTTATGCGGTTTGGTTTTGGCTAGTAACCAAACCGGAACCGTAAATTTGGTTATTCAACCCACCTAAAACCGCCACATACGCCGGAACCGTTGGTGCGGTTTTAATTGGTGCGGTTCGTGCGGTTTTTGGTGCGGTTTCGGTTCCAATTTGGTTACTTGCTCAGTCCTAAGTACAGCTATGACTTAGCACTGATGATGTGTCTGTGACACACCACTATTAAATCAATTCAACTGAAGATATTCAGTGACCTTATTGTCTGTAACAAACTAACAATATAGCATCATGCGAAGGTAACCTAAGTGCTGTACTTTAACATGCATAGCATGTTGGAGGCTTGGAGCCACCAACAATTGCGAGGAAATAACACCTATACTGCAGGTTATAGTCTCATAAATCACATGCCACCATTTTAGTGATATATATAGTCACATGGCACCACTTTAGCATCGAACTAGAATCCAGATCAATTCTAGTCTTTACCACGTGTGGAGGAAGGAAAGAAAGAATCAACCAGTATGATGAGAAAGCATACTCTTTAGGTGAAATATATGAAAGCCAAGGCTACTTTGACCTCATGAAATTAGGTCGAAAACCAAATCACAATTGTACATAATACAGACAAAAGTATTGCAGTCTCACCATTCCAATGTGTAAATGATGTGACATTAACAATCCTGGAGGGAATAGGACTGTTTTCCAGGAGTGGTTGTAAAACTTTTGTAAGATAAAATGCACCAATATAATTAGTCCCCATCATCCTGGATAATATATGGATGATTGTCAGCAAACAATCTTTAGTTCATCAGGAGAGCAAACATATGATGTAAAACTGAGCAGCAAAAACATTATACTTCATAATTCATAGCACGATGAAGCAAAATCAACGTTGTGCATGTGTAGAAGAAAATCAACAAGTAAATTCTAGCATGCAAAAACAAATAAATTGTGAAAAGATAAGCTATAACTGAATTCTTTATCAAAGGCTTCAATTCTACAAGGCGAATTGTTGTTAAGATGGCTAACATTATTTTTAAAAGCAGCAATATTTCCAATAAATTCTGCCACGTGCTACCTCACAAAAGCGTACACAATATAAACTTGTAAGCATTTTTATGGTATGGGGGTGCTATAGTATGTGCGTGCATGTGTGTTTGGAAAAACAATGAACTTGTATAGTTACTGACCATAAAATTTCAGCCAAACTATTTCCTAAAAGTCTGGAAAAAATTATATATAAATGGAAATGCAGAAGGAAAAATGAGACGAAATAATTACTGCTCGTAGCCTTCAGAAGTGAATCTACATGATGTTGCAAGTATTCCAGCATTATTAATCAGGAGTTGGATAGAACAATGCAGATCTGAATCCAAAAGCCACTGCTGAAGGGTGATTTTGAACTTCAGTATCGACTGGAAAGATGATAAATCTAGATGAAAAGCTTTGAGATTTGCAGCTTTATTTCTTTTTCTGATCTCGGATAGAATCTGCCACACATAAGAAAATCAAGCAAAAACATATTGGGGGGGCACAATAGAATGAGGACAAGCACTACACCTCAGATAGAAGATGAGATGATCTTCCAGCTGCAATCATGAAATAAACTTCATTAGCATATCTCCAGTATTTTGTCTTCAAAATTTTGATGTTTATCTAGGTTATGTTTTGCTGGAGAGGATACTGCAAATTATCCATTAGCACTCTTCCAATAAATTGGTCATGTAAATTGAAATGCACATATTTAGGATTTCATTATGCCATGATTTGACAATAATCTGTTTCTTTTAGACTGTTGACCCTAAGCCCCCTTGAATGTTGGAATTCTCCCTCAGTGGATAATATATAATGCAACTGACTGCTTTATTGATAATTCATAGTATAAGCAGCAGTATACGTTCTGTTATCCAAACTAAGAATAAACTAACGGACAATTACCAAGAACAACATAGAAGCCTTCCATTGAAAGATCAGAGGCTGCTGCAGCACCCAAACCAGACGTTGCCTGCCATTAATGACCCAATCAAACAACAAACATAATATTTGCAACAACAGGGAAGCTACAAAGAAATGGCATCATAATGTGGTGACAAGCAAAAGTAAATTAAAGGGTTAATTACACCGGTGATGATGCAGATGGGTTTTCTGACAGCAGTGCTTTTAAGGGTTTCTTCTGTTGTTGGAGAACAACGAGCATATGATTTGGATTTTCGAGAGAGTACGCTTTGAGCAAACAGTCGAAAATACGATAAAATAAGAGAATTGGTCCACAATACTCCCATCCTCCAAAATTCTGCAGAGCAAACGAAACGAAAAGCCTCTGTAAACTCCTTCACCATTTTGTTTGTTAGTAGCTCTAAAGAGAGGTAGTATTTGCTTGTCTCAAAGTTCTTCAATACTGTAAGTTAAAATACAGATTAATAGTTAAGTTGCAATCAGTTGAATTTTAATTGAGTCGTGTGTGGTAATGAGGCTTTCTTTATGCCACCAACCAAATTCACAGTTAGCCCGCGAAAAAGCTGCAGGTAAACCTGCTTTTTTTAGGTTCAATGTCTAGCTATATTACAATATTTGTAAGGTTTGACAGCTTTCATTTGTGATACTAATCAAGATAAGATTGGTTGGGCTAGTGGAATTTCAATATTTCATTCAATCCCCTAGTTAGGCAAGTATTCTTTAAACAATAAGCAATTTTTACTCAGCCTTTTGGGGCAAATCATCGAACACATGGTGTACAATGCAAAAGAACGGATTCTAACACCTAGAAATAGTATTTAAGTTATCAAATACATAAAGAAAATGCGAGAATTGGGTCATTAATTACCAGACAGGAAAATCCCCCACAGAAATCCTTTGGTTTTGCTTTCTACTTTGCTGTTCAATAAGCTGCTGGCTTCTTTGGAAAATTAGTCTTCTGCTTCTGTTAAGAATTTCATTAGAATTGTTAACTTTGGCATTCTTATTGATGAATATACACTGGTTCTTGAGAGAAGGGAAATTTCTACCCTTTTCAACTTCCTTGTTTTTTTTGTTCAGCCTTCAGAAAAAAATATGGAGATAACATTTTATAAATTTTGTGTTGTTTGGTAAATGTTTTTGCTTTTTATTTCTATTTTTATATGTTTCTGTTTTTAAATTAGACAATGTATTTGATAATAATTATATTTATATTTATATGTTTATTTTGTGAGACCCCAAATTTTATGAATAAAGATTTAATTTTATCGAAATAATTTTTTTAATATTATGGTGTTGATTTGATATAATGTTATAGTTGTAGGTAATATTTATAAATTTTACAAAGTAAGCAAGTGGTTATATAATATTCGATTGGTCGGGAAATATTTTTTTTGTCGGAGAATATCTGTACGACGGTACAATCATTGGTGGACCCCGTAACGGAATTATTGTTGGATTGAGAAAACGACAAAAATACTTTATGAAAATAACGATGGAAGTGTTACCGTTGAAATTGTTGAACTACCCGGTAGTAAAAGTATAGTAATACGCGTAATTGCACAGTAGCACACGGTATTGATTATTGATGCTTACGTGAGAAGTCACTCAGCTATACTCAATTATTGCTACAGTAATTGCTGCATCATATCTCTCATATTATTGATTCAATTATTGTTACAGTGTCATCTGCATAATATGATATATTGTTCAATCGAGTATTCGGGATACTTTTCGTGTCGGAGTACTATTCACGAGTTACTACTCACGAGTTACTATTCATGAGTTACTATTCATGAGTTACTATTCACGGGTTACTATTCACGAGTTACTATTCTCCCGATTACTATTCACTCTAGTATTGTGCATTCGGATATTTGGGTACAATATTATTCCATGAGGAGATATGTTAATTTTTCAGACCGTTGGTTGAAGATATAATAGTAAGTCAATATGGATCGCTGGTGGAGTTATAATAGTAAATCAATATGGATCGCTGGTTTAAAGTCTTAATAGTAAATCAGTATGGACTGTTGTTTTAAGTTTTAATAGTAAACCAATATGGACCGTCCGTTTAATAGTAAATCAATCTGGACCGTTCATGAATTAGTTACTATTCATTCCATTTTTCTATAAATAGAAGCTCATTCCTTCATTATTTCTTATGAATTTACTGAAACTCTAGAGAGAGAATTATAAGAGAACTTATAGAAAAGTATTCTGTTACTTCTCTACTCTTATATTCAGTTTCTTTTACGGTAAGGGATGTTATTTATTGTACTCATGAAGAGAACTTCTGTTATTCCATTATTTATTATTTTGTTGGAATAACCTGTATACGCGGGCTACCTTATACATGGTGACATTCTTCTAATATTCCGTTCTTTATTATTCTGTCGGAATATCCTGTCTGTGCGTTTACGTCGGACCTGGTTCCATTATTTATTATTCTGTCGAAATATCATGTCTGTGAGTTTACGCCAGACCTGGTTCCGTTATTTATTAATCTGTCGGAATATCATGTCTGTGCATTTACGCCGGACCTGGTTCCATCCTTTATTATTCTGTTGGAATAACCTGCATGTGCGGTCTATCACATGCATGATGATTTCTTTTGTTATTCCATTCTTTATTATACTCAGTTGATTAAAACTTTGACTTCTATACTCATGAAATTAGTGGAATATATTTGATATTTGCACTTCATCCAGTATCTTTTCATGAAAATATTTTTTTGAGCATTCTTGAATTTTACTCTACAAAGCAGTATCACGTTGACAATTTGAACGTTATCAGTTCCTGGATAAATTAATTCTTGAATTTGTTTTATTGAATTCTTATATCATTGACATCATCCTCATGTTTATATTTTGTTGAAAGTCATATGTGGCCTGTAGTGCATAGATGGACTTGGTATGATTATGACCAGGGATTATTCAGTGTAATCATGACCGTAATGTTACAAATGATGTGGAAAAAGTCCTCATTTGCCCGTAGTGCATTGATGGACAGTTTTTGGTATGATTATGTCTATGAATTCTCTTTGGCCGTAGTGCAAAGATGAATTGTTTTATGGCATGATCAAGACCATTGATGAAAACATGATTATCTTAAGTCGTAGTGCATGGATAATTCGTGGTCGTGATACTAAAGAATATCCTTGGCCGTAGTGCAGGGGTGATTCGATGATTTGGATTATAAGCTGATTCCAAGCGATAAAAGTGATGAAAACCCTTTTAAATCATAAAAGATAGTAGATTTTATTCCCTACTTGACTCTTTTAATGGATTGCTTGTTCCGCTGCAGTTATATTTTATCAGTTTAACACCGTTGAAGGCCAACGATAAATTATTTTGTATTATCTTAGTCATAATATTTCTTACTAGGATAGTTGAGCTCACCCTTTCTTTTACAGTTCTCTTCAGGAAATGAGAACGTAGCTGGGACTAGTCGGGGAACAGAGTGATGGTCCTAGATGGTGGATTAGTAGTCCTCACTATTCTGTGAAATAGTGTGATAATAATTGTAATGAGGACTCCTTTTGAGTTTATATAATCTCTAGTAGACAATATTTGTATTCAAACTCACAGTTTATGTTTTGTCGTATTATGCACGACAGTTGTATTATTAAGTTGTATTTGAATTATGTACCATGTATCTGGCGACTCAAGATGAGTGATGCATACCTAATTTTGGGGGCGTCACAATTGGTATCAAAGCTTATAGACATGATCCCTGGCTAGGATGTGAGAATAGAACTAGGAGGGGAGAAACGGGGAATTCCTTCGCTAGTATGACCTACCTAAGTTTATTTGGTATTTAATTGGTCAGTCAGAATATAGGGATAATATGTTACGTGTCAATTAACCTTTGTTTTATGGCAGTATCTGAAAATGACATCTGAGAATGTTGAGAATAACAATGGAGCACAGGAGACCGTTGATTCTCCACAGATCAATAATCAAGACAATGTGCAATAGGATGTCGATAATCCTCATGTAAACAACAACACTAATCAATTGACGAATGACGGTACGTTTAGGAGCTTTTTAGAATTCATGCAACATCAGGCGAAGGCGGCTCCTGTTCATAATGTAGGAGAAAACAATGGCAACCCACGGTTGGTCACCGCTAAGCAATTCAAGGAGCTGGGACCACCGGAGTTTTTGGAAAAGCCAGAACCCCTTAAGGCGGAGACGTGGTTAAAGCAGATCACCAAGATATTTGATGTCTTGGGATGCTCCGAGTAGCAAAAGGTTCCCTTTGCCACCTTTATGTTGCGTGAAGAGACAGATTACTGGTGAGAATCTGTAAAACATACCCAACCTGACACACTCAAGATGTCTTGGGAGAAGTTCCAAGAGCTGTTCAATGACAAGTACTTTTCTGAAAGTATTCGTCACATGAAGGAGGTGGAATTTATCAAGTTAGAGCAAAATAACATGACCGTGTCGCAGTACGAAGCCAAGTTTGCTGAGTTATTCCGATTTGCGTCCCACTTGATTGATAATGAAGAGAGAATGACGAGGATGTTTTTAAGAGGTTTGAAGCCGGAGATACGTCAATATCTTATTTCTCATAAACTATGTTTGTATTCAGATGTTGTAAATAAGACTCAGTTAGTGGAGCGCGATAACGAGTCAAAGCAACCAAAAGAGAGCAGCCGAAAAAATGATAATACCGGTGATAACAGTCATCAAAGCGGTGACAATAAACATGGAGGGAATCAACATGGCAGAAATGGTAACCACTTCAGTGGTAATCATGGTCAAAACAATAAGAATGAACATTTCAAGAAGAGGAGATTCAACAATGATGGAAAGACGTCAGCACCAGCACCCGTTGTTAAGGAAGGAGAACGACCACCTATCATATGCTTCAAATGCGGAGGGGAGGGACACATCAGTCCAAACTGCGCGATGCCGTCCAAAGCATGCTATAATTGTGGAAGAGAAAGTCATTTAGCCCAATTTTGTCGTTCACCGAAGACAAGTTCAGCTAGGATGGAGGCACCAAAGGATGTCCCAAACAAGCCAAAGTTAGTAGTTTAAGAGAGAACGTTTTTTTTTCATGACGAGGAACCTGAATAAAATTATCACAGATATGTTAGTCATAAACTCTTGCGAAGTCTATACCGTGTTAGATACCGGTTCTACTCACTCTTTTATTGCACCTAGTTGTGTTCAATGTTTAAAGTTAACTCCGGAGAAGTTAGACTTTGATATATCTGTTTAAACTCAGTTGGGAGAAACCTTCGTTACCTCCACTATTTATAAATCTTGTTCAAATCAACACTTTCATGTTACTTGCCGATCTTATCTCTTTGAAAATACTTGCCTTTGATGTGATTTTTAGAAACGATTGGTTAACTACTCATCATGCTTTTCGTAAGGTTGTTAGCTTTCATACTCCTAACCAACCTGTTATGCGAATTCAAAGTAACCAAACCACTAAAGTCAATCATTGTCATATCAAGCCATAAATAAAGAGCCTCGATCCTTTCGTCGTTGACTTTCTTGTGTGGAATGCACCAAAGCCAGACTTTCTGTAGGCAACGTCGTGAATGACGGTGACAAGTTGATAGGTATCAATGTGACGTGCTATCCAAGTCTTGAATGCGAGTCATAGTTTTGAATGATATTTCTATTGTTAATAAATTTTTTGATGTATTCTTGAAGACTTCTTAGCCTACCCTAGAGCGTGAAATCGAATTTTGTATTGACCTCAATACAAAACCCATTTCTAAAAATCCTTAAACATTTATTCAACTAAAGCGAACGTAACATGCGCCAAAGACGTTGGCTCGAGCTGTTAAAGATTATGATCGTATCATACCATCATGGAAAAACGAACGTGGTAGCTGACGCGTTGAGTAGAAGATCGTATTCGGTTACAAGTGCGAATATACGAACCCACGTGAAAATAACGAATATACGATTAGAATCGACTTTAATCGATAAAGTTAAAGATGATTAAGCTACATACTCAAAGCTGATGAATGTGAAGAAGAAGGTTCAAGAGGGCGTTATTCTAGAAGCAAAAATCGATGAAGAGAGGAAATCTCAACCCTTGATTTTATTGGCCCATTTGAAATCCTTGATCGAATAGGAACTATGGCTTATAGACTCGTTTTACCGCCAAGTATGTCGTGTGTTCATAACGTTTTTAATGTATCAATGTTATGTAAATATGTGGACGACCCGAACCACATTATTAATTTAGAACCGGACGAGATAACAGAAGATTTAACGTATGAGAAGATACGTGTTAACATCTTGGATAAAAAGGATTATATTTGACGCTTAAAGGTTATACCTCAAAAGTAATAATTTGAAGTTAAGTCAAGGTATCCTCACCTGTTCGGCATACCAGGTACGTACGTAAATTTTGAGGGCGAAATTTCATAAGGAGGAGAGATTGTGAGACCCAAGATTTTATGAATAAAGATTTAATTTTCTCGAAATAATTTTTTTAATATTATGGCGTTGATTTGATGTAATGTTATAGTTGTGGATAATATTTATAAATTTTGCAAAGTAAGCAAGTGGTTATATAATATTCGATTGGTCGGGGAATATTTTTTTTGTTGGGGAATATCCGTATGACGGTAAAATCATTGGTGGACCCCGTAACGAAATTATTGTCGGATTGAGAAAACGACAAAAATACTTTATGAAAATAATGATGGAGGTGTTACTGTTGAAACTGTTGAACTACCCGGTAGTAAAAATACAGTAATACGCGTAGTTGCACAGTAGCACACAGTATTGATTATTGATGCTTACGTGAGAAGTCACTCAGCTATACTCAATTATTGCTACAGTAATTGCTGCATCATATCTCTCATATTATTGATTCAATTATTATTACAGTGACATCTGCATAATATGATATATTGTATGTTCAATCGGGTATTCGAGACACTTTTCGTGTTAGAGTACTATTCACGAGTTACTATTCACGAGTTACTACTCACGAGTTACTATTCACGAGTTATTATTCACCCAGTTACTATTCACTCTAGTATTGTGCATTCGGGTATTTGGGTACAATATTATTCCATGAGGAGATGCGTTAATTTTTCAGACCGTTGGTTGAAGATATAATAGTAGGTCAATATGGACCGCTGGTGGAGTTATAATAGTAAATCAATATGGATCGCTGGTTTAAAGTTTTAATAGTAAATCAGTATGGACCGTTGTTTTAAGTTTTAATAGTAAACCAATATGGACCGTCCGTTTAATAGTAAATCAATCTGGACCGTTCATGAATTAGTTACTATTCATTCCATTTTCCTATAAATAGAAGCTCATTCCTTCATTATTTATTATGAATTCACTGAAATTCTAGAGAGAGAATTATAAGAGAACATATAGAAAAGTATTCTGCTACTTCTCTACTCGTATATTCAGTTTTTTTTTACGGTAAGGGATGTTATTTATTGTACTCATGAAGAGAACTTCTGTTATTCTATTATTTATTATTCTGTTGGAATAACCTGTATACGCGGGCTACCCTATACATAGTGACATTCTTCTAATATTCCGTTCTTTATTATTCTGTCGGAATATCCTGTCTGTGCGTTTACGCCGGACCTGGTTCTATTATTTAATATTCTGTCGGAATATCCTGTCTGTGCGTTTACGCCGGACCTGGTTCCATTATTTATTATTCTGTTGGAATATCATGTCTGTGCGTTTACGCCAGACCTGGTTCCATTATTTATTATTCTGTCGGAATATCCTGTCTGTGCGTTTACGCCGGACCTGGTTCCATCCTTTATTATTCTGTTGGAATAACCTGCCTGTGCGGTCAATCGCATGCATGATGATTTCTTTTGTTATTTCATTTTTTATTATACTCAGTTGATTAAAACTTTGACTTCTATACTCATGAAATTAGTGGAATATCTTTGATATTTGCGCTTCATCCAGTATCTTTTCATGGAAATATTCTTCTGAGCATTCTTGAATTTTACTCTACAAAGTAGTATCACGTTGACAATTTGAACGTTATCAGTTCCTGGATTAATTAATTTTTGAATTTGTTTTATTGAATTCTTATATCATTGACATCATCCTCATGTTTATATTTTATTGAAAGTCATCTGTGGCCTGTAGTGCATAGATGGACTTAGTATGATTATGACCAGGGATTATTCAGTGTAATCATGACCGTAATGTTACAAATGATGTGGAAAAAGTCCTCATTGGCCCGTAGTGCATTGATGGACAGTTTTTGGTATAATTATGGCTGTGGACTCTCTTTGGCTGTAGTGCAAAGATGAATTATTTTATGGCATGATCAGGACCATTGATGAAAACATGATTATCTTAAGCTGTAGTGCATGGATAATTCGTGGTCGTGATACTAAAGAATATCCTTGGCCGTAGTGCAGGGGTGATTCGATGATTTGGATTATTTATTAAGCTGAGTTCTAGCGATAAAAGTGATGAAAAACATTTTAAATCATAAAAAGATAGTAGATTTTATTCCCTACTTGACTCTTTTAATGGATTGCTTGTTCCGCTGCAGTTATATTTTATCAGTTTAACACTGTTGAAGGCTAACGATAAATTATTCTGCATTATCTTAGTCATAATATTTCTTACTGGGCTAGTTGAGCTCACCCTTTTCTTTTACTATTCTTTTCAGGAAATGAGAACGTAGCTGGGACTAGTCGGGGAACAGAGTGATGGTCCTAGATGGTGCATTAGTAGTCCTCACTATTCTGTAAAATAGTGTGATAATAATTGTAATGAGGACTCCTTTTGAGTTTGTATAATCTCTAGTAGACAAGATTTGTATTCAAACACACAGTTTATGTTTTGTCGTATTGTGCACGACAGTTGTATTATTAAGTTGTATTTGAATTCTATACCATGTATCTGGCGACTCAAGATGGGTGATGTATACCTAATTTTGGGGGCGTCACATATTTTGTTTTATTTTATGAAGAGGTAAAACAATTTTTTTTGTGTCTTCGCTTTTTTGCTGTCAAAAATTTCAATTAAGGAATTAAACTCTTAATTATTATCATTTTCATTTTGGAAATTATCTTCTCAATTTTTTCAATTAAGGGATTAAACTTTTAATTTTTTATGATTACATCTAATTGACAATACCATGCCAGAAATTGATGACATGACAACGACATGTGGCTAAAAAAATATGCTTAAGTGTAATATTAAGTCTTATTCTAACATTTATTCCCTTAATTTTTTATACCAAAACGGATAAATATAAGACCATTATTAATTTTTTAAAATAAATTTAATGTATTTTTGTGGGCAAGGAAATCGTGTTTTGTTAGGGTTAAGCTTTCGTGTTAGTTGAGGAGGAGAGAAATCCACGAAGAGCACAGAATTGATTGATGGATTGAATAGACGAGAAGAACAGGTGAACGATTACTCCAATGACACGTGACAGAACTCTTAGAATCCGGAAACCTTGTTAGGGTAGCAGAGATTTGAAGAACTTTCTTCTTGAGTGTTTCGGGTCGAGAGAGAATGTCTAAGTCCCAAAAGTCCAAAGTCTCAAAAGAATCCCTCAACTTCTTCATAAAATAGAAGAGCTATTTATAGAGTTTCCTGGAAAGTAGTCACATGTCAGGCACATGTTCCTAGGAAAATTTTATTTAAAATACCTTTTGGTCATCAGAATAATGCCCAAATCGTCATATACTTCTAGGCACAAATTCAATCCCTTAATCAATTCTTAAAATGAGTCGCTTCTACAAGTCAATTCTTAAAATGGCTTCGGTGTATTCCACAAAGGAAGTCACCAGATAAAGGCTCGGGTACCAAATTCTATAGTTGAATTTTTAACTCCTGAAGTTCAATAGGAGCCATGAGATTTTTAGAAATGGGTTTTGTACAGGGTTCAAAGTCGATACAAAATTCAATATCACACTTTGGGAGTAAGCCAAGAAATTCTTCAGGAAATACGTCAGGATATTTACTAACAACAGAAATATCATTCAAATCTGACGTATTTTTGTTCAAATCCATGACATGGGCTAAGAAAGCTTGACATCCGTTTTTTAATAAACGAATAGCTTTATGACTTGATATGAAAGTGTTTGACTTCAATGGTTTGGTTGCTTAAATTAGAATAACAGGTTGCTTAGGAATATAAAAACTAACAACCTTATGAAAGCAATCAATTTTGGCATGATGAGTAGTTAATCAATCCCCAAAATCACATCAAAAACAAGTATCTTTAAAGAAATAAGGTCAACAGGTAATGCGATGGTGCCAACTTGGATCAAACAAGATTTATAAACAGTGGATGTAATGAAAGTTTCTCATAACGGAGTTTCAACAGATAAGTCAAATTCTAATTTTCTCCGGAGTCAAGTTTAAACGTTGAGTATAAGCAGGAGAGATAAATGAATGAGTAGAACCGGTATCTAATAAGGTATAAACTTCATAAGAATTTATAATTAACTAACCCGTGCTAAATTCGTTCGGGTTCCTCGCATTCTGACCAGTCACGAAAAATGCTCTTTCAGGAACCGTTGACTTTGACTTGTCCGGGACAGCCTTTGGAGTCACCATCCCCACTGGGCTTGGTTTTGCTACCGTACAATCTTGAGCGATATGTCTTTCATTTCCATAATTATAGCATACCTTGAACTGTTGTGGACAGTTTAGGCTGATGTGTCCCTCTTTTCCACATTTATAGCATACGACCAGTGGTCGTTCTCCTCCCTTAAAACCAGTTGCTGCTGGTGCTGACGTCTTCGCAGTGTCATTGTTGAATCTCCTCTTTTTAAAATCTCTCCCCGACCCGCTTCTTCTATTTTCATGGCCACGATTACCACCAGAGTGGTTGTCGCTCTTGTCCGTATTCTTCTTTCTCCGCTGGTTATCGTTGTTCTGATGACTGCTGTCACCAGTATGATCCTGGTTGAGGTCTCTTGGTTGAACGTACTCGCTATCTCGCTCTAATAATTGAGCCCTGTTGACAACATCTGAATATAAAGAAAATTTATGAGAGATAAGATATTGCCGAATCTCGAGTTTTAAACCTCTCAGAAACATCCTCGTCATTCGTTCCTCATTCTCTACCAAATAAGGTGCAAACTTGGATAACTCTGCGAACTTCACCTCGTATTGGGACACCGTCATGTTGTTTTATTCTAGTCTAATAAACTCTACCTCTTTCATATGGCGAATACTTTTAGGAAAGTATTTTTCGTTGAAAAGTTTCTAAAACGTTTCTCAAGACATGCGGAGTGCGACAGGCTGAGTACGTTTCACAGACTCCTACCAGTAATCCGCCTAGCTACGGAACATAAAGGTAGCGAATGGAACCTTCTGTTCCTCAGTGCATCCCAAGACATCGAATATTTTGGTAATTTGCTTGACCCATGTTTTCGCCATGATCTGATCCGGCTTTCCCTTAAATTCTGGTGGTCCCAATTCTTTGAACTACTTGGCCGTGACAAGTCGCGCGTTGCTATCATTTCCACCCGTATTCTGTACACGAGTCTCCCTCGTCTGGTTTTGCATGAATTGCAAAAAGCTCCTAAACATCTCGTCGTTCATCGTCTGCTCAGTGGTGTTGTTTACAGGAGGAATATTGCCTTCCTGTTGCACGTTCTCATGGGTGGTGATTAAAGGTGTTTCCACGGTCTCATTTACTCCACTGTTAATATTCTCAGTCGACATTCTCAAATAATGTCATAAAACAAGGGTTAATTAAGGAAATCAATATATCACATAATATCACTATATACTGACCAACTAACAAATAAGCTTAGGTAGGACACACTAGCGAAGGATTTACTCGTCTCTACCCTCTGATAAGTTGGTTTTATACCTACTTATCTGGCATCTATTACTTGAATTATTTGTTTAATCTCATGTTTCTTAGTGACTTTTCATGCATTTTGTTTCTATTTTGTAGATTATATGCTTGGAAGCGGCATGAGCGACTATTGGTATAAAATTTGCAAGGAAAAGCAATTCCGGTAAAAGTTCGGGTTTTCATATTTATTTTGTGTGCATTTCTTGTTTGTGGCGTGGAACTTGGATTATGTGAAGAGATTCTTTATTGGCAATTCTGGAACAACTCACATCATGTCAATTAGAAGCTCGGATGCGAGAGTATGGTTTCTAGCAACAAAGACAAAGTTTTGAGTTGTTTTGATTGTAGTTACACAGTAGCAGCTGCTTCCGATGCGATTTCGACAGTCATCTGTTTGTTATTTCTGAAAGATCAAAGAACGAAAGTTGTAGATCTCGTCGATAGCTTCGATTTGATAGGTCGCGGGCCCCGTAACTCCTCTCGGTGTAAAAGTTATGACAGATTTAGCAGAGGAGGTTCCGGCAGAAAACGTAGTTCGCAGATTAGTACCCAGCCGGGGCTGGGTCTTGTTAGGCTTTACCACCCAGCCGGGGCTGGGTGTCTGGGCAACAAAAACAGAATGGTACCCAGCCGGGGCTGGGTAATGCAAGGGAAAATGTCCAGCTGGGGCTGGGTACTCGGAAATAAAGACTCCTAGTTGGTTTCTAGTGCTACAAGTGTGGAGTTTTAGAGATGGTAATGACTTGGGACTTGTATATGCATGGAATTATAGTCAAAATACAGGTGGTAGCATATATAGGGAGATAAAACTCTGAGATTAAGGGGATAGAAGGATCAATTACGAAGAAAAATCTCAGCTTTTCTAGCAAGCATAGGAGGAGTATTTCAAGGCGATTTTCAAGACGATTGCGATTCTAGGCTACGTGAGGGGTGTTTTTCAATATTCTTCATTTTAGTTTATTATTTGTAATTGAAAAGATGATTTCCATGATTTATTCAGTGTTTATTTCGTTTATTATGAACTAAATCACTTTTTAGGCTTATGATGGATCTTTTAAGTGAATCTATGGTTTTGTAAACTTTGATTTCCAATTTAATAAGCTATTTCCAGTTTATCTATATTAATTTGTGCTTGAATCTATGAATTGCCTGATCAACAATTCTTTGTGGAGTTGGATGGAATCGAGAGAGGATATTCAAATCTAGACTTAGTTGATATAGCATGTGTTCAGGATTTTGTTAATAGCTTAAACTTGATGTATGTTAAGGTAGAGATATGCTTGACATCACATGTAATCGTATAGAGAACTTATTCTTCAACCTTCTTCAATTGTAATTCACATAGAGATATAGTGAGTTAGTTGCTTAAGGTGTTTAACGGATTTCTATCTTAATTGTGGATTGACGTTAATATGGTATTAGTGCATCGAGAGGTGGTTAATATTACGTTCGTGTTCTTGATTAATAAACTGGAATAGTGAGTTAAATTGGAATAAAAGTGTTAAAATCGGAGTGAAGCTTAGGGTGAAATCATAAGTCTAATTCTCCATTAATTGTTTGAAATTCTAGATTTTGATATTTGTGATTGGTTTGTGATAGTTTAATTACTTTTTAATTTAAAATAGTTATTTTTAATCATTGAATTTGATTTGTTTAATAAAATTAGGGTTAATAGAAGATTGGTAATTGTAAGTTGAGATTTTTGCTAATAAGTCTCTGTGGGAACGATACTCTACTCATCATTTTATTACTTGTTGACCACGTATACTTGCGTGTTGTGCGTAACTAGATTTTACCCAACACCCTCCTAGTTCTATTCCCCGATCTCCGCCAGAGATTATATCCCTAAGCTCTGATACCAACTGTGACGCCCCCAAAATAGGTATACATCACCCATTCCGAGTCGCCAAATACATGGTACAGAAACAACTACAACTTTATGAATACAACATAAAAACTGTGAGTTTAAATACAAATATTGTCATCTAGACAATATCCACACTCAAATAAGTCCTCATTATAATTATTGATACACTATTTTACAAAATAGTGAGGACTACTAAAATAGCTATCTTGAACCATCACTCCACACCCCACAAAATAGTGAGGACTACTAAAATAGTGAGGACTGAGGATGATGAAAAATATTTTAATGAAAACGGATCCAGTGAAACAAAAGAACAAGTATTAAGGATTCGTACTTTAAATAATCCAAGTTCAAAAATACTTCATAAATAACCAGAGTGGAGTAAAATTCAAGAATGATCAAAACATGAATACAATCAAAGCTAGTATCTAGAATAGATATTTTGGACAAAAATAAGAAATTTCATTTTTCGGTGAATAGTGCCGTATATGTGAATAGTGTCGTATACGTGAATAGTAACTCTAACACCAAAAGATAGAAATTTCACAAAATTCATGCTTCGTGAATAGTACTCGTGAATAGTAACTCATGAATAGTAATACATGAATAGTAACTCGTAAATAGTAACTCATGAATAGTAACCCCGACATGAAAAAAAATCCAAATTTGATAAAAAGTTCCAACCAATATTTCAGCATAATGATATTGAAGAAATAATATCATTTGAGAAGAAAATAACATCTCTTACCTAAAAAGGATAGTACTTCTGACTGGTATACTGGATATAGTACTGAAAGAACTTGCACCGTATAGCAATACTCAAAGTACTAAAATACTCACAAATACGCTCGATATTATAGAGAGAAAACTTCAGTTTCTGGTGTGGTTTTCAATTCTAACATAAGCACCCTATTTATAGAAAATTGCTTAGAACATCAAAGCAGAAAATTTAATATAATAATATTAATATAATTAAATTTTTGTCAAGCCCACCTTTGAAGATCTGAATTCAGATCATTTATAACACATGTGAGCCCACTAATTGCACAAAAAACGTTTTTCTCAAAATAATTAACTAAAACTCCCAAAAATCAATTATTTTGGAACTTCAATAATTCATAATAAATAGTCATTTAATCAGAAAATTCGAATCTCGTGTGTTTTTATAGGAAATTCAATTCTCTACAACTTTGCAGAAGAAAGTTTTTCCAAATTCCAAACAAAAATTGACCGAAATCCACATACGGGCAATTTTACAGGCTATAATCAAATTTCAGTCAAGAAATGGGCCCACAAACATGTTTAACATGTTTTAAACAACTTTTGCAACAAAAATACTCTTCCTCCTCATATCTATATAATAAAACACAACCAAATTTGAATCTATTCTTACTTTTAAAATTGACAAACCACAACAACGGCTCAGATTTAATCTCAAATCTTCTAACTTAATCCAGTGGTTCACATCTCATCTCATAAACAAAACATCCCGCCCAAATAAACTATGTCTCCTGTTCTCCCCCATTCCAAATTTATTTCTATGTTCCTTTCTTCCCCAAAATCAAAACCCTGATTCAGTGCTTTGTCTCACTCCCTTTCTCTTCCCGATTTCCCCAAAATCAAAACCCCAACTCTATCTCACTCCCTTCTCTTCCCGATTTCCCCAAAACCAAAATCCCGATCCAGTGCTAAACCTTACCTTTGTTGTGATGTGTTGATTAAAAAAAGCATGAACAAACTTCGTAGCTTTATTATTTGTAACTAGATGATTACTCAACCCTCCTCTGTTTTTCTTTATGAACCCTTCTCAAATCTTCCCCACCATTAAAAACACACACACTCACTTTCTCTCTCTACAAATGCCCCCCTAAAGATTATATTTTTGTTTGTCCTTTTAGCAATTTCTTTATTCTACTTCTAAACTACTCCTCTGGAACTGTTCTTTGCTGGGATTTCGAATTTCAAGTCTGCATTGGCTTATTTACTCTTATACCGTCTCCATTGATTCGAAAAAGAGGCTTTTTATCTGTTGCGTTGGGTTCTAGAGGAAGAAATTAAGGTTTTTAGGTTTAGATCATTGTCAAGGTAACTTCTCTCTCTGTCTCGGTGGACTTTTTATTTGATTTACATTTTTGTCCTCATTTTCCAAGTTAGATTCGTGATTTTAATTGACATGTTGGTTAAATTTGTGTTGCGTTTTAATTATGCATTAATGAACCAAAATGGGGTATCTGTTTTGGGGTTCAGATCACTATTCTAATAAATTGTATGCACAAAAGTTCTTTAGTGCATTGGGATGTGCTACTATCTTACTCAATTGATTTGTTGATTGGGCTATATGAATTTATATGATGTAATCATGTAAATCAAATTTGTCATGAGATTTGGTTGAGTAATTCAAATCTGTCAACAAACAACCAGGTTCTACACTAACCTTCCATGAAGTCGCATAATTGATTTTTTTTGTAATTTATTTTGCAGGGCAAGGAGGAAATTGGAGAACTATTTGAACAAATTTTGTTAAAGAAAGTCTCATTTGAGCCTCTAGTAAGTAACGTCTATTAAGTTAAAAGAGTAGTTCAAAACCTAAAATGATATGTTTGTTGATTTTGTTGCGTCATTATTGTTTCCATGACTAAGGGTCAAATTAGTTGAGGACCTGAAAGAGTAACGTCATTATTGTTGCGTCATTATCCTTTTTTGCCAAAGGAGACATCTAATTGTTGAGGACCTGAGGTGTTGGAGTGTAATGGTAGTGAAACTTTATTAGACAGTTTAACACACATGGTGCCTATGTTTATGTAGACCTGAAGTACATTGTGATTGATAAAATTATTTTTGTGTTTCTGCCTTTTGTAGAGAGAGCCTTAACGTTTCATGTTTTACAAATGGAAGAAGGGATGAGGTTTTCTTGGAAATTTAATGCATAATAATCCAGTTCATGTAACTGAAAAAATCATTGAGCAATATCTTGAGGTAAATTTCTCCACAACTATCTAGCAGTTAAGCCTATTAACAATGTTCTTTTATTCTATTTTGTTAAAATTAAGATTACTTCCGAATTATATTATGATTACTGCCTCCTTCCTTAAAAATTATGTTACCTTTATTTCGAATTCTATTTCGATTTGTTATGTTATGAGTATAGTAACATGAAATTTTTCGATGATTTCAGTATATGTTACTCAGATTAACTTATTGTTAAAATAATGAATAATTATTTTTTGGACTTAGTTGAAGATTTATCTATATTTTTTTTCTTTCTTTTTCTCTTCTCGGTTTGATAATTGTTAAATTGAAGTGATGTTATTATATTGAAAAAAAATATAGTTTATTGCTAATAATTTTAATCATGATAATGATGTTTGTTATGCTAATTATGATAGCGACATTTATTGTAGCTCATATCTTAAAATAGGTGGTTTACTGCATGTTATAAATAAGCTATAATATATTATAGCTTAAAATGAGCATATCCATTACAACTTGCAATTTCCTAAGAATTTTTATTATGTTATCTCAATGCTATTTTTTTATATTATTATTTTTATTATTTTGCTTTGGTTTTGTTGTACTCTCTCTTTTGATTTTGTTAACAAGGCCTATGTTGTTGGTTATATCAGTTCTATATATAACAAGCACCTGTGCATTAGAATTGCCTTTGTGCAAAGTTTAATGGCAATTTGAGTAGGTTCTTTTCATTATCTTATTTTTTGTTCGTCTTTAAATTTGAGAAAGCACAATGATGGTTTAGATTCATTCACATTTAATTCAATTCTTCCTACTTAATTTAAAGGCTCACATTCTTCCTTCCTCGCGAAATCGTTTTCCCCTCATTTTTTTGTTTTGTATCTCTCCCTCCTCCCACACAAATTCGATTTGGGGCTTTGGGTGGAGCAAATAGAGAGATTGCGAACTATGGAGTTTGTGGATCGATCGATTTTTGTTGTCGATGAAGATAGAAAGTTAGATATATAACGTATTACATTCATAGTAGGTTGGTCCCGTTGTGTTATTATTATTTTTGACTTCAGGTTTTAATATATTTCTTTTCGGATAGTTGGGAAATGGCGAGCTCAATTGAGAAGAATAAAGAAGTTTTCTCCTTGGAGCTCCCTGCAAGAGCAAAAAGGTTTCTTTATCCCTCTCTTATCCCTTTACATGTATAAATGCTCATATTTTTGAAATTTTATGCTACTTGTCGTTCCGAGTTGATTTTATTTATGAGCTTCATTGTTGTTTGTTGGTGTGAATTGGGTTAATAGGTATTGTCTAATTTTATGTTACTTTATGTCTTTTGGTGAAATTGATTGAATTCTGGTATTTTTAAGTTGGAGTTTTTTGTGTTTTTCAAGTTGGGGCTTTTGGTGTATTCTTTCAATTTGGGCGAATTATGTCTTATTCAGCTTCATGGTTGTGTTTTGTGTTAATTTTATGAGGTTAATTTATTTCAGAAAGGTTTACTTTGCCAATTAAAATCAGAATTTGAGAGAACCATGGTGAGGCTTGCTAGGCTGCTAGCTTTGTATTTGTCTGATTGAGTTACTGTAATTTGTGTACTATCAACTTTTAAGGATACTATTTGGAATGGGGATACAATCTAATTCTTGGAAAAGAAAAAGAAAGGTAAATCATAACCCAATTATTTGGTTTTATATATCCTTAACTTTTGTATTTGCTTCTTCACTAATTCATTGATTTGGAGCATCTCATTGATTTGGATTAAATATTTTGCTTTATGTTGTTTATGCATTCATTATTGATGTAACATATTGTGAAGTTAGAAACTGGAAAAAGAAGATGACCTTTTATGGTTCTTATCTTTTGTTTTTGTTTTTATTTACTTTCTTTGGATTCACTTTCAAAAGTGTTTGAGTTAGAGTGTTCTGAACTTTCAGGGAAAAATGATCTATTTTCTTCCTCAAATTTCCCCAACCAAAATGCATTAATTCTACAAATGCGCTCCTGTGATTTTTTACAAATAAAATAACCTCTTGATTATATACATGCATGAATTTGTATGTCAACATCTACTTAAAAATGCGCGTTTTACTTTCTTTTGATATGTCGCGCTCATATGATTTGATGAATGTGTTTGTTTATGTTGAAGGAATTGCATGAGATGAAAAAAAGATCGAAAGAGATGGAAGAGGAAGTTGCATCTCTTTAAGAAATACCAGCTCTCCAAGAAATGGGTGTTGTTCAAGGTTTAATTTTTCTTTTTTTAATTGAGTTTCATATCTTCATTTTTTTTTCTAAGTATCTCTATAAATAGAATCTCTGTTCTGGTGAACTGGTAGTTAATTTTGAGGAAGTGCTATAAAGACTCTTAATGTGAAAAGGAATTTATTTGATGTAGATGTTATCTACTGAGTTGTTCCAAAGAGGGGTTGCTAATTCAGGATAAGTAATGAGTTCTTTCAAATGTTTTAGTTCTTAAATTTTAGCTCTATATCAAAATTCATCCATGGGTTTGATGGATTTCTAATTAATTATTAGTTAATTTCAGTAAATGTTAGAAGTAGCTATATATCAAAATTTATCCCAGAGTTTGATGGATTTCTAATTAGCTTCAGTAATCGTTAGAAGTTGCATTTGTTTTAAGAGGAGTTGATTTTGAGTAGATTGCATATTGTGGTACTTAAGCTTCATTTGGAACAAGAAAGGGAAATGCAAAAGGGGGCTGAAGGTTTTTAAGAGGGGAAATGAACAAAATATGCCATGAGCTATTATGCCAAAGTTTGAGTCCAACTCTCTTTTGCCTTAATTACACAAGTACATGCACTTTTCTCTTCTTTTTTTCTAATTAAAATTTTTATATGATTTTTTTAGTTGGACCAAGATTATTGTAGAGTTCAACTATGTAAACAACTTTCTATTTATTTGAATTAGCTTGGGGTTCTGCGTAGCAATTATGTATTTATTTGTTGTTTTTTCCAGTCAAGGGAATTTTTTCCCTCTGATTTTAATCTGCCTCGCGATCTATGGATCTTTTATGGTCAATGTATCCTTGATGATATGTAATTGTATGGTAGAGTTTGAACAATTGAAATAATGATTGATACTGAGATCAAAATTGTCATAGCATGTTCAAAATTTGTTATTCTATCAACATACTTGAATTATGAATTCAATCCTATAATGTTCCAATTACATATGACTTGAAATAAAGCCTTTTAGTTTGATAAAATCTTTTGAGAGTGCTTTTCTTCTTACTTGGTTAAGGCTTGGTTTTATTATTTTTATTCAGGGAATTCTTCTTGCAGTATAAGGTGTATAATCAGTAGCCTTTTCTGACCTTTGATTTATACTTGCAAAGATATTAAAATTTCATGAGGTAATTATTCAATGTATTTTTTGTTTGTTCATAAATTATGATAGGGAATTTCGCAAATAATATGTGTTTGTATAATTTAATTGTTCTTTGCAAGGATAATCCCAAATCTAGCAATATTCCTCAATCCACATCAAGGATTAGAATTTGTTTTGCTTGGAATTGTAATGTATAAATTGCTGCATTTTTACAGGTAGGAGTACAGGTTTCCTACCAGAAAAATGGGAACTGTTGTGTATAGAGTGTCAAAGTACTTGCAGAATGAGAAAGCTAATAGCCAAAATATATAATTTTGCGAATGTAAGTCAATATATCAGAGTAGTAGTAAGAAAAGTTCGTTTTTAAATTGGAGTTGAACGTTGAATGCCCAATAATGGACAATATTTGTTACAATATCTCTAAATTCTTACTTATATCAATCTAAATTGTACCAACTTCGTACTAAGAAAACCTTATTTGATTGTAAGTCTACATTCATCCATATATTTTCCTAAATAAATTGATAAATTGTTACATTATTTCTAAATTCTTACTTATATTGATGTAAATCATTTTCCCCAACTACATACAAACGTATTTGATACTTGGTGTAAGCTGTAAAGAATACGAAATTGTTTCTCTATTTTCTGCATGTGTGTATTTTTTGTGTTTCGTCTTTTGTAAAGTTAACTAATTATACATGATGGTTATGTTGATTTTCGGTATGAAATGATGGTTGTTTTGGTGGTTTGAATATGTATTGATGATGTAAGTTTTGTACGTAGACATGTTTAGATTTTTTTGGATATCTATTTTTAAAATAAATTTTGCCGAAATTTCTTGAAATTAGTAGCGACTAGCTTGATGTTTTGGTGGTTGGATGTGTTGATGATTAAGTATGTATTAATTATTGTGATGGTATGGTGAATTCTGATAATTGTTATGTCTGATTGTAAGTTATTTTAGGTAGCAAAGAGTCTTTGAGTAATGTAATAGTTTTTTAATTTAAATCTAATTTTTCGTTACGTCGTGCCTTCAGGCACGGGCAATTACTAGTACTCATATATCCCACATTCATTGTAAAAATATCATCATTATTATATTATAATAATATAATAAAATATTATATTATCAAAAAAGATAAAATATCGATTTTCAACAATTGACACTTTAAAAATTAATTCCATCTATATCCACATAAAATCAATATTTCTCTCATCATATAAATTAATAATTAATTATTCACAAATAATATTACAGAATTACAGTACTGACAACCAAGCCGTTCCCAGGAAAGAGGGGGCTTTCCAATAAGAATTTCTCCTTACTGGCGGGCAATTAGGTGACCAAATCTCTTCTTAGACAGAACTTTCTAGACATTGCCAATAATATTTTCTAATAATATTATTCAGATAATATGAATTATTGCTTCGATAATTGAAAATACTGTGTAGTGACAATTATTGAAATAACAGTAATATAAAAAAATCGACGCAACAATTATTGAATTAATAAAATAAAATACTGAACAGTAATTACTGTAACAATTATTGAGTAGTGCCTTCTTACGTAAGAATCAATAATTGGTGCAATACCGTGTGCTACTGTGCAACAACGTGTATTACTGTGTTTTAACCACCGGGTATTTCAACAGTATTAACGGTAACAACTACGCCGTTATTTATAAACAACTTATACTTGTCGTTTTCTTCATCCAGTCGCTTTCCGTTATGGGGCCCACAAAAAACTGCGCCGTCGTACGAATATTCCACGACCAAACGAATATTCCCCGACAACAATGAATATTTTATAACCACCTGCTTATTTAAAATATTTGCGCATTTTACCCATAACTAACCAAATTAATCAAATCAACCCTTACTATTTCAAAATAATAAATTGAGGAAATTAAATTTTATTTATTAATAATTTTGGGTCTTACAGTAATGTTACAAATGATGTAGAAAAAGTACTCATTGGCCTGTAGTGCATTGATGGACAGTTTTTGGTATAATTATGGCTATGGATTCTTTTTGGCCGTAGTGCAAAGATGAATTGTTTTATGGCATGATCAGGACCATTGATGAAAATATGATTATCTTAAGCCGTAGTGCATGGATAATTCGTGGTCGTGATACTAAAGAATATCCTTGGCCGTAGTGCAGGGGTGATTCGATGATTTGGATTATTTATTAAGCTGAGTCCCAGCGATAAAAGTGATGAAAAACCTTTTAAATCATAAAAGATAGTAGATTTTATTCCCTATTTGACTCTTTTAATGGATTGTTTATTCCGCTGCAGTTATATTTTATCAGTTTAACATTGTTGAAGGCTAACGATAAATTATTCTGCATTATCTTAGTTATAATATTTCTTACTGGGTTAGTTGAGCTCACCATTTTCTTTCACTGTTCTCTTCAGGAAATGAGAACGTAACTGGGACTAGTCGGGGAACAGAATGATGGTCCTAGATGGTGCATTAATAGTCCTCACTATTCTGTGAAATAGTGTGATAATAATTATAATGATGACTTCTTTTGAGTTTGTATAATCTCTAGTAGATAATATTTGTATTCAAACTCACAGTTTATGTTTTGTCGTATTGTGCACGACAATTGTGTTATTAAGTTGTATTTGAATTCTGTACCATGTATCATGCGACCCAAGTTGGGTGATGTATACCTAATTTTGGGGTCGTCACATATTTTGTTTTATTTTATGAAGAGGTAAAACAATTTTTTTTTGTGTTTTCGCTTTTTTACTGTCAAAAATTTTCAATTAAGGGATTAAACTCTTAATTATTATCATTTTCATTTTGGAAATTATCTTATCAATTTTTTCAATTAAGGGATTAAACTTTTAATTTTTTATGATTACATCTAATTGACAATACCATGCCAGAAATTGATGACATGACAACGACATGTGGCTAAAAAAATATGCTTAAGTGTAATATTAAGTCTCATTCTAACATTTATTCCCTTAATTTTTTATACCAAAACGGATAAATATAAGACCATTATTAATTTTTTAAAATAAATTTAATGTATTTTTGTGGGCAAGGAAATCATGTTTTGTTAGGGTTAAGGTTTCGTGTTAGCTGAGGAGGAGAGAAATCCACGAAGAGCACGGAATTGATTGATGGATTGAATAGACGAGAAGAACAGGTGGGTGATTACTCCAATGACACGTGACATAAATCTTAGAATCCGGAAACCTTGTTAGGGTAGCATATATTTTAAAAACTTTCTTCTTGAGTGTTTCGGGTCGAAAGAGAATGTCTAAGTCCCAAAAGTCCAAAGTCTCAAAAGAATCCCTCAATTTCTTCATAAAATAGAAGAGCTATTTATAGAGTTTTCTGAAAAGTAGTCACATGTCAGACACATGTTCCTAGGAAAATTTTATTAGAAATACCTTTTGGTCATCAGAATAATGCCCAAATCGTCATATACTTCTAGGCACAAATTCAATCTCTTAATAAATTCTTAAAATGAGTCGCTTCTACGAGTCTTCTGCCTCAGAACACGTGAAGATTTCTCTCAGGTCTACCACATTTATTTCTGACTTTTTTGCCATTCATCTCATTATATTGTGAACCCTAATTTGTACTTTTAATGAGGTCATAGAATTCTAATTGTGCATTTAATTTAATTAGGTCATGTGAACCCTAATTTGCACTTGGGACCACAATTACAAACAATTTTTAAAACATGCACTTATTGGGTAGGTAATATAATTTTTATAATTAATTAAGAGGGGTTTATAATTTTATAATTTTATAATTTTGAATGTAATGGTGATATCTAAGTATCACGTAATAAATGAGAGGAAAAATTATTTTTTGTGTTTCAAATAAAAAAAAATTGTAAAATTTACGAGTTTTGAAGGTGCTTTTGCTATATGTTTAATTGTTTATCTCTAAAATTATCGAGTATTTAGTTTATTAATGATAATATGATATATATTAAAATTGTAATGAGCATAAATTTGGCGATATTGTATCATTTATACTATTATTATAAAAAATTATTGACAAATGATACTCGCAAGGGAAGAAGTTTGTATCATATGTTTCTTTATTAATTTTATGACAATTTGTTAATAAATGACTGCAAATTTTCTTCTTTTTTTCCCTCATTTAAGTAAGTATATAACACTTGATGACATGATATTATCACTACCTTCAAATTTTTTTAAGAGAAAAAAAAATTGCTTTACAATATTCAATTTTTTTTAGAAGTATTGAAAAAAAATATTAATGGTGTGATAAATCATTGATCAAGGGAATTCTCTAAACTTTTAGAAGAATATCCGATTATCATGAAGTTAATTTCATAGTAAGTTAGTCAATTGACTAATACATGCAGTGTAATTTACATGTAAAGAGATCACTTCTCGACCTACGTATAGACACTGTATTAGTCAATTAATCAAAATTAACTTCATGTTAACCACTAATTAAGAGTTCTCACAACAACAAATTATAACATCAAATATGATTTCTCCTTTTGTTTTGCTATATATATTAAATTCTCTTTATTCATTATTTACTATGGTCATTCTTTTTTCTTTTTATTTAAAGAAATGAATCATACTTAACTTAACTTAATTTTTCTACGATTATTAATGATTTTTATGTGAAATTACTTTGATAACAATATAATCATTGCATAATCTCTACCCAACTCCACCTATATATATATCTTAGTCTACACTTTATCAAGATTCAAGTCCACTTAATTTTTCCAAGCAACCAAAACCAAATTAAGAAGATGAAATAATAATTAGTAACCGGTTGGTCAGGGATATTTTTGAACCTTTCAGCCTGTCACGTCATCACATTGTAATTTCGTTTGTCTTCTGTTAACGGCAGGGGCACGGGTGACCTGCTTTTGAAACGTTAGGGGTACTTTTGAAAAAAAAATTAGTTTAGAGTGGAAGTGAGACATCCGTGTAAACATCAGAGACTTTCCTGCACCTTTGCCCGTTGTTAATATCAGAAAGGCAAAGGGTTTTGTGATGATTAATTTCAGCAAGCAAGCGCTGAGGATCCTTGCATTCGCCGCCACGGCATCGGCAACTCTTGTTATGGCACTTAACAAACAAACTTTTGTGGTTAAAACTCACTCTCTCGCAGCTGCTAAATTCCACCATTTGTGTAAGTTTTTAGTGTCTCATAATTTTTTTCCCCGGCCGGTTGATGTTTTCAGAGCATGCATATATAGTAAAACCTCTATTTAGGAATAGACTTGGGATCAAACTATTTGTATTCTAATTGAGCGGTTATTCCTAAATAGAATTATTGATACAAAATATTTTCCAAACTCCTAAAAATATCCACTTTAACAAAAATATCAATAAAAACTGCATAATAATTATTATTCAAAAAATATTTATGTAAAATAGTCTTTTATAGGAAAATGTGATCTTTTATAGAAAAATATAGTATTTTATAGGAAATGTAGTCTTTTAAAATTAATATTGTCTCTCATATATATATATATATAATTATTACTATATAGAGGTATAGTTTCTTAATACGGAACTTAAAAAGTATATAACATATTACATTTTAGAGGTTATTCTTATTTATAACTCGCCCAAATTGGGACCAATTTTTTTATAATATTGTAGAGAACTAGAGGTTATTCTTATATAAAGTATTCTTAAATAGGGGTTTTACTGTATAAGCGGTAGTAGACTACTAGTAGTGTTAATTAGTCACTTTATCAATTATAAAAGTCTCGCTAAAATGTATATTAACTAGCTGGGTCCCGTGCCTCCGGCACTGTAAGGACAATATGATTTATTTCAAACTTTGAACGACCAAAATAATTTATTGAGTGAGCGGGAAATTTAAAGTCATTTGTATTTTATTAAATTATTATTAGATTATTAGATAGATAGATGTATTTTATTAGATAGATGTATGAACGGTGAGATTTATCTCAAACTTTGGACGGCCCAGATAATTTATTGAGTGAGCGGAAAATTCAAAATCATTTGTATTTTATTAGATAGATTAATTTGCTCTAACAATTAATAATATTACAATTAATACTAATATTATTTTTATTCTGACAATAATATCAACGATCACAAAACTCCCTTTGTATATCAAGTAATAATTTGAACTTTCACTTCCCTATATAATTCTGCCGCCATGCCGGCCTCTTCTGTTGATCATCATCTCCATCTTCAAGCTTCAAATTCGAAAATCTATCAACTATATATAATAATAATACTACACTTCCTAATATCTATCTAATAAAATATAAATGATTTTGAATTTCCCGCTCACTCAATAAATCATCTGAGCCGTCCAAAGTTTGAGATAAATTCCACCGTTCATACATCTATCTAATAAAATACATTTATATATCTAATAATCTAATAATAATTTAATAAAATACAAATGACTTTAAATTTTCCGCTCACTCAATAAATTATTTTGGTCGTTCAAATTTTGAGATAAATCATATTGTCCATACAGTGCCGGAGGCACGGGACCCAGCTAGTATATATATATATATATAAGCTGGATCAGGTCCGGAACTCCCGGACGGGAGAAAATCCGGATTTTTTTTAAACAACTAAAAATAAATAAATAAAAATTATGGAACTGAAATTTTTCCATAATACAATGTTTTGGATGTGATTTGAATACATGTACCAAAAAATGGTGGTACAGTTTGTGCAGACTGTACCACCATATTTGTTATATGTACCCAAATCACACCCAAAATATTGTATTATGAAAAATTTTCAATTGCATAATTTTTTATTTATTTATTTTTAGTTATTTAAAAAAAATCCAGATTTTGGTCCGGACCTGATCCGGACTCTATCTATCTAATAAAATACAAATGATTTTGAATTTTCCGCTCACTCAATAAATCATCTGGACCGTTCAAAATTTGAGATAAATCCCACCGTTCATACATCTATCTAATAAAATACATCTATCTATCTAATAATCTAATAATAATTTAATAAAATATAAATGACTTAAAATTTCCCGCTCACTCAATAAATTATTTTGGTCGTTCAAAGTTTGAGATAAATCATATTGTCCATATAGTGCCGGAGGCACGGGACCCAGCTAGTATATATATATATATATATATATATATATATATATATATATATATATATATATATATATATATATGTTATCATTCGATGTCACAGGCACTATTAAAATAAGTATGATCCTCCTAACTGTTGGTTGTGATAATAAAAAGGTCATATCAAAATCAATTTCTCCCCGCCGTTAGAGCTTTTTATGGTGGTTGTTGTTGTGATAATTTGAGTTGGGTCAAGTATATTATAAAAGTATAATTTACTCCCATATATCAAAAATTTATAGATATATTTTATTTTTAAGTTAATTTATGAAATACTAAAATATAAAATACTTAAATTTTACAAGTAACAAATATAATAATAAATAGTATCATATTAATTATACCAAACATAATTATTGTGTATCATACTAATTATGTTGTATCTTTTGTTGAAACAGTAAAGGATTATTATTTTTAAAAGTTCAATTACAATATTACCAAATTGCACCTAAAAATAAAAAATATATAGAAAAAATGGACCACCCCCCTCTTTCTTGGTAATTGATATTAATTAGGCCTAAATATGGATTAATACATTGAACTTTTAATTTATTTATTTTTCATTTTATAGATTGTCTTTTCGATTTTTTTAATTATGGGATTAATTTTTTTTTCACCTTGGAGATTGTCTTTTCAATTTTTCAATTAAGGGATTAAACTTTTAATTTTTTTATTACGTCTAATTGATAATGCCATGTAAAAAAATTGATGACATGACAATAACAACGTGACTACAAAATACTTATGTGTAATATTGAGTTTCATTTCAACATTTATTCAATTATTTTTTTGTACCAAAAAGAGTAAATATAAGACCATTATTATTTTTAAAGTAAATTTAATGATAATTTTACCATTTTTGGTATAAAAAAGTAATTATATTGATTATTGATGATTATGAAATAAACTTAAAGTACATGGTATTAATCTATATTTAGGCCTTAATTTTTTACACCAAAAATGACAAAATTGTCATTATATTGATTATTGATGATTATGAAATAACAAGATTTTAATTAGTAGTACATTTATACATTTTAAAATATTTATCATTATATTGATTATTGATGATTTTGTAAGCTGAGTTTGTAATATATTAAATTTACTTTAAAAAATTAATAATGGTCTTATATTTTCCCTTTTTGATATAAAAAATTAATAGAATAAATGTTAAAATTAGACTCAATACTACACATAATTATTTTTTATTCACATGTCACAATCCCCAAAGTGAATTTTTTTTTAAAAAATTCAAGATATTATTCTATATTTAGGTCTTGATATTATGAACATATCTTTTCTAGATTTGACTTTCCAAAGTTTAATAATACTTTTATATGAAATGAATAAAATAAAGAGAATTGATATTTCTACATAAAAATTAATATTTTTTATATGTAAAAATATCATTTTAATATCTAAAAAATAACTATCCAATTACAAAAAATCCCCAACAAATTCAGCAACCACATATGCTCGATTACTAGTACTCCCTCTGTCCCAAATTAACTGCTCAATTTTGACCTTTTTAAGTCAAATTGACTTTTTTTAGAATTAATAATTAAGCATATATAAATATATTTCTAATATTATAAAAATTGGGATTAGTAATAAATTGTATATACTTTCTTTTGGTTATAATCTCTTCACCTATATTTTAACAAAAATAGTAAAAAGATTATTTTTAAAAATGGTCAATTTGACTTTAAAAAGTCAAAACTGAGCAATTAATTTGGGACGGAGGGAGTAGTATTTAACACATTTAGAGCGATAACAATTAATGCATTTAATTATCACACAAAAAATAATGTAATATATTTAAATTTCAAATCAAATAAATTATTTAAACAAATCAAATTTTCAAGCGCTCTTCAATATGAAATTAGAAAATTGTTATTTTCATATTATTTTTTAATATTTTCACACAATTTACATATTAGTCAACGTATTAAAATTTTATTAATTAATATGTGGACCCTACTCGATAAAATATCAAAAAAATAATATGAAAATATGAGCTCCCTAAATTAATAAGACAAACAAGGCAAAGCAATACATGTCAAAATAGTAATACCAAACAAAAACAGAGACTAATCGTTATTTGAAAAAGTACAATTACAATATACTCTCAGTGTTCTTAAAATATTATCGTTTAAGGTTAATACACACAGATTAAAAAATATAATTAATATCTAATAAAAATACTATACTACCCTTATTAATTGTCTCAACCAATTATTCTCTTCTCAATATTTCTTATTCAATTTAACTAATTACTTGTTATTTAACCAATTACTACTTGAATTATAGTATTGAATTGAATAAAAATCATTGGGAAGGGTAAAAACTTTAAATAAGAGAAAATTTTAAATAAGGGTAAAGTAGGAAAAAAATAGCTAATGTGTATTGATAAACTCAAAACGACAATCTTTTTTGAAACAAAAATTACTTCCTCAAACGACAATCTTTTAAGAACGGATAGAGTAATTACTAAATTGTCCCTACGAAAAGAAAAGAATTAAAGAAAAAGAAAAAGAAAAAGGGTCCCCCGCATATAGTTTGATGCGGTTGGTTGATTCAGCTATTTCAGTTACAATAAACTGTGTGCGTACGTGATCTTTGCTTCATCCTCTTCCTCTTCCGGGTTGACTTGACCCTCTCTCTAAAATCTTTCCATTTCTCTCTCTAAAATTCATCTCCTATTTTCTCTCTCCAGATCCAACTTCCTAGTTTTTTTTAAGAGTCCTTATCCCACCTTAACATTGTTTTCTTAATTTTATAATACCCCTTTAATTCTAATTTTTTATATTAAGAAAAAACCCATTATTTATTTTTCAAGAAAATAAACCCCTCACTTCAACTTGGATTTTTAAGCTTCTCTTCTCGAGGTAATTCTCTGACTTTTTCCTCATATATACTGTTAAATTCACAAAATATAATAATAAAAATAAATTAGATATTGTTTTTTTTAACTTGGTCATTTATAACCTTTCAATTTCCTATTAACATTCCATTTTAAACCTGTTGAATTATTCTATTTATTTTTAAAGTGTGTTTGATGAATTAGGTTTGATTGGATTTATTCAATCGGGTCTCTATTGTTTTTTTTATTTGGGTGACTTTTAATTCTAGGGGTTGATTTTTGTTTTTCTCAGTCATTCATTAAAAAAGGTATAACTTTTTTTGGGGGGAATTTAGGTTTCTTGCTGGAGCAGATTAGGTTGAATTCAACAGTTAAAGTTTTGTTTTTGTTTGTTTGTTTTGGGTTGTTTATGTGTTGTGGTTAGAATTGTTCAAAGATGATTTGGGGTCTGTTCTTGTTGTTGATTTGGGCGGGTTAGTAAAAGGGTTTGTTTTTCTATCAATAAAACAATTTTTATTGGCAGCAGATTTTCATCATTAAAGAGGTTAGATTTTCACTATTGCTCTCTCCCACTTACTGATTTATTTTTATGTTTATGAATCCTTGAATGTTAAGAAATTTTCCTATCAGTTTATTTGCCTGTGAATCCTTGTGAAGTTGAGAATTTAAAAAAAAAACATTTTTTTTAATATTTGATAATGCTTTAGAATATAATCAACAGATCTGAGTTTTTTTTTATATGTACTGCTATATTTTCATATTTAAGTTATTGTCTAGGAGTAGGTTATGTTTAGCATAGATCATCTTTTCCGAATTGTGTATGTGGGGGAATAACCATTGCTTACTCAAAGGGTCATGCAATTTGATCTTTTATCACCATTTGCTTTATGAAAAAAGTGAAATCCTTAAGACAGTCAAATATAATTGTCATAGTTGTCGGAGTTGTGCTGTCACCTTATGTTTAGCTGTCTGATTCTTCGCCTTTGTGTCTTTGATGACTCTTGTTGCTTTAAATTTACTTACTTAAGACGGTTTTGGATGTATAATAAGGGAAACCGTATGAGTAACAGCTGGAAGTGCTGACGACCTAATGTTATTAAATGTTTGTCACGTGCCGTGCTATTGTTGTTCTTTTGGCATGTAGACACCAGATGTGATTATCTCGGTGTTAACGTTGATGTAAGTATTAATTGTTTCCTACGCCTAAGATCATATAGAGTGCTTTCTCGACATCCTTCACGAATGCCCTATATTTGCAATATTTAAACTTAGCTAGATGGCTAAACAGGTCTTAGAATATCAAAGTAACAACTCTAGTCTAGCTAACCGAAAGAAAAAGAATATATCAAAAAAAGAAAAGAATGAATTAAAGATTTTAGGAAGTCATAAAATAAAGTTTCACAAAATTTTTGAGTTTTTACATAACCATTTATTGACATATAAGGAACTTTTGTTGATTCGAGCTTAATATTTACCTAACTAGTCCTATCCGTTTCAATGGGGCCAATAGTGTCTTTTATTTCCCATATAAAGTTATACACCAAAGTTGTGCTACGAGCCCATTTTCGATTGTATTGAGTAACTATAATTGAGACAAACTTGGCACATGAAGCCTGCATAATCTCCCAAAAGAAAAAATAAAGTCTGATGTAGCACTAATTTCATAGTGAGTTCAAGAATTTGTTTTGCCTTGTGTGCTATATCTATTTTCCAATGTATTTTATTTACGTTATAATTTATTATTTAGGAACGTTTTTTTTGTTTCTTTCAATGATGGCCCAGATGGTGTTTTACTCTCGGGGTGTCATTGACAAGACAGGTCATGCTTTAATAACTGTTATTCAATATGGGTTCCTTTTAGTAGTGACGCGTAGACCGCGTAGTTAATGCTACCCAACAAAAGTCTCTCTTGCATATCTATGATAACATTATTGCTAATGCGCTCCATCACTTGTGTCTTGTATCTGGCGTGATTTCCCTTGTTGTATCTTCTAACTTGGGATAAAATTAGTGGTAACTATCCAATATGACCTCTTTTGATCTATCTCTGTGTTCTGTTACTTTGGTCCACTAAAAGCCTTGAGAAAATTTCTCTACATTTCAGCATGAGGACCTGAATTTCTGGCCCCTTTCGTGTGATTAGTTTTCTCTAATTTATATTTCTCTATTTGTAAATTGTTCTAGTCTCTCATCTCTTGGTGTGTTGCAATTGAAATTCAAAGTTGAAGAATTTTTTAAGAACTGTTTGCTTAATCGTATCTTAGAATCCTGACTTGTGAACTAGAGTACTTTTATATGATCTATAGCTTGAGGATAGGGATTTAATATCTCCTTTGTTGTTTCAGGAGTTTTTTCATGGATACAAGCACAGATCAGAAATCTTGGGAGATGGATACTGTGATTAGCCATTCGGACGAGGTGAAAGTTAAACGATTACTCAAACGTAGAAGTTGTACAAGTCTACTGCAATCTGGTATAAGCTCTAAAGCAGAAGCTGATTGTGAAAAGAACATGAAGGTTTATATTTATACTTATTGTTTACTTTTTACCTTTTGTTTTCTCATTGTTTACTTCCCCTATTATCCTCTTTAACGTGTACTTACGTCATGTTATTTGCTCCATTTTATCCCATGGATTTGTTTCCAATTCTGACATGCTCTATTAAGTGTAATTTGGATGTTTTGATGTCACTGCCAAAAAAAATCTCGTGTCCGCAGAAAATAATACAACTCAATGCTTGTATTCAACTATAATCAATATTATGTTTAGCTTGTGAGATTACATCACCAATAAAAGAGAAACATTTCTACTGTGGGAACAGTTCTAGTACTAACAAACTAAAGTGCCCTAACCAAAAACTAAAATCGGTTATTACTATAAATAATCTTAATATAAAGTATCAAAGGACATTGATTTCTTCCCAATTGAAAATCTAAAAAATTAATAATTATATCCAAGTGTTTCTCACATGTACTTATCTCTTCCCTCTCCCCAATCATGAAGTCACTCACTTTATTCTTGTAAAGGATTAGGAGATGTATGATATGGTCAGAATATGCATATACTATCTTTTTCTCCATATTCAATCTCGTGTTTAAGATATCTGAGTCGATATAAAAGGTGGACTAAGATGCCAATATAATCAAAGACATGTTTTAAAATGTCATCATAAATTAGTTCAGCAAAGCCATTTTTATTAAATATTATAAGCATAGGTTAAAAGTGTTTTTTTTATAATATTGAAGATGTTATCAGATCAGAGATCTGTGACCAAAGAGCATGTTAGGTTGAAAAGGCAAGACCATCTTACAAGGATGGATTCGTAAAGCTATATAGTTGTTTCAATGCAATAAGGTTTAGTTAAGCCTTTGCATAATCATGTTTTTACTTTTTATTTTAATATTCTCCCAAGTCCTAGCTTTACTTTCTAACAATAAAAATATTGTTTTTTCCTAGCTAAATGTAATTGTCCTCCATCAGTCGGTACCATTTATACTTTTCTTGCTAGTCACCACAATTACCAACAAATATAACTTCAACTAATGAACATTTGTTTGTGAAATGAAACTGGTCCCAATTAATTCATTCTTCTCCACTTCTTAAATTGTGATGATCTTTGTATTTCTTGACATAACAAACTTTTGTGGATAAATTCTTGACAATACATTTTGACCAAACTAAACCTGTTAACTCTGGTTTAATCATGTGTTTATGTTAACTTTTGATGATGGTGGAATCCACAACCACTACCCTGACCAGCGGGTAAACACCATGTGCATTACCCCTCTGGCTACGCAGATCAGGTAATTGCACAATAAATTATGTGCGGGTGACCCCAATAAGATAATTGCCTTTGCGGAGTATGTATGCCTTCAAAGGCACTTATCACATGGGATTTGATTAAATTGTATACTTGAGACGCAGGAAAAATTTTGATGCACACAAAATTGAAATGCTAGTAAAGTCCTACTTTGCGCTTTCCTTTGCATTTACTGGTTTACCTATATAAGTTTGTGTTACAAGAACTTGGAAAATTCTTGAGTAAGAGCAAAGAATCTGAAACGTTATCCGCATAATTTGCAGGATCAATCTTCCAGCCATGCCCAGAAAAATGATAACAGTCTTGAGTGCTCAGGTAGCCCTAGAAGGCAAAAGGTACTACTGATCTTATTGTAGAATAACGTATATTATCCTTTCATATTAGTTCTTATTTTCACAGTTTATCTTGGGACAGTGAATGCTTTATTTGGGGACTGATCTTTTTATGTCTTCCGTATTCTAAACAGCTAATAGAATATGCAATAACTTTTCTTTAACACTTTGTACTTTCTTGAAACTTATCATATGAGGTTGTTTTTCATTTGCTGAAATAGATATCAGCTAGATGGAATCCTGCTGAGGCATGCAGGCCAACTATTCATGAATCTCCTGTATTTTACCCGTCTGACGAGGTAACTTTTTTTACTTTTAAAGATAGATACAGAGTAATTTGACATTAATTAGATGACCATTTCAAATTTTAACTCAATTTTTTCATTCTTTAGGAGTTTCAAGATACCCTTGGTTACATAGCAAGGATACGCCCCATTGCTGAAGCATATGGTATATGTAGGATAGTACCTCCTCCTTCCTGGAACCCGCCGTGCCCTCTTAAAGACAAGAGTATATGGGAAAATGCTAAATTTTCGACGCGAATTCAGCAAGTTGACCTGCTTCAAAATAGGGAGCCCATGAGGAAAAAAAGAGGTCGAAAGCGTAAAAGACGCAGACAATCAAAGATGGGCAACAAAAGGAAACGTCCTGGTTCTGAAGGTTCTGAATCAATTTTTTCTCCCGACACGGAGGAGAAATTTGGCTTTCAGTCCGGATCAGACTTTACTTTTGAAGACTTTCAGAAATTTTCCTATAACTTTAAACAGTGTTATTTTGGGATGAAGGATGCAAAGGTGGAAGGGAACATTGATGAGAGTGCCACTGGGCAAAAGAGCTGGGAACCCTCAATTGAAGATATCGAAGGCGAATACTGGCGAATCATTGAGCAGCCAACAGATGAAGTTGAGGTATGTGTAATTAGTTACTCCTGTTCCTTATCATGTATTTTTTCGCCTACCTTGACATGTCTTATGGATGATGTTCTTTGCAACTGAAGGTATACTACGGAGCTGATTTGGAAACTGGAGTATTTGGGAGTGGGTTCCCGAAGGCGTCACCATTGCCGACTGAATGTTATTCAGATCAATACGTGTCTTCAGGTTGGAATTTGAATAACTTCCCCCGTCTCCCAGGTTCTGTTCTTGGTTTTGAAGGATGTGATATCTCCGGAGTTCTAGTGCCATGGCTTTATGTTGGAATGTGCTTCTCATCATTTTGCTGGGTAAATCATATTAACTCTTAAATCCAATAGTCAACTAGTTATACTAGTACTTACATATACCAATGCTGTCTTTTGAAGCTTATGTCTAACATGTGGTTCTCTCTCTCTCTCTCTTTTTCTTTTTCTTTGTTGTTGTTTTGGAAAAGCATGTGGAGGATCACCATCTTTACTCGCTAAACTATCTACATTGGGGCGATCCAAAAATATGGTATGGCGTACCTGGAACACATGCTTCTGCTTTAGAGACTGCAATGAAAAAGCATCTTCCTGATTTGTTCGAGGAACAACCGGATTTACTTCATGAACTGGTGAGTTTTTACTTTGATTGTAATTGGGTTAGTAACTTTTACATCTCCCACTTAATTGTGCCAATCTCTAATTAAATCATCGTCCACTGATAGATTTATGCAATAAGTTTTGTTCTGGTTTATGCATTTGATTTATTTAGGAAACTGAAACATAGGTCTTACTGTCCAAATATATCTTTTGTACATGATTATAAACAATACTTGGTAGGTGGCTTCTAATTCAACCATGTTATAGACTTCTTTTTTGTCTGTATGCTGTTTCCTTATCTAATAAGAGCAACAGTAACCAAGGTTAAATTCACTTGGCCCAATCACAATTATGTTTTATATCACTAAGTTGTGTTATATTTTCCTATCCTATATTTATCAGATGTCTTTGCATTGTATAATTATTTATATATTTTAAAATGGCACACACACTGGCACACACAATGCGTGTTCAATTCCTTTTTCATGATTTTATCTTATTATTTATATATTTAAAATTTATGTTGTTGTTGGTTACGGCTATTTACTTTTGAGAAAAATGGTTTTGAGGATTAATGGGTAGAGGCCTAGTGGGAGGCCTAGTGATGGGTGGTGTCTAAATATTTATTAGTGGGAAAATAAGTTGTTGCACTGAAAAAAGTGATAGTTTCTGACTTAATAATGTATGGATTAATATTTGTATTTATATGATCAATGTTTTGTGACAGGTTACTCAGCTGTCTCCTTCAGTTCTCAAGTCTGAGGGTGTGCCAGTGCATCGAGTTGTTCAGCACTCTGGAGAGTTTGTTCTTACCTTCCCAAGGGCATATCATTCAGGATTCAACTGTGGTTTCAATTGCGCAGAGGCAGTCAATGTCGCCCCAGTTGATTGGCTAGAGCATGGGCAGAGTGCAGTGGAGCTCTACAGTGAGCAACGCCGCAAGACATCACTGTCTCATGACAAATTACTATTAGAATCAGCAAGGGAAGCCATTCGAGCACTTTGGGAGCTATCAGTTTTGAACATTGATAATCCAAAAAATTTGAGTTGGAAAAGTGTATGCGGAAAGGATGGAATACTAACTAAGGCGGTTAAGGTGACTGAAATAATTAATATATATTTATATATTCTCTTTTATATATTTATGACAATAATATATGTATATATAACAGTATATGAATACTTGATTATACATACTTAAACCTGCATGCACGTGCAAATATGCATGCGAATATACTTTTATGCTTTTATATCTTGGAATGTTTCTTATGCACTCATCTCTTTCTAAGATAATTTACCATGAGTTTCGTTTCTTTCAGTTGAAGGTTGAGGTAGAAAAGAAAAGACTTGAGCATCTTCCAATCCATTTAGAGCCTCAAAAGATGGAAAGAGACTTTGATTTGACAAATGAGAGAGAATGTTTTTCATGCTTCTACGATTTACACATGTCTGTTGCTGGATGCAAATGCTCCTCAGACCGATTTGCATGTCTTAAGCATGCACATCTTCTCTGTTCTTGTGAACAAGAGGACAGATTTGTCCTTCTCCGATACACCATTAGTGAATTGAAAACACTGGTTGAAGCATTGGAAGGGAAATTGGGTGCTGTAGAAGCGTGGGCGTCAGAAGATCTAGGACTGATTTCCTTAAATGGTAAAGGCATTTTTTCTGCTAATCTGGATCCGACGGGGACTTCTGGAATCAGCTGTTCCAAGCAAATTGATGGTCCATCTTGTGCTCCGGAAAAAGAAGATTTTGTTTATGGTAACGAACCTTGCATTTCTTTGCCGTTATACGTCTCTTCGGGAGTAGTTCGGTCAGTCCAGCATTGCACTACTAATCTATGCACATCTCAGAACATGCCAGATGAGGACAAAAAAGAAATTCTTGGCATATCTACTACTATTGATTTAAATCTTGATAGTATGTCTGATGAACTTGGAAGTGGGTTGCAGCAAATCTCTGATGGCTGTAATAAAAATACCATCAGCAATGTGGATGCAGCCTGCAGTAACGTGTGTATGCAAGAAGATAGACCAGATTCACGAAGAGAACCAGATCTCATGCAGCTTGGCAGTAGTGACTATGGTTCTTCTGTTTCTCATGTTCTATCGGACAATAATCATCCTTCATGTTCAATGGATGTTGGGGATTGTTGTGCTTCTATTGGTAATAAGTTGTTTGGGTTTGATCTTTTGGCACATCCACGTTCAGGAATTAAATTAAACAGCTTGTCGAAAACTGAAGTCCTAGACAACTCGGATGTGAATGCATCTCAGGCTGGCCAAAGTTGTTCATTACAACAGTTTAGCTTTGATGTTAATCCTGTTAAAATTGGATCTGCAGTTTTTGGAAAGCTTTGGTGCAATAAGCAGGTGATATTCCCGAAAGGTATGCTGTTTTTCAGATATTTTTTCTGATCAGTTTTCTCTTATTACTTCTAAAATTAGATATTTTTTCATCTATTTGGCCTTAATATTAGATCACTTTTGCAGGATTCAGAAGCCGTGTCAAGTTCTTTAATGTGCTCAATCCAACAGAAATGAGTAGCTATATATCAGAAATCCTAGATGCTGGGCTTATTGGACCTTTATTTAAGGTAAGGTTTTATTCTACTACTTGTCACAGAAAACAAAAACAAATAGGCCTTGATAAAAGTTAGAATTTCTGCAACATGTGAGCTGATGCACTTTTTAGAGGTTGTGATATATTGTTGTTCTAGAAGAACTCTTCTCTTCATATCTTTTTTTGAAATTTTCATATGCATATTGTCCACACTTTATCATTTTCTGTTCAATGCACTTCCATTCTTTTAATGAGTTTTATTTCATTGAAGAAATCATTTATCATCTTTGCTTACGATTATTTTTATTTCTAAGGAAATGTAAGGACTGTGTGGATGCTTCAGTGACTACTGTGATAAACTTGGAACAAATATTGCAGTATTGCGTTTTGCACTAAAGCACTTGCAGTTCATACTTTACATGCATCTTTGAAACCATACTTCTGTTTAAATATTTTTTTCTTGATAGACATGTACTTTTTAAGCATGGAACTGAACGAGAAAAAGAAATTTGGGTACTTTAATCTTAATTTCCATTGGGTTGCAGTTAACAGCATGGGATTGTTTATGATTATTTCACAGTTTAAAGAATCTCTTTAAATGTAACTTGTGTGGAGAAGTTTTAATAGATCACACCTTTTCAGAAAGCGCATATTTGGCTCGTAACTTGCCATTGTTTTTCCTTCTTTTTTCCTTCGTAGTGGTGCCCTTACTTTTTTCTCTCTCAATGATATTAAATTCAGGTTACCTTAGAGGAGTTTCCAAATGAAAGCTTTACAAATGTGTCAGCCCAGAAGTGCTGGGAAATGGTGATGCAGAAGGTAAGTCAAGAAATAGGAAGGCGCCAAAGCCAGGGGAAAGCATTTCCCCCCTTGCATTCTCCACAAAGCATCAACGGACTTGAAATGTTTGGGTTCCTATCTCCACGCATTACTCAGGTGATCACATTTACTTGACTACTATTTGTTTGCTAGGACAAAGCATAGGAAATGAAAGCTATTTCTAGATGATAATGATGTTCTTCTAGATTTACTATAATATGCTTATAAAGTGTGTTTACAGGAAAAAGGGGGTGACTTTAGACGGGTAAATCTACACACCTGTTTCTAGGCTAATTTGACTCTTCACTAATATTTAAATTAGGGATTATGAATCTGCTTGTCAAGTTCATTTGGATCCAGTACATTTATTGAGTAAAGATAATTTACAAATTTAAATATTTGAGAACAAGAACAATAATTATGGTGCATAAGTCTAGGTCTGAATCTATTTATGTTATTCTTGATCTATCTGGAACTTTGGTATTGTATAATATCTTCATACTAGTTGTGTCCCGTGCCTCTGGCACTACATGGACAGTGGGATTTATCCAAAACTTTGGACAGCCCAGATAATTTATTAAGGTGAGCGGGAAATTGAAAATCAGTTGTATTTTGTTAGATAGATATAATAGCCATGTTAGTCCTAATAGAAATAGGAACTTGTTAGTAGCTATAGAACCTAGTAAATCAGGAAAAGAAATAATACAAGTAATAAAATTTTGATATGGCGTCATGATACCCACCTACTGAAAAACCTAGTATTCTGACCATATTTATATATCATACACTTTTTCGGCCCAAGAAGCTTACCCTCATGCTCTGAGTACCCTTCAAAAGACCAAAAGGTGGCAAGTATATTTCACATTAAAAGGATTAAAGGATGAACTCCTTGGCCATATTTTTTGAGGCCTTTGTCTCTGGAACAATACCTAACTCAGATTGAGGATCATTTTTCGTATCACAATAAAAATTCTGGCATCTGTGCTTATGATTTGTGAGATTTGGTTAAAAACTTATATATGTCTAGTTGTTTCTTGCACAATTTATCATGGTATCTTGATGGTTTTTATTAGGTCGGTTTTCACCTAGGCTATGTTTGTTTGCAAGGATTATACTCACGGGATGGGATTATAAGATTGTAATTATAATGTCAAGACTATTAAGCCATTTTATAATCCCGAGACTAATAGTCCTAAGTCTAAATTTAAAAACAAACAATACACTTGGGATTAAAAGTCATATCCCAAGTATAATCCTTGCAAACATAGCCCTACAGTATTGTCACCGCATTAACATTTAAACCACGCATTCTTCTGTCGTTAAAAAGCAGACCTAGATTCACTTTTCCCAAAAAGAGTTTATGAAGTTTGAATATTATAATCTATATTATAGATGCTAACAAGAATGTTTTCAGGCAATTGAGGCTCTTGATCCAAACCATCAATGCTTGGAGTACTGGAACAACAAGCTTTCATTGAAGGAGGAATGCATCCATAATATCCATGAACTGCCAGCGACTTCAGGCAATTCTAAAGACACTGAAAAGATCCAAAATTACTCTGGAGAGGAAACAAAGGCAAAAAATATAGGAATCAAATTGACTGTGCAGAAACCAGATAATTCAATAATACATAGTTGTAATGATTTGCTTGACGAGGAGAGTATGAATGTATTGCGAGGATTGTTGAAGAAAGCTAATCCTGAAGAACTGAAAATAATGCGCAGAATTTTGTGCATGGAGTCTAATAGCCCTGAATTAAAAGCGACACTCACAACATTGACCGAGGAGATCGGAAGAGCATGCAAATAACAAAGATTGTTGTGTTTCATCATTCTTTTGAAGGTAGCTGATTTTTTGTTCTCTTATTTATAGGCCTCATTCTTTCAAAATTCGCCACAAATAGGAGAGATCCTGAGCTTGAGCTGCAAAAATGCTGCTCTCCATGTAGATGTTAGTTTTTTTTTTGTACAATGTCATTGATGGACCAGAGTGTAGACTTTTTGTTCTAGAAATTTCTTCATGATTTTTATGAAATTCATGGTACTTTAGTTTCAAGTCCTTTTTACTTTTCTTGGAAATGGGATTTCATAATTTTTATGAAATGCATGGCATTTTAGTTTCAAGTTCTTTTACTTGTCTTGAAAATGGAATTTCGGAATTTGTACAATTGAAGCCACTTTTTTTTATCTCTACTCCATTTGTTGTGTTTGCATTTTGGTCCAAGGGTGATGCTTGGAGGAACAGAATTTAGCAATTTTTTAAACTTTTTTGTTTTGTGATGTTCACATAGTTTAAAAAGATTGTAGCAACAGATTTTGTTGAGGGATTGAAGGTTCAAGTTCAGTTCTCTTTTTTCCCTTTTGTTTTCCTTTTACCCTCAACCAATCCATCAAGTGAAAAAAACAAATACAGTCAGGTGAAAAGTTTAAGATTTTCTTTTCAAATTTGTAATTATTTAATTCTTGGCCCATCTCTTTTCATTATAATATTGTTAGATTTTTTTTAGAAGTATAATAATTTGACCGACAGACTTTGTGTTTGCTACTTCAAAAGAGAAAAGTTTGCTAAAATAGTTTTTATTTTCTTTTTCTCATTTTTAAACACCAAGTTTAACTTCTTAACAATTTAAAGCAAAATAAAATAAAAATAAAACAGGCAAATGTCAAACAAATGTCTCTTTTAATTATCCAAAGTATAATATGTTGGGAAGTCAATATTTTTGTATTTTATTCAAATAATTTTATACTAGTATTAGTGAGTCTTTTATTTTAGTATTAAAAAGGGCAAAAAGAATAATGTGTCTTATGGTTTTAATTTAAAAAAGTATTGCATTTTTTTAAAAAGAAAGAGAAACTAAAGAAGAGTGTGATTTGAAAATAAAAATCAAAAAAAAAGAAAAAGGTCAAATATATGTTATTTTGGTCAAAATATTTTTTCCCTCACTTTTGAGGAAAAATAAAATGAAATAAAGTCCTTATTTTCAAGTATTCTCTCCGATAAGGTGAGGTGAATTAAGGTTTCTTTTTATTGAAAAGTAACATCCACCGAAACATAAAATTTCTTCGATGGAGAGTGATAACACTTGCACCCTTTTTGAGTTGAGAAATAACCCACAAACACTTTTTAACGCCATTGGGTCTAGTTTCCCTCTATTTTGACTATGAACATGGACAATGATACGCACCCAAATATCTTAGGGACAAGATTATTTGTAGTGTGTATGTTTGGATAGAATGTTGAGAGTATATCCATTAGACTCTTGAATCTAAGACTTTGGAAGGCAAACGATTTATAAGATGAGTAGATGTAAGAACCGCTTCTCCAAAAAGATTTAGGCACTTTTTTTTGGAATAAGAAGGCTCGAGTCGACCGAAGGAGATAACCATTTTTTCTTTCCATGGTTTCGTTTTGTTGTGGTGTATTGACACGAGATGACTTGTGTACTATTCCTTTCTTTTAAAAATAAGGAGTTATTACTTGATTGAAATAATCTCTGGCATTATTTGACCTAAACCTTTTGATAACGACCCCAAATTGGTTCTTAATCATGGAACAAAAAATTGGGAGAACAGAATTGATCTCAAATTTATGTTTAAGTATGAAAAGCCTAGTAACACAAGTACAATCATCAATGAATGATACAAACCATCTTGTTCTAGAAACATTAGGAATAGTAGATGAACCCCAAATATCACTGTGAATGAGATAAAAAGGAAGAGAGCTTCTTTTATCTCTTCTTGAAAAAGGTACACGTTTGTGTTTGGCAAGTTCACACATTTCACAATGAAAGTTTTCAACATCTAGAACTTGAAATAAAGACGGAAACAAAATTTTAATGACTCTAAATGACGGATGTCCACCAAGTCGACAGTGGTGAAACCAAACTTTTTCTTCATTGAATGAATAAAGTTCTGGTAATTTGACTAGCTCGATGCTTCTAGGTAATAAAGCCCGTCCCGTTCTCTAGCATGTCCAATTATTTTCCCTGAATTCTTCAGGTCCTGAAATACACAATAATTATGATGAAAGATCACTCTACAATATAAATCTTGAGTAAGCTTTTGTATACAGAAATTTTTTAAAGTCAATGATGGGCTTATTTTAACTTTTCCTACACCTGCTACAGTGGTAAAAGAACCATCAGTTGTGGAAGAACAATCATAGTATCCTACTGCTTGGGTAGGGTATGTGGAAAAGTTATTTGGTGAGTAGGTCATATGATCAGTAGCTCCTAAATCCATGATCCAGGAGCCGTCAAAGGTTGTATTCGAGACATTTAATCCAACAAAGGATGGAGACTTGCCTGAATACGCCGATAAACAAGTACTGAAGGTTTGTCAAGGTTGTCAATTAGAGATCTCACCCTCTCGACCTCTCTCTTCTTGGTTCCCGACTCCTTTGGTGAGGCTATTTCTATAACTTGTGATATCTTCCACAAGTCACAAATTACTGAATATCAGGCTCAATCACTAACAGAATTGCAAAGCTGCTTTGATACCAAGAAGGGGTTTTTGGTTTATTCAAAGCTGCTTTGATTCACAGAATTGTAGAAATGATAGAATTAGAAATCTGCAGATTTGCATAATTTTACTGCAAAATCACAGAATTTAAAAAAAAATTGAAAAAAAATGAAGAAAGGAATGGAAAAATCTGTTAGAACATCCTTAGCTCTGATACCATGTTAGAAATGAACTCTCCTTGTTAATTTTTCAGATTGTAAGTTGTAGAATTTATACACAAAGGTTAGCCTAATTCTAGGAGTAAAACAAGGAAACATTTTTCTGTTGGAGTAAAACAAGGAAACGAGCTTCTTTTCTCTGGTTACATTCTTTATTGTGGCTGTTTATGTTGTTTATAACACAACTATGCTGCTTGTAGAAATAAATAAAGAGCAAATCAAATAAAAAATAATAATTACTAGGATGTTTAAACTGTTTGCACATTGTAAAGCCTGATATAGCACAGCTTTAATTAAAACTTGGCTTTATAAACAGTTAGGTTAGCCATATGATTTTGTATTGTTGGCAGGCACCCAATTGAGATTGCCTTTGGATCTTGCAGTTGAATCAAATATGATCACAACATTCTTGATAAGTGGATACTCCTACTTAATGTTGGTGAACTGGATCTCTGGGTGGAACTTGAAGAGTCTGATACACTCCCTTGTGAAAATTTCAAGTGCAAATTCCTATAGGTTCTGAAATTAGGTGCTGAATTTCATCTCAATGTGCCAGAGTCGGCTGTTCTTCCAAATCTCAAAGCACTCCATCTACAGTTTATAGATATAATTGATGATGCTTCCATTAGGAAACTACTCTCAAGTTGTCCTGTGCTTGAAGATTTACGATTATTTGGCCGTCATTTCAAAGAATCCAACATTATTGAGATTGTTCATCCTTTGCTTAAGAATTTGTTACTTAGTCATGCTTTCGATGAGTATTATGTTATATTTCATATGGAGATTTGGGCTTTTGGGTGAAGAATATGGAGTCCCTTGCTCATGCTCATATTGCTTGGGGGATCAACGTAACTTAGAAGCAATTTCAACAAATTGAAGATTATGATTCTGAAAACCTGCTGTGCGGGGAAATACGTTTATTAATGAAATGCACAAAGTGAGGTCTCCGTACCTGGCTAAGTCTGTTTACCTAGTTCAAAATAACTTCCTATTTTTAGAGAGCTTTACTGTTGCTAGTGGAGTATATATTACTATTGGTTACCATGAATTAATATTGCTCACTTCACTTTGAAGGCTATTTACTTTTGTGATTGTCTGAAATTTGACCGTAATGGAGCTTGCTTCTACTCATATCTCTGTATGGGTTAGTGTTACCAGATAGCATACCTGTGTGCTTTTCTCCAAGCCTCAAGGAAATAAAAGTTGCAGACTTTGATGGGCAGGAATGCGAATTGGAGCTCTTAGAATACTTTTTGAAGAGCGTTCAAGTTTTGGAAAAAATGATGATGGGTTCCCATCAAAGTTGCCATTTGGATTTTCAATGTCGGGAAGGCCATGGAATGAAGTTCCCTTTCTGCATAGTTTAATGCTCTTGGACCGGAAGAATAAAATGAATTTGTTCCAGCTAAGGGGACCATTTGAGAAGAAAAAATCAATTAGACATACTTTTTAAGTACTTAAAATAAGAGAAAGTAAGATCAAATATACGCAGGTTCTGCCTTGTCTGATAAGTGGATGCTCGGCTCCTACTTAATGTTCGTCAACTCCCCTGGATCTCTGGGTGAAGTTGAAATTAGGTACTTTCTGGTACTGTTACTCTTTACCTGGATCTGGATGGCTCTTCTTTGAATGCAAGTCTGTCTACCTACTTGTAAATAACTTCATTTTTTTAGAGTACCAAGGTGTCTTTACAGTTGTTATTGGCGGCTACCATGAATTAATATGCTCATCTCACTTTAAAGGCTCTTTACTTTTCTGATTGTCTGATGGCTACATTTCAAAATTTGAGCTTGGTTCTATTCATCTCTCTGGTGGTGGTAGGTGTGTGTCAATGTAGAAAAAAAAATACTTTCTGAAGACCTTTAGAATCATTCTCATTGTTTCTTCAAATCATCACAATTACAACACAAGTTTACAACTAACTACACAATATTCTCATTTCCAGAATCAGAAAATGAAGAACAGAAACAGAACTTGTAACAAAACAATGAACAACAACAACAATGGAGTACAAGAATTATCAGTACAAGAATTATCAGTACAAGAAGAATTTCAACCCGGCAAAAAAACCCATCTCTGCTTTCATCTAATGCCGCAATATTCAACATTCATTCTTCAAGATTCTTCATTTTATGAACAAACCCATCAATGAATTAAGCGGATTTTGAAGAATCTTTAACGCAAACGCAGCGCAGAGGACAGAGAAAAATATTGGGAATTCAGTGCACAAGCATGCCGCTGCATCAGATTTCCGGGCACCCATAACTTCCCCAGCAGGAAAAAATGGGGGCACCACCGCTCGCGGCGGCACTGATATTTGTTCCGGCGGAAAGAAGTTGTCGCCGTAAAGGGTGTAATCGAGGATGTTGTTAATTCCATGAACAGAGATTGCAGAGGAGAGGAAAATGTCAGGGTGAGTGATGACGGAGTTATCAATGGTGAAATTGGAGAGGGAATTGTTGGTGATTAAGATGGTTTTTGAGGGCAAGAGAGTTGGGAGGCGAGACTGAGTGTTGAAGAGGTGGAGATCGGAGAAAGAGAGGCGTTGGGGGATTATGTGGTATGGGATTAGAAATGGGTCGAAGTTTATGGTGGCGGAGGTGGCGGTGGGGAGGTGGGAGATGGCGTCGTTGCCGGGGATAAAGAGGGTGGCTGTGACGGGGAGGGTTGATGGGTCTGCGGCGGAGAGGATGTTAGCCCAGCCGGAGAAGTCGCCGGTGCCCATTAGGGCGTTTATTATGTTGTTGAGTTGCTCTTCTTGGCGGTCTGATAGTGTTTCCGGCGCCGGCGGTGGCGGTGCGGTAGTGGGTGGAGGCGGTGGTATTGGTTGGGGTGGTGGAGAGTGTGGTGGTCTGGTGGGAAGGATGGTGGGTGGAGAGGGTGAGGGTGGTGGCAGGATGGCTGGCGGAGGGGAATCAGCGGTTGAGATGAGGCGGAGGTTGATAATGGTGAGTGTAATCAGGAGGAAATCTAGAGAGAAGGTTTTCGCCATGAGAGAGAGAAAGAGAGATTCTCTTGCTTAGCTTCTTGCAAATTCTGTGGATATGGAAGCAGAAATACAGTTATGTATATGTATGTGGAAACTGGAAAGAGATATATATATATATATATATATATATGTGGAAACTGGAAACAGTTATGTATATGTATATGTATGTGGAAACTGGAAAGAGATTTTGAAATAATGGTTTTTTTGGTGGTTTGGATATGTATGGATGATTGTAAGTTTTTTAAACAGGTTTAGATTTTTCTGGATATCAATTTTTAAAGGAAACTCTGCCGAAATTTCTTAAAATCAGTAGCAACTAGCTTGCCCAAATTTGCGATGGCCTAAATTTACTTTTTTTTTTTGCGGTTGGGTCAATTATTTTTGAAGTTCTTATTTTATTTTATTTTTTATTTAATCAGGCAAATGAGCTCCAAACTAATTTGGTGCACATGAACCTTTTAAGCAAGTGGGTATCATTACGCTATTTCAAAACTACAATGTTTTTACCTGTTAATGTATCAGCGACTGGTATTCAATGGACACATTTGTTTGATGTATTGTGCTTAAAATAATTTTACTAATTAATTCATGTTCCATCTAAAATTGCAAATTAAATGAAGGGAATCAATAGCATATAGGTGAAGAGAAGTGTTTTTAAATGTGCTTGAAGAAAATATGAAGGTCATTGACATTGAGATTGTTTCGAATTTAATAAATGCAGTTAACTGGCCTAGGTCAATTTTATTGTTGAGTGAATGTGGATGTTGGCTTTAGTTGTTTCCTTAACAAATTTATTTTTTCTTGCGAGTCTCAATTTGTAAATAATGAGCATGTAGATATAATTTGTGGCAAAATTGTTGACTTCTTTACTTTTTGGATGGGATGTATATCTTGATTAGAAATTTTCTTATTTATCTAATTTTTATCTAATTACGAAATTATCTAATTTTTATCAAATATACTTTTTTCAAAAATGTTAAATCACATTTTTCATTTAGATTCATTTAGGTATTAAATAATTACACGAATATTCGTAGTGCCGTAGGCACGGGTTCACCCTAGTATATATATATAGAGAGAGAGAGAGAGGGGAGGGGTGGGGTGGGGTGGGGTGGGGTGGGGGGGGGGGAATTCTTGATTTCTCTTCGTTGTTTTTGTAACAAACTAGCAACATAATTTTCCCGCCAGAAATCTTGAGGAGTGACGGTCAATATTACGGACCGACTGACTAGTGGGTTATTTTGGGATAATAATGGTATGGTATTAAGATAGAAGTCATTCTGGTGTTTATCAAATGTAGTAATTTATTATTGATTTCGTAAGGTGGGGCTACTTGCACCACTCATTTTTTTTTTTATTCACATCCCATACTTAAAAAACTTCATTGAAAATTATATGATTTTGAGTACTCTTTTTTTATATTTTTTCAAAAAAAGTCAAAGACACCCCAAATACAGTAAAACTATAAAAACAGAATAAAAAATCTGTACATGAACTGGGAGTTAAATTTTTACATACTCTTCCCATCCTGAGGCACTTGCATGGTGTTAATCAAACGACATTTTCGAGACCGAAGGGATTGAACAAACTGGAATAAGATCCATCCTTACAAAGTGTGACCCCTTTATATAGCCAAATACCAACATCCTCCGGTTGATCTCCACTGGTACACCACCCCTTAAAGGGAAATCCTCGTTGTCCATTGATACAATGTGGTGGTAGTGAGGGAGAGAGGAAACAAAGAGCAAGAGAGGAGAATAGTGGGAAAGGAAGGAGTTGAACAAATGTTCACGTTATTGGGTGTTTATTAGCCTAAATTTTTTAGTGAACTATGAGGTGTGGATGGAAAAATAAGGGATGCAACTAGCCCCCATCATTTCTTAATGTAAACCATTCCATTGAAAGAAATTGTTGGCTTCATTCACTAATTTCCTTCTTCACACTTACCCTTCATCATAATCACAATACTTAAAACATGACCGTGGTTAACATGGAGTGAACTTCATGGTACATTTCATATTTAATATAGTGCTGACACAGGCGGAGAGATCACTCTCTCGTCTGCGTGTCAGCACCGTATTGGGCATGAAATCGGATACTTAAAACATGATGAACATAAAATGTTAGCTTCCATAATCGCACTTTCCCATCACCCCCAGGCAGGCAGGCAATCACCATTTCTTATTTTTATTTTGCCAAAATTTAATGTAGAAAATAGAAAAAAAAATCAAGATATTTTGGTGGTGCTGCCAAACTTGCAACTGCTGCTCTGCTGATACTACAAGGACTAAACCCGAAGGCAGATCAGAAAGTTAGCAAAGAATTCTCGTCAAACTAGAAACTTTGAAACACTGAAGTACTATATGATTTGTCCAATCCTCAAAACACTTGTATTTTTACATAAGTAATCAAACGGATTCCACAACCAAAATAAGGGTAGGTTTTGAATATCTTAAATAATCAAACCGATTCCACCACCAAAACAAGGGTGTGTGGGTTATCAAGAAGCTAAGTGAGGTCATCTTCATCCAGTGGCTCTTCTTGCTCCTTCGCCCTATCAGTCTTAAATCCACTCACATCACCTGTTGGCAACTTTCTTGCAAGCCTGATAATCTACAAACATTGAATAACAGTTGAACATGTTAAAATTACAAAGTGCATGCCCCAAGTAGTAGCTAACTTCTGGATTTTCATTAAAAAGGACAAATTAAGTGTCGTTTTTTCATTTTATGTCCCGAAAAAAGAGTAAATTCAAAAACTTGTGCTCTCATTCGTTCTCGTGTTCTAAATCTATAATATAAGTTTACACTTTCTTACGAGACAAGTATTAAAATTTAAAGATTTTGAAATGGGAACTCTCCTCTTGGGACAAAAGAAGCAAGTCATTTGTTACTAATTAATCACGCCCATGATAAATCAAAATTGTAAGTGAAAAATTCTAAAAATACTACAACTGTAATTAGCTATGATCTCAATGCCCCCATCAATGATGACAACCCAAAACAATGTGAATGATGTTTTTTATTGGGATTTCCAAACACAATCTTCATATTAATACAAGTATTAATTAAAAGTACTTACTATGCCATCTTTGAGAATTCTCTCAGCTGAAAATGTCAGGGACAAATGACTTCATTGGAAATTAACCACATTATTTGGATATGAACTCAGTAAAAAATCTCATATGATTTTCCTTGTGAAATTTAGTCAATCCTATAACAACTCTAGAAACTCATATTTATCAGCGTCAATCGGTAAAAGCTCATTATTTTGCAACTCAACTTGTGCACAGAGCAACATAGTTTCAGAAATTATCAGAGATACTCATATTAGCACCACCCAAGTCCATATTCTTACTCAGACCCTCAACACTAAACAACTACTAAACTATTACGTCATAAAATAAGATGGGCAGTGCAGTTCTCAATATATGACAGGTGAAAATGGCTCAAGATTTACCGCATGATCAAGATTGGATATAGTGCTTGACTGAGACACATGTTTGATTTCTTCGACATCACCTTCTGTGTATGCAGAAAGAAGTTTACTGGCACAGCGACCCTGATCACTACTCAGAAAAGCATCAATTCTGCATAAACAAAGCCTAGTCAGTAAGTAAAATAGTAAGTATTTCATCAAATAGGAACATGGACAAGGAACTAAGAATGTGTGAATTAATGCAACCACTGGTAAAATAAATAATTACTCAAAAGGAATCATGGCCTCACAGGTTCCAATCCTTAAACCTGGGGTCAGGCTTATCTATTCCAAAATTACTCAAATGCCTCTTCTGACTATAGCAGCTAATTTTGGCTCATATAACATATTGATTAGATTTCATGAAAAAATAAATAATTAAGACACCATAGCTTGAAAGAGACTAAGCTCAGACCAACTTATGATTAAAAATATAACAATTTCAGAAGATTGGTGCAACTTATTTACACGTATATGTTGAGAACTGCTCTCAAAAAAGGACATAGCAGACTCGGTGATTATTTGAAGAGGATCATGTAAACGCACACAAACCTTCTTGGATCAACTGCTATGCATTGAGTAAGTTAGAAGTAATTAAACATGAGCAAAAGGCTTCACTCATCCGGAGGTAAAGAGTGCAGTGAGAAATATTAACTTACTGACTACAGTCGTTGTAGCACTTCTCTGCTTCCTTGAAGTCATGAGCATAAAGGCACACAATGATTGCACTAAGATATGCCTGCAGCCAAATATGATACTTTTAGTGCGCATTCCAGCTTTCCTGTGTTACTTTATTTCTTTGTGAGTTTTAACTAGGGTTTGTAGTGAGTGAAGAAGTCTAAAAAGACGCATACACCTAGCACTACCTAGTACCTATATCAAGTAAATTATGTTATCCACATGGAAGACAAGATGGTTCACTATTGTACATGTGGATTCATAATCTGACCTAAGATTTTAAAGCTTTAATGTACTTCACTTTACATTCCGTCTCCTTGGAAATCGAAATTGGATTATCAGAAATTTATTTTTTCTTACAGGCAACAGAAGAACGTATCACGATATCTCTGAGTGGAGACATGTGAAGTTTTTAAAACAAGCATTTCAAACTACACGGAAGAGGTTGAACTCCAATAATGGCAGAATAAATGAAAGATAGAACAGGGGAAAAGTTAAGGCCAAAACAGAAAGCTTTCGTACCTTGCACTGGCTATGAGTAGCATTGCACTTGTCAGCAGATGAGCCCCATCTCAAAAGAAAAGTTGCAGCATCTGTATACCTTCACGAAATGAACAGATCAGATTAACTTATTCAAACTTTTTAAACCAATTATGCATAAGAATAAATAGAGATTTCAAAAAAATGCAAATATACAAAGACTCGTGTAAAATTAGGTCTAAATAAACATTTGATCAGCCCAATGCGTGCTTGCCAGCAATAAATAGTCAGCCCAGTATTATTTTACGCAGTTGTACAGCACAAAAAAAGAGAGTAAAAGTTTAATAAATAAAATTATGTCACTATTTGGACAACTTTAATGACACAATTGATGTTAAATTGCACTGCAAGCTCATTTCAGATCGATAACTATGTTTACCTTGCAAACATATGAGATCAAAAAAGAAACAGGTGTGAAGAACAAGAACTGGGTCTTTTGCAAAGTATCACTAAGGAAAACACAGTGATACACTGAAACGTATTAATAAAATTGGTACAGTACAGACCTATTGTTTTTAAGATATTTAATATTTGGAAAATTACATTCGTATAGATTAAAGACTCAACAATTTGCAAATCATACTATCATCTAGAAAGCATTTTCTAAGTACATCTATATGGTCTGCCTTGGAGCTTGATCTACACTGCCAATATACGTAGAAAATATGTGGGATTAGATTCTTGGTATATTCTACCTTCAAGAATATCTGAATTTTTTTATTATAGTTGGATCGGTTTTGTAAGATAGAAGTCCAAAATATAATTCTGTCCCTTCAACTCTATTTCGACATAATAAGGTTGCTGCACCCAACGGCAAGCTAAAGCCTGCATCAGTACTTTACATTGTATACTGCTATAAGAAAATGTCCTTACTTCTCAAGCTTTATATAAATACTGGTGGCAGCACGATATAGATCAAAGGCCATCTGTTCTTTGCCATCCTCTTCAAGAGAAGCACAAGCGTCGGTATACAGCCTAATAGCTTCATCAGGTTCAGTATCTTCAAGTGCACTGCAATAAGTTAAAGATAAATTATTAAACATTTTAATTATAAGCTACAATAACTCGAGAAAATAAAATGTAGCAGCATCATAGAGTGGTTTCCTGAAATTAGTTACCACGATTCAATACCATCTAAATATAACTTGAATCAAGCACCCACAATCATTCAGTAACTCTTAACATGTAGGCATTCAAGAGAACTAACTTCTTTCCGCAATTGTGAATGATTATAAGATCCTTACCATTTTTCTTTTTTAATATATAGACGGCCAGTAGGAAAAGTTAGAAAGGAAAAAAGATACACGTAGAAAAAATGCCGAGAACCCCTAGATGATTTATACCATATTCAGAACTTATTAAAAATTTGTGAGTGAACCAAACTGAATACAGCATGGACAGATGCAGGTATATTTGGAAAAATTCTTGAAGCCAGGTTTGAGCTGCTAAACCTCACGCCAAATATCATTTAGGCTCCAATTGATAATTTGAAAACGAGGGAAAAGGAAAGAAATCAAAAAATTTATTGGAGTATTTTTATTCATTTTGTACACTATTTTACAGCATTTCTAATATTAGATTTTTCAAAAATATAGATGGTCAGATTTATCTTTGTTAAGATATAATTTTTCCTATTTACATTTATTATTGTTGTCCTTTTCCTTTCATTTTCACCACTTTTCCGAGTTCCAAATGGAGCCTCAAGGAAAAGAGAGAAGGATACATGTGCACATGTCGAACACAGACACTAGTTGCATCACTTGGCATGAAAAAACTCAAGAGAATAGGATTATTCTCCCAACGATGAACATTTATCAGATTATGAAAACTCCCCTAAGATATAAGATTCAACGGAAATGTAAAAATAAATTAGGCATTTAGGGGAAAACGAAGTAGCAATTTGAATTTCAAAATAACACACAACTACTTAATACCAATATTTGATAAATATGACCCCATACACTATACGTTTTGTCAGTATGAACACTGTATTCCTACGCAGCAGATGCCATTGAGAAAGCAGAAGCCACTATTGCAACTGATACCATTGGAACAAGTTTAGATTTCATGAACATGCCACCTATTATTTTATACAATAATTTCCTAATGAATATATCATTACTTAGGCAACCAATTTGCGTTATCAAACCGAGAGAGATCAATACTATGTGAAACTCAATGGAGCAATGAATGTATACAACACACACCATATATAAGAACTTTTAGAATGTAAGAATCTAGATATGCTTATAAATACCAAAATTCATTTCAGAGTCTGCACAAAAATTAGAAGATATAGATCAGAAAATTTGAAAATTAAAGCTACAATGAGTAATACAGACGCATACCGAGCACCTTTTGCGAGAGCATCCGATGCAGGTTGTGACCTCCCACACTCGTTATATAATTCAGATGCCTGTCTGTAAAAATCAGCAACTTCTCTCCAGTTGCCTAATTCCTTTGCCAGGGCAGCAGCAGATTCCATATGTTTAGCAGCATCCCAAGGTCTGGTCTTTTTGTGAAGGTTAATCAATGGACTAAATAAATTATACCTAGTTGCAAAAGCAGGAAAAGAAAATAAGGATACGAGGAGAGCATTTCTTGTCCTTTTGAAGCTTTCTCGAATGCCTCTTTTGCTTTCTCATTCTTTTTGGCAAGCCTAAACCCAATAGCTACCAAGAAAAGAAACCTTAGTGATGAAATGCAGTATGTAATTTTTGTTTTTTGTATTTAACTTTATAATAATGGCAGCGTCAACTCAAGTATCCACAATCATATATTCTAATTAGTTAATCAAAAAATTACACAATTACCAACCTGCCTGCTCATATAAACTAGTGGCACTCTTCCAATCAGCACTCCACCTTGTCAGGCTGAGCTTTGTCCTACGAAAATGCACCAAAACAAAGACAGAATATATCAAGTACCAACTACAGACGACTAAAAGTAGTATGTTAACAATAGCACTTGGTTTGTACGTTTGGCAAACATAAATTTTTCTCCACCTCGAGAAATACAAAATAGGGTAAGGTTATTTCTGTCAACTGAATTAAACAGTTTACAAAGTAAGACATCACAGGCATCATAATCAATTTCTCATCTTACTTCAATTAAGAATATATCTTACATAAATAGATAACCAAGATACAGCATAATCTGATGGTCTTACTTTTTTTGCCATTCACGTTTGAAGCATTACTCTGGCTATATTTTCTATTTTTGTGCACAAGAAATGTTCGCCAACTAGAATGCCCTTGTGAAGGACGCCCAAAAATAGAGCAATTCTCTTCATTATTATTATCCGTGTATTCGAATTCTTTTCGTAAGAATTAAACCAGCACTTTCATCAGCATTCATAAAATGTTTATAAACATACTATTGATGTGATGGAGACAAAAAAAGTTTACTAGGAGTAACATCTTCACTTGTGCATACAAAGAAACAGGGGGAGAGGGCAAATAGGCCTGCAAACGAACCGAACCTATTCACGAACAGGTTCGGTTCGAGTTCGATTGGATTATCTTGCCGAGTCGAGTTCGCGCATGATACTCGCGAACCATGTGGTTCTGTTCGACTTGTTTGCGAACAGTTCGAGTTCGATTCTAGTAATTCGCGATTAGCTCGTGAGATGCTCGAGTATTTACAATATTTGACCTAATTAATTTTTGCTTCAATGCATTGATGATGCTCGTGAAATGATGTTCGACTATGTTCGCAAACTGTTCGCGAACAGTTAACGATCCGAACTCGCATATGTGTGTTTGTTCGATAATGTTACTCGAACATGTTTAAGTCGACTTACTATGTTCGAGTACGGAAAAATTCGGATCGGATCGGATCGTTTGCAGCCCTATGGGCAAAAGAGATGTAATAATGCATACTTGAAACGAAAGTTGAGTCTCTATCTGGCTTTTGACCATTTAACTGAGAGCCTTTACACGAACTATAAAGCACTATTCTTTATCTCTTATTCTTTTGTTTTTTCATTTCCCCTTTTGCTTTTGTCTTCCTTTTGTGCTTATAACAGGGGAAAATAAAAGCAATACGCTGCATTCAACCACATGCACACAACTCTCGAATCAAGCATATTCAGCGGAGGAAAGTGCTTACGTCTAAACTCTAAAGCAAAGTTCTTGAGCTGTTAAGCACTAAAAATGCAGGTTCCAGTCCGAATCAGTCACTTTGTACAAATAAGTGAAAGGTCAAGTTTAAGTTCAATTAACAATTCCTTTCACGTGTACGAACTACAAAGCAGGGTCAATACTAGCCTTCTCTTTTGAAGACATATGTACCAGAAGAATCACAAGTTTCAGCTCCCTACAAGTGCGGCAAACATTCATCTACATACAAAAATTATTATTTTTTCATAAATGTATAGATACACACAAGTGATTTTCATGAGGCTGGATTTATAGATAAGAAGCAGAAATTCCCCATTTTTAGTACATCAGAGCTTCAAGCTGAAATTACAGAACTTCATTAACTCTCTTATATCATTATAGATTTCTAATAATTTTACAAATTATAACAACAAACCCGACACATGTGATTGTTCATCTGAAGGAAATTCATTCCTAATCACTCATCAAGATCATCCGAATAATAAATTTTCAGACATTTTGGTCAGTGAATAAAATGCATCACACAGTCAAAATTCAGTAAGCACCGCATATATAGATGCTAAATTAACTTCAGGTAAACATTTTCTTATTTCTAGATCGTATCATCAGCTTATTGATACATAACAAAACTATAAAAGTACTGTAAAAGTCAGCAGAAAATGGGTATAAATCGAAGAACAATTGTATTCTAATTATAAAATACAAATAAATGTGTAAATATAGAGAGAAAGATAAAGAGAGACGGACAGCTTGTCGGCTTTGATGATGAGCTTCTCGGGATCGGAACCGGCCATCGGTGATGAGTTTAACTTCCGTCTTTCTTACGGGAGCTCAGAATTCATTTTCGACTTCATTCACTCGCTTCTTTTTTATAAGGCCTTGTTTGGAACGCCAATTTCTTACCCATAATATGATTAAAGACGATCCCTTGTAACAAAAATATTAAGCACTATATATATACTAATAATTATAATATTTATTTTTCCCTTCTTAAATTAAAGATACAATTTAATTTTATACGTCAAACGAGGACAATATTATCGTTTTTTACAAGACTTTGTTTGGCAATATCATTTTGACTCTAATAAAATCAACCATTTTTATTAGTGTTGTAGATAATATGTATATATATACAGAATAGATCTCAAGTATAGCTCTCAAATAATATATCTCTTTTAATATTAGATCACTCTCTTTTAATATTATTTTATTTTTTAAAAGAATCATTAAAATGACGTAGTTTTAATAAAAGTATGTTATTTAAGAGAAGTATATTTTAGATTCGTCCTCTCTCTCTATAAGAGAAAAAGAGAATAGGCTTATTATTGGGGATAAGGATCCTCTGTGAGGATCTGTGAGAGTTTTACGGTGGGATTGACAACACATTAAAAAGAAGATCCAATGACTCACAACTCTTTTTTAATGTGAGCTATTGGATTTCCCTCACAAGAACCTCAAAGAGAAATCCTCAAAAAGAGTTGTGAGTTATTGGATCTTTTTTAATGTGTTGTCAATTTCATAATAAAACCCTCACAAGATCTTCACAGAAAAATTCTCATAAAGGATCCGGATCCTATTATTGGAACCTTGACTATAGATACATTCATTTATTAATGTCCTATTTATCTTTTCGTCATTTTTATTATTGGTATTACAAATATTTCAGTATTTTATTGTCAAATGATACGCCGTTTTAGATTTGACTTATAGTCAAGCTTGCTTGTGACAAACTACATATATATATATATATATATATATATATATGGAAATAATGACTATATACAACATGCTTTATTTGTGCACAGTCTGTCAAAACTACGCACTTTAACAGATTTGTTTTTTTATTTCTAATTTGGGAGAAGAGAAGTTTTTTTAAAAAAAAACAAATTTATCAAAACAACATAGTTTTAACAGACCGTGCACAAATAAAACATACACAGTTGTGTATAGCCATATTACCCCGTATATATAGATATAATATATATATATATATACCACTTTAACAATGAGTTCTTAAGAAGAGCCAATTTGGAAATAGACAAAGTAGACAATAAACATACAAGAGGAATTTGCAAATTCAAGTTTATTGATCACAACAAGCACAAATTTCACACTTAGGAAAAGCAAACATAGATCTTACAATCTCTCCCCCAAAAAATAACAATACAATACAAATCAAATGAAGAGCCCCATCAAGCCCAAACGTAAATATAGAAATTAATTTCAAATATATTTTATTTCAATTCCCCTTCTAGTTATTAGGAGGAGGCTGTGTGAGGAAAGAAGGCAAGGTGAGTGGGCATGGGGGAAGTCCAGGAATCTGTGGCAATGGGAATGAAAGCTGAGGAATTTCTGGGAATGGGGGTAAGAATGGAATTTGTGGAAGTGGAGGGGGAAATGGGAATGGGAATGGAAATGGGAATGGAAAAGGGAAAGCTGGTGGACTAGGACTACTACTCTCATCCTTTGAGTCACCCACATTGACATTCCCCTTTGTTTTAAGGTCCCCAACCTTTGCTGTATTTGTATTTTCCACCCCAACTTTTGGCTTTTCATTAAGTTGACGGGCCTCACCAAAAGACATGAGAGTGCTAGCCGCCATAACCAAGCTCAACATGAAAATGGCATTCAATATCATTTTAGCTGAATATTGAGAAGCCATTGTGTGTGAGAGAGAGAGAGATTGATTGTGCATTAAGTTTGGTACATGCATGAACTTAATATAGGAATTGAAATGAAGGGCTCTAGTGTAGAGTGGCACAAGGTAGGAGAGTAAAATAGTTAGAACGTTTCAATTTTCTTCTCATCTTTACACCTCATCATAAATAATGTTTATGATTATGATTATTTTTCAACACCTTGTCGACTAGGGATGACAAATTGGGAGGGGGGATGTACTCTGGCGCAGCCAAACATTTTAAAATGGGGAAATTCACGAGGGGAAAATCTGTAAAAATATCAAACCCCTCATGGTTTAATGGTAAAAAAACTACTCATAAGATTTAAGTGAATGAGGTTTTGAAAACCGTGAATGTTAAATAAACTTCATTGGAATGTTCGTTCCCTTGACTTTTAAGTAACTAATGAACATTCTTTTCATTTAAAGCTATAAAATGAGCAAACAGTTCGGGCTCGATTCGTATTCGCTAGACTAAAAGTTCGATTTTAGCTCGACTCGAAATATAAATGAGTCAAATATGAGCAAATTTTAAAGTTCGATAAATTACTCGAACCTCCTCAAATTATAATTTTCTATTGATACTCGGATCATATTCGTTCAAAAAGTTCAAACTGCTCGGGTTCGATTCGGAATCGTGCTCGACTCGATAACTAAATAAACCTCAATCAAACCTTATTTTATACTCGATAAGTTTTGTAAACCAAATTTGAGCAATTCAATACTCGGTTCTACTCGTTTCGTTTACACCCTTATCCCTTCCAGACCATTATAATTTTGAATAGTATAATTAAAATTAACATCTATCAACTTATTTATAACATTAAGCAACATAATTGTTTAAAAAATTAAAGTAATTCTATATGATGAGCATGTAGATTTTTTACCAAAATTTTAATGGCTTGAATTTTTTTTAAAACTTTTAACAGTAAAAATATTTTTAAGGATTCTAACTTGTGGTATGATTGATCTTAATATATATAATCAATGGTTTATTAACATATTTTAATTGTTACTAACAAAATTATTATGATTAAATAATTAGTATATTAGATAAAATTAGAGAGAATGTATAATGGGGAGTAGCCAAATCCATCTTGCTGCTCTGCTAACAAGGTACAGGATGGGAATCCAGTTCCATTCCTATGGAAGGACAAAATAAAGACGAACATAAATGTAAAAAAGAATCAATTATCTTGATAAACATTGTTTTGGTTATGTTATAAGAAATCTAATATATCAGGAAAATTGATATTTTTACATAATTTTTTAATATTTTTATATGAAAAGTGTCGCTATAGATGTATAGTGACGGTAGAAACCTACGAAATATAATATATCAAAGAATATTAAAAAAGGAACTAGTATTTTCACATAAAAAAAATTGATATTTCCACATGATCCTTCTCAAATGAATAGTGAGTGGATCCTACATCCATGTGAAATAGACTCATATGAAATTATCATTTTAACATGTAAAAATAGGGCTGAGCAAGTAACCAAATTGGAATCGAAACCGCACCAAAAACCGCACAAACCGCACCAATTAAAACCGCACCAACGGTTCCGGCGTATATTGCGGTTTTAGGTTGATTGAATAACCAAATTTATGGTTCCGGTTTGGTTACTAGCCAAAACCGTAACCATAAAACCGCAACCGAACCATATGTGTGTATGTATGTATTCACCATTCAGCGCATGCTGCTGAATTTGGGAGAAGTGAGTTTGGCACTATCTTGTGTAGCTTAATTAGTATCTCTCGTCCAACCGTAGTAGTACTTTGTGGTTTAATTTTACATAACAGTATGCACTTCTTAATGATGAAGGTGAACATTGTGCAATGAAATCAACTCAAAATTACTATACTAGTTTTTTATTTATTTATTGTACGTACTTGTTTTCCTTTCATTGATGGCATTTTCCCCTTATTTTATTTATGTATATATGGGTGTGCAAACATTATGGATGGAACATGGAACATAACTTTTTGGCATTCATATAAGTGCTGATAAGACTGAGAAAAGTCCCGCACCTACTCCTGCATTCAAGAAATTAAAAGACATGCACAAAGATTAATTGCTCATTTTGTATTTTGATTTAGAAAATATTCCACAGTTCCCATGTAATGAAGAAGTTGTTGCTGAAAAAATTTACGTTTTAGATAGTTTATAGTTTTCATTGTTCTATTTGACTATATTAATGAACTTATATTAATTTCGAAAACAGAGAGCTTATTTTATATCAATTGTTGTTTCAATTGGTTTTGGAACCGAAACCGCACCAAATGAAACCGCACCGCACTTTTAAAATCGCACCAATCACAAGCGGTTTTATGTGCGGTTTTAGATTTATCAAACCGCACCTAAGCGGTTTCGGATGCGATTTCGGCTTCAAACCGCACTATGCTCACCTCTATGTAAAAATATCAGTTTCCTATTAAAAAACGTAGTGTGCTTTAGGTTAAAAAAGCTCCCAAAGAAATTTTATTTTTTTATTTTTAATTATATTTTCATTTCCCCCTTGAGTTTTTTTTATTATTAAAAAAAACAGAATAATTCAAACATACTCATACAGCCATACATAGTACACTAGGTACATGCATATACAATCCTAATGATTTTATAATTTTTTAAAAAAGAACTTTCATTATTAATAATGCTTCCCTGTCTAATATATTAATAATAGTTAGCGCTCCTTACATAAAAATGGTCTCATTTGTAAAGTTACGAGAAATAGAAAAATATCTCAACACAAATACTTATATGATATCAAATTACACTTCATATTTTTAAGTTTATTATCATAATTTTATTACTATATCATTACTATTAAACTAAATACTCGAATTTTTCCGGAATGATTATATATATATATATATATATATATATATATATATATTAAGATTTATAAATTTTATAAATGAAATTCTTTTTCATTTATAACATAGGAATAATGATAGGAAATAATCAAACAGTTCGGGCTCAATTTGTACCCGTTCGATTAAAAGTTCGATTCGAGCTCAACTCAAAATATAAATGATTCAAATATGAGCAAATTTTAAAGTTCGATAAATTACTCGAATCTCCTCAAATTGTAATTTTCTATTAATACTCAGATCATATTCGTTCGACAAGTTCAAACTGCTTGGGCTCGACTCAGTAGCTAACGAGTCTCAATCAAACTTTTTTTATACTCGATAAATTTTATGAATCAAATTTGAACAACTCAATATTCGACTAGATTCGATTAATTTACAACCTTACATAAGAATGAGACTATATATGGTAACCTAATTGGCCATGTACGAGGTTAGACATTATAAAAGTAAGCATGGATTAGGAAATCTAATGTTGTACTGAACCCTGTCCCATTGCCAAACATCCTTACTGTAAAGTTTCTCCACATATTCCTCCTGTAAATGAAATTTTTTGATTCAATTATGGTGTGCAGCCCACCATTGGTCCATTGCAATGCTACTTGAACAGTATTCAAGAAAAACCAGCTTATATTGCTTGGCATCCTTTGCTTTATGACAAAAAAATGTCCTAATTTATTAATTTTATTTAACGCGCTAAAATGAGCAAATAATTCGAGCTCGCTCGATTAAAAGTTCGATTCGAGCTCGACTCGAAATATAAATGATTCAGATATGAACAAATTTTAAAGTTCGATAAATTACTCGAACCTCCTCAAATTATAATTTTCTATTGATACTCGAGATCTTATTCGTTCGAAAAGTTCAAATTGTTCGAGCTCGACGACTCGGTAGTTAAACGAGCCTCAATCAAACCTTATTTTATACTCGATAAATTTTGTGAACCAAATTTGATCAATAACTCAATACTCGACTCAATTTATTTACGACCTTAATTTTATTGACTGTTAGGACTCGTAATCTTTTGTTCTTTGATGATAATAAAATAATTTATTGATTAACATGTGTTTATTGTTTTACGTATGCATTTGATAAATCATAAATGTTGTATATAGATTTTGCATGTTAAGATTTGTGATAAATGCTTTACATAAAATTTGCATATTAGTGAATTAAAATGATTAATCAAGCTTATGATTAAGTCAAATTAAGTGGTTGAAGTTCTATCAATTAACAAATTATACATATATACACCTATATTTGGCTAAATTATTATAAAATATTAAAAAAATGAAAGAGGTCGACTTACCTAGGTGGCAATGAATTTTGTTATTAATTTAAATATCAAGAAATTTTATTTTTCAATTAGAAATTGTAGAATTAACAGAAAAAAATGTTAAATAACTCATAATCACCATAACTATCATGCAAATATTCTAAAATTTAACTCTTACAAATAATCGTTCAATAAATTTTTTGGAAAAAATAACTGATTTGTAGCATTGTTTTGTTTTGTTTTTTTATTTTATTTTATTTTATAGATAAAAAATAGTTAGTAATGTCTTTTGAGATAAGTCGATATTAATTTGTTTTCAATTTAAAAAGTGTTTTGAATCCTAATTAAAAGTACCTAACCCGATATTTTTGAAACAAAGCTTGGCCCAGTCAAACCAGGCCTTGCCTGCTTCCCAGCCCGATTCAAACTATTTAGGAACAATTACATATTATAGTACATTTATAAAAGTAATTACAAAAATCATACATTCATAAAATAATTATAAAAATATGACACTTCATCATATATATTTACAATACTAATATAATTAGGAATCCTTAATTTAAGGGATTAATATTAATGGGCTGATATGACAAAAGGTTTTTTTTTGAAATGCGTGATAACCGTCATCTATACAACAATTAGTTTCCATATTCCTGAAAAACTCCCTTCTCGTTTAGTCTCTCTCCGCCCAAACTACTTCTCTCTCTCCTTGCCTTTACTACTTCTCTCTCATCTCGAAGCCAATCGTTGTCTTCCTTCTCCGCTGCCGCCGCAACACCACTGTCTCTCAACTCCGACAGAAAATTGACGTTAATCCTCTCAAAGGAACTAGAGATTTCCTTCCAGATGAGATGCGCCTCCGCAGTTGGCTTTTTCACAACTTCAGAGAATTTTCACGAAGATTTGTACTAGATTTTGATTAGTTCTGGTTGTTGTTGTACTGTCCTTTTGAATTGTGTTTCATACTTTGATTTTTGTTGAATATTCATAACCATTTGACATTGTTTGTTAGTTCGGGTGAGTCTGTAATGTTTATTGGAACTTTTGTAAATGAGATTACATATTTGATTATATTACCAGTGATTTGACATTATTTGTTGGTCCGTATTTGTTACTTCTAAGTTGTGTCTGATACATTGTTTGAAAGGTGCAGTTGGTAACCAAACATGCACAGAATGGTAACCATTGTATTTATTGGTAGTAACCAGATAGTTACAAGTTTGTATCAGGACATAATTCAAGTGTTAAATGTACATGTGAGAGTATACATGTGTTGCCTAAACTGGGTTGGATATACATGTTGTTTCTGTTTTGGTTATCATTATTAAAACATGTTATGGTTACTTTCATATAACTATTTGGTTACTTCTTTATTATGTTTGGTTACTGTTATCTTATGGTTTGGCTACTATTATTGTGCCCTCAATGTGCGATTTTGGTTACTTTTATTTTTTATTCTGGTTAATATGTAATTGTTTAGTATACATGGATTGCCTAAACTGAGTTTTATTACATGATGTTTCTGTTTTGGTTACCATTAAAAACTGTCCTGGTTACTATCATATAATTATGTGGTTACTGTTTTATTATGTTACATTATGGTTACTGTTATTAGTAACCAAATAGTTACAAGGTTGTATCAGGACAAACATCAAGTGTTAAATGTACATGTGAGAGTGTCTTATTTATCTAGTTGATGTATACTTATAAATTACATACTCATAAAAATTATCTGGAAATTGTACAGTTGGTATTTAAATCTGCATATAGAGGTAACCATTTTATTTTTAGTGAGTAACCAAATTTACATAAAATTGGTTCAGAACAATATCCATCAGTTATTTCAGTTGAAATGTTAAGTTGGTATCCAAACCTACATATATAGTAACCATTTTTGTTTTTGTTAGTAACCAGATAATTATAAATTTGTACCAGGACTGTTATAAAATATTAAATGTATATGTTTTATTTATACCCTTTCATCATGATAGAATAAGAAACTCCAATTAAGAGTTCTCATTTATATATATGATGGTCACTTATAGATTTTATATTAAAATAAATATAGTTCGAGAGGTGCAGTTGGTATCTAAACCAGCATATAAGGGTAACCATTTTAGTGGTTGTTAGTAACCAAATAATTAAAAACTTATATTAGAACAGTTATCAAGTGCTTAATGTATATGTGAGGGTTCTCATTTATCTAGCTCATGGATACTTTTAAATTATATAGTTATAAAAGTTATTTGAAAATGGTCCAGTTGGTGGTTCAGTTGGTAACTAAATATGAATATAGAGGTAACCATTTTATTTTAGATGGGTAACCAAATTTACATAAAAATGTTTCAGACCAGTTACCAATTATTTAATGTATATGTTTACTTTATATTGACAACTCGTGATGGAATCAAAAATCAAAATATTAATTAATAACAATTTTGGTTACTGTACACCATCAAAAGTGTTACAAACCATGTGGTTAATGGTTACTAACAGTAAACAATTATATATTTACACACTCTTTGTTTATGTTCCGTTGAAATAAAGCACAACCGAAATCATCTCCATTGTCTGACAACTGAATAAACATTATAAAATAACTAAATCAATATTAGACAGTAACCAAACTACATAATCTTAGTAACCAGAACATAAACCAAATTTTTACATGCAATTTTGAAGTCCTAAATGATAGAATTTGACCAAAAAACCATGCAGTTCACGAGCAAAGCTCGTGACTTTTGATCATTGGCCCGTTTTCAATGAAATTAGGTACCGAAAAAGCCAAAATTCGACACTCCAAACTTGAATGAAATTACCAAATTGTCACTGAATCAAATCTTTCAATACCTGTAAAAAAATATCAGTACACGTGTACATTAATATTATTCAGCAAACAAATAAACATTATACAATAACCAATTAAATAGTATACAACAACCAATATATATAATCAGATTAAAAGAAATAATTATAAAATACAATAATATTATACAGTAACCAAATAAACACCTTACAGTATCTAAATACATATTAGACAGTAACCAACCTTTTAGTATATTTTTGGTTACTGTTAACTTATGGTCTGTAAAGTAACCAACTCAATGTTAGACAGTAACCAAACTACATAATGTTAGTAACCAGAACATGAATTGGGGTAATATTATGCAGTAACCATTGTAATTTTACAAAGTAACCAAGTCAGCATTATATACTAACCAATCCAGATTAGACAGTAACCAACAGTGCAAGAAGGTAACCATTGTATTTAATAAGTAATCATTAGTATAAAAAACATCAGTAGAATAAACTTTAAAATTATAAAGCAAGCAAATAAACATTATACAGTAACCAAATCAATTTATATGTACTTAGTAACCAGATCAATAATAAACAATAACCAATTTATATGTACTTAGTAACCAGAATATAAAACATATTTTCAAATGCAGTTTGCATTCAAAACATTCATTATTCTGACTTTGTGACCATTTAAAGAGCGAAAAAATTTGAGAAAGGTAACCAATAGATGAATACATAGTAAACACGAGGTAACACTATGCATATAAATTGGAAACTCAAATACCTCAGTCATGGTGATTTGTAACGAATCAACAATCAGTGCAGTATGGTCAACAATCAGTGCAGTAAGTTTCTAGTTACAGATCTTGAGGTTGCTATCGATCTTTTATGTTCTTCTCCGATCTCAGAGTTTCGTCACGACAAGAGATTTCGTCTTCTCCGGTAGATAGGTCGTTGATCTGTTTTTCTGATATCAAAGTTGCATGTTTTGTTCAGTTGCTTGCATTTTGGTGCGGTTAGTTGGAATTATGAAAGTTGATAACTGATGTGTATGGAGATAATGATAATGATCCTTAATTTTAAGGAGATAATGATTCCTAATTTTAGCAACGTAATATTGTGTATGTTTTATTTTTGTAATTATGTTGTGTATGTTTTATTTTTGTAAATACTTTTTAATTGTTGTATATTAGTGTAAAGGACCCAACTATTTACATGACTACATAGAAGTATCTTAAAACCTTAACCAAGGTGGACTGTTGGCCTTATAAGAACTCATAAACAGGCCTCCATCTGGGACATAAATGAGATTTTTTTTTAAAAAAATAATAGCTAGTGAGGAGATATAATAAAACTATAAATAAATAGTGGTGCAATGAGTGACAGTGATGCCCAAAGATTACTGAATGCTTTTGGTTTGAACGGTATGGCCCAACTCATGTTATCCATAAGGCTGGGGTTCAATACTTGGCAGTGACCTGGGTAAGGCTCTAAAATAAGCAAATAGTTCTGGCTCAATCCGTACTGGCTCGACTAAAAATGTATTTCGAGCTCGACTCAAAATATAAATGATTTAAATATGAACAAATTTTAAAGTTCGATAAATTACTCGAACCTTCTTAAATTTTAATTTCTATTGATACTCTAATCATATTCGTGCGAAAAGTTTAAAATGCTCGGGCTCGATTCAAGATCCTGCTCGACTCGATAGCTAAATGAGTCTCAATCAAATTTTATTTTATATTCAATAAATTTTGTGAACAACTCAATACTTGACCCGACTCGATTCATTTATATCCTTAGACCTGTGTGGAATAGTGGTGTGCGTGTCAAATTAGAAAAAAACAAATGATGCCCAAAAGACAAGTAGTGGACAAAACCATTTGAATATATATATATATATATATATATATATATATATATATATATATATATATATATACAAAATGGATCAAGTCCAGGAGTCCGAACCTGATCAAAAACAGACCAATTCTTTTATTTATTTATTTTACTTTTTTTTTAAAATAACTAAAAAAAATATTTAATATTTTATGAAACTGAAATTTTTCCATAATATAATGTTTTGGGTGTCATTTAAATACCTTCACCAAAAAATGGTGGTACAGTCTGTACAGACTGTACATACATGTTTTGTTATACATGCCCAAATCCAACCAAAACATTGTATTATGAAAAAATTTCAATTCCATAATTATTTATTTATTTTTTTAGTTTTTTTTTTTTAAAAAAAAAAGTCCGGACATTAGATCTGTCCGGACTGGATCTTGACCCTATATATATATATATAATTATATCTTCCTTCTTAATTAGTTGTTTTTATGTAAACTTTTATTAAAGTGAAAAAATATATATCCATTTATTAGAAAATTAGAAAATCATAGATAGAAAATAGGAACAATTACATATTATAGTACATTTTTAAAAGTAATTACAAAAATTATAAATTCATAAAATAATTACAAAAATATGACATTTCATCATATATATTTACAATACTAATACAATTAGGAGTCCTTAAATTAAGGGATCAATATTAATGGGCTGACATGACAAATTAGTGTCCATCTTAAAATTGGGATGATTTTTTTTGAAACGCGTAATAACCGTATATATCATTTGACTGGAACTCTTCAGTTACAAACCCTTGTTCTGCCTACTGAAACCCTTTTTTCTCTCTTCTGTTCGTGCGTTCTTCATCTCTATTGATCGTTTCCGGTGATTTATTCTACATTTTCGTGATCGTTACTCGTTACTAATTTAGTTGATCTTTTTTATGTGCCATATTAGTCATTTCTCTTCAATTTCGTCAGATTTGGGGGTTCGAGTAATTTCATTTGTAATTTTTCCAAATCCTCTTCGTTTCAAGTTGATTTGCTGTACTATTTTGTTTATAATTTTTATTTTTTTTGCGCCAGAGCATTGGAGTTCCTTTGTTTTTGGTTACCCAGATTATGAAGGAAATTAAAGTTGAAAAAAAGTAATATATCCATTTTGGTTTAGTTTATACAGTACCTTTAATTGAGTTTTTCCAAAAAAAGGTATAAGCATTAAATTGAATTTTGTTTTGCTTTATTTATTTCCCTTATTTTTGCAGCACATTGCAATTAAAAGTGTTTACAGAATTTGTGTGTAATTTTTTAGCTTGTTGATTGTAGTTCATTTACGTGTTCATTTATATATTACTAGGGTTCCTGGCACACACACTGTTGTTTATGTATTGGTTACCATTAATATATGTTTTGGTTACTAGCATATAACTGTTTGGTTACTTTATGAGTATATTTTTTGTTACTGTTAGCTTATGATTTGGATACCATTCTTTTTTCCTCAATTGGGATTTTGGTTACTTTTATATGTTGTTTTGGTTACAATGTATTTGCTTAGTATACATTGGTTGACTAAACTAGGTTTGGTCTACATGTTATTTTTGTGTTGGTTACCATTAAAACATAGTTTGGTTACCATCATATAACTATTTGGTTACTTCTTTAGTATATATTTTGTGTGACGACCCCAAAATAGGTCCATTCCATCCAACCCATTCTGAGTCGCCAAATACATGGTACAAAAACAAATACAACTTCAGTAATATAATGGTCGTGTAAAATACGACAACACATATACTGTGAGTTTAAATACAACTATTGTTTAATAGACAGTATAAAAACTCAAAAGGGGTCCTCATTATAATTATTGATACGCTATTTCACAGAATAGTGATGACTATTAATACAACCATCTGGACCGTCAATCCATTCCCCGACTAGTCCCAGCTATATTCTCATTTCCTGAAGAGAACAGTGAAAGAAAGGGTGAGCTCAACAAGCCTACTAAGAAAATATTATGACTAAGATAATATACAACAAATTATCGTTAGTCTTCAACAGGGAATAATCTGATAAAATATAATAGACAACAAGTTTTAGATCAACAACTGCAGCGAATAAGCAATCCATTAGAAGAGTCAAGTAGAGAAAGATTTCTACTATCTTTTATGAATTTAAAAGTCCATCATCAATATTTTATCCCTGTAAAATCAATCAATACACATATTTAATTAAATATTCATCTTTGCACTGCGGGCCAAAGATATTCATTTGTATCACCAGTTGGTCATGTTCATCTCAACACCTGTTCATCTTTACACTACGGGCCAAAGATATTCATTAGGTAATCATCCATCTTTGCACTACAGGCCAAAGATATTCATCAGTTAATCATTCATCTTTGCACTACAGGCCAAAGATATTCAGTAATATCATCATTTAGGACTGAGGATGATGAAAAATATTTTAAAGGAATGAATTCAGTGAAACAAAATAACAAATATTAAGGATTCGTATTACAGTTTATCCAAGATCAATAATACTTCATAAAAACCAATTTTGAAGCAAAATTCAAGAATAAAGATCAAAACATGGATACAATCAAAGATAGTAACCATAATAGACACCTTGGATAAAAAGAAGAAAATTTTATTTTTCGGAGAATAGTGCCGTATTCGTGAATAGTGTCGTATAAGTGAATAGTAACTCCGGCACCAAAAGATAAAAATTCCACAAGAAAAATGTAAGACCCCAACTTATTATAAATAAAATTGAATTTTCCTTTATTCATTATTCTAAATTAATAAGGGTTAATTTGATATAATACTTTGGTTATTGGTGAAATGTGAAAATTTTTACAAAATAAACAAGTGGTTATAAAATAATCATTATTGTCAGGGAATATTTATTTGGTCGTGGAATATTTTTTTTGTCAGAAATATTCGTACGATGGCACAGTCAATTGTGGGCCCCATAACGGAAAATGGTTGGATGAAAAAAAACGACAAAGATTGATTTTTATAAATAACGGCGTAAATTGTTACCGTTAACACTGTTGGGTTACCTGGTGGTTAAAATACAGTAATACGCGTGGTTGCACAGTAGCACACGGTATTGCACAGTAGCACACGGCATTGCACAGTATTGTTGAATTATTAATTCGTACGTAAGAAGGCACTACTCAATAATTGTTACAGTAGTTACTGTTCATTATTTTATTATATTGATTCAATAATTGCTGCATTGTTAGTTTATATTATTATTGTTTCAATAATTGTCACTGCACGGTATTTCTCATTATCAGATCAATAATTCATATTATTTGAATAATATTATTAGATAGCATTATTGACAATGTCTAGAAAGTTCTGTCAAGGAGAGGTTTGGTCATCTAATTACACGCCAGTAAGGAGAAATTCTTATTGGAAAGCCCCTTCTTTCCTGGGAACGGCCTGGTTGTCATAATTGTGATTCTGTAATATTATTTAAGAATAATTAATTATTGATTCATATGATAAGGAAATATTTATTTGATGTAGATATAATTGATGAATATATTATTTTATGTGGATATAATTGAAGGAATTAATGCTGAGTTGTTTTATCAGTATTTTGTCGGACCGGAAGTATTAAAAATCATCCGTTTGTGGATTTCGGATATTTTATGTTGAGAATTTGGAAAAACTTTCTTTTACAAAGTTGTAGAGAATTCGATTTCAGGCAGAATGGACATAAAATTCGTATTTTTCTGATAAACGGTCTATTTTCTATGAATTATTAAAGTTTCGGAAAATAAAATAATTTTTATTAATTTATGGGTGGGACCCACTCTTGTTTGAACATATGAGCTGCTGATATTTGGGGTGGCTGGTCTTTGTTGGCAACTTAGGTTGCGTAGGAAGAAAATAAAAATATTATTATTATATTTATTTAGTCTCCTTTGGCGTTCTAGCATTTTCCTATAAATAGAGGGCAAGTTATAATTAAAAATCACACCAGAAACAAGTTTTCTCTCTTTCTCTCTCTATATAATCGAGCGTATTCTTGTGAGTATACTTGTGTGTTGCTATATGGTGCGAGTTTCTGTCAGCACTATACCGAAATTCAGTCAGAAGTACGTTTATTTTGAGGTAAGGGATGTTATTTCTTTCGCAAATGGTATTATTTTCTTCAATATCATTATGCCAAAATATTGGTTGAACTTTTTATCAAATTTGGAACTTGTTGTGTCGGGGTTATTATTCACGTATACGGCACTATTCACGAATACGACACTATTCACCGAAAAATAAAAATTCTTCTTTTGTCCAAAATGTCTATTATGGTTACTAGCTTTGATTGTATCCATGTTTTGATCTTCATTCTTGAAGTTTGGCTCATAATTATTTATTATGGAGTATTTTTGAATTTGGACAAACTAAAGTACGAATCCTTAATCCTTAATCCTTGTCATTTTGTTTCACTGGATTCGTTTCTTTAAAAAAAAAATTCATCATCCTCAGTCCTAAATGATGATATTGTTGAATATTTTTGGCCTGTAGTGCAAAGATAAATGATGACTGATGAATATCTTTGGACCGTAGTGCAAAGATAAACAGGTGTTGAGATGAACATGACCAACCGGTGATATAAATGAATATCTTTGGCCTGTAGTGCAAAGATGATTAAAGATGTATATTGATTGTTGTTACATGGATAAAATATTGATGATGGACTCTTAAATATTAGAAGATAGTAGAATTCATCCTCTACGTGACTCTTCTAATGGATTGCTGTTTCCGCTGTAGTCGTTGATCTAAAACTTGTTGTCTATTGTATTCTATTAGATTTTTCCCTGTTGAAGACTAACGATAATTTGTTGTATATTATCTTAGTCATAATATTCTTTACTGGGCTAGTTGAGCTCACCCTTTTCTTTTTTGTTCCATTTTTCTTCTCAGGAGGTGAGAACATAGCAGGATCGAGTCAGGGTATGGAGTGAGGTTTCTAGGAAGATGTTTTAGCAGTCTTCACTATTTCTGTAAAATAGTGTTTGAATAATTGTAATGAGGACTTATTTGCGTGTGGATATTGTCTAGAAGACAATATTTGTATTTAAACTCACAGTATGTATTGTCGTATTTCACACGACATTTGTATTATTGAAGTTGTATTTTGCTTTATGTACCATGTATTTGGCGACTCAGAATGGGTGTTGTATACCTGTTTTAGGGGGCGTCACAGTTGATATCAAAGCTTAGGGATATGGTCTTTGGCGGAGATCGGGGAATAGAACTAGGAGGGGAGAGATGAGTAAATCCTTTTTTAGTGTGTCCTACTAAGCTTATTTGTTGGTTGGTCATAATATAGGGATATTATGTGATATGTTTAATTAACCCTTGTTTTATGGCAGTATTTAAGAATGGCTGCTGAGAACGTTAACAATGGAGTGTACGAGACTGTGGAGCAACCTTTAGTCACAAACCAGGAGAACGTGCAACAGGAAGACAATATTCCTCCTGTAAACAACACTACCTAGCAAACGATGAACGATGGAATGTTTAGGAACTTTTTGCAGTTCATGCAAAATCAGACGAGGGAGACTCGTGTACAAAATACTAGTGGAAATGATGGCAACGCGCGGTCTGTCACAGCCAAGCAGTTTAAGGAGTTGGGACCACCAGAATTTAAGGGAAAACCGGATCCGATCATGGCAGAAACATGGGTCAACCAAATTACCAAGATATTCGATGTCTTGGGATGCACGGAAGAACAGAAGGTTCCATTCGCTACTTTTATGTTTCGTGGTGAAGCAGATTACTGGTGGGAATCTGTGAAGCGTACCCAACCAGATGCACTCAACATGTCTTAGGAAAAATTTCAGAAATTTTTCAATGACAAGTACTTTCCTGAAAGTATTCGTCATATGAAAGAGGTAGAGTTTATTAGACTCGAACAGAATAACATGACGGTGTCTCAGTACGAGGCAAAGTTCGCAGAGTTATCCAGGTTTGCACCTCATTTGGTGGAGAATGAGGAACATATGACGCGGATGTTTCTGAGAGGTCTAAGACCCGAGATTCGTCAATACCTTATATCTCATAAATTTTCTCTGTATTCAGATGTTGTAAACAGAGCTCAATTGTTAGAGCGAGATAGTGAGTATACTCAACTGAGGGACCACAACCAGGGTCATATCAGTGACAGCAGTCATCAGAACGATGATAACCAGGGAGGAAGGAAGAATACAGACAAAGGCGGTAACCACTCAGGTGGTAATCGTGGCCATGATAATAGAAGAGGTGATTCAAGTGGAAATTTCAGAAAGAGAAGATTCAACAACGACGGGAAGACATCAGCAGCAGTACCAACACCAACAACAAATTCTAGGGGAGGAGAACGACAGTCAGTTAGATGTTACAAATGCGGGAAGGAGGGACATATCTTCCCAAACTGTCCACAACAATCCAAGGTATGTTACAACTGTGGAAAGGAAGGCCACATCGCTCGAGATTGTACTACAGCGAAACCAAGTTCAGCGGGAGTGGTGATTCTAATGGCTATCCCGGATAAGTCAAAATCAGCGGTTCCCGGAAGAGCGTTTGTCGTGACTGGTCAAAACGTGAGGAACCCAAACGAAGTGATCACGGGTAAGCTAATCTTGAATTCTTGCGAAGTTTATACCTTACTAGATACCGGTTATACCCATTCTTTTATCTCTCCTGCTTGTGCTCAACGTTTAAACTTGACTCCGGAGAAATTAGATTTTGATTTATCTGTTGAAACTCCGTTAGGTGAAACCTTCGTTACATCTACAGTTTATAAATCTTGCATGATCCAAGTTGGCATTATCACATTACCTGTGGATCTTATCTCTTTAAAGATACTTGCTTTTGATGTGATTTTAGGAATTGATTGGTTAACCATTCATCATGCCAAAATTAATTATTTTCGTAAGGTTCTTAGTTTTCATATTCCTAACCAACCTGTCATACGAATTCAAACCACTAAACCACTAAAATCAGTAACTGTCATATCAAGCCACAGAGCTATTCATTTATTGAAAAACGGATGTCAAGCTTTCTTAGCCCATGTTATAGATTTGAACAGAGATAAGTCAGATTTGGATAATATTTCTGTTGTTAAAGAATTTCCTAATGTATTTCCCGAAGAACTTCCCGGTCTACCCCCGGAACGTGAAGTTGAATTCTTTATTGATCTTGAACCGGGTACAAAACCCATTTCTTAAACCCCATATCGAATGGCTCCTATTGAACTTCAGGAGTTAAAAGTCCAACTACAGGAATTGTTAGACATCGGTTTCATTCGTCCTAGTACATCTCTTTGGGGTGCTCCTGTTTTATTCGTAAAGAAGAAAGATGGGAGTATGCAACTTTGTATTGACTACCGAGAATTAAACCATGTCACCATCAAGAATAGATATCCACTACCTCGCATTGATGACCTGTTTGACCAGTTGCAAGGAGCACAATTCTTTTCAAAGATCGATCTTCGTTCTGGATATCATCAGCTGAAGATTAAAACTGAGGATATTCCAAAGACTACTTTCAGAACTCGGTACGGGCATTATGAATTCTTAGTCATGTCTTTTGGATTGACTAATGTCCCTGCTGCCTTCATGGATATGATGAACCGAGTATTCAAGGAATATTTGGATCAATTCGTTGTTGTCTTTATTGATGACATCATCATCTATTCCAAAAGCCGTGAAGATCATGAGCACCATTTGAAGCTAGTACTTCAAAAACTTCGTGAACACAAGCTTTATACCAAGCTAAAGAAATGCGAGTTCTTGCTTGAGGAAGTAACATTCCTTGGGCACGTGGTGTCAAAACATGGAGTATCTGTGGACCCAGCGAAGATTGAAGCAATACAAAGTTGGGAGTAGCCAAAGTCGGTGACCGAAGTTCGTAGCTTTCTGTGCTTAGCTGGTTATTATCGGAGATTCGTGGAAGGATTTTCTCGAATCGCTACTCCGTTAACTCAGCTGACTCGGAAGGATGCAAAATTTGTATGGAGCGAGGAATGCGAGAAGAGCTTCCAAGAGCTCAAGAGGAGACTCGTTTCGGCACCTGTTCTGACAATACCATCTGGTTCGGATGGATTTGTTATCTACAGTGATGTTTCTGACAAGGGGTTAGGATGTGTTCTCATGCAACATGGGAAAGTTATAACCTATGCCTCACGACAACTCAAAGAATATGAGAGGAATTATCCTACTCATGATCTAAAGTTGGCAGCAGTCGTATTCGCGTTGAAGATATGGAGACACTACTTGTACGGGGAGAAAGTGGAGATTTATACGGACCATAAAAGCCTCAAATATTTCTTCACACAAAAAGAACTCAACATGCGGCAACGACGTTGGCTTGAGCTGTTGAAAGATTACGATCACACTATTCAATATCATCCTGGAAAAGCGAACGTAGTAGCTGACGCATTGAGTAGAAGATCATATGCGAGTACAAGTGCAATATTGTTAACGCAAAGGCCAATTTTGTATGACTTGCAAAGGATGGAGGTAGAATTAAAGACTCTAAAGACCCACATGATGATGGCGAATATACGAGTAGAATCGACTTTAATTGATAAAATTAAAGCTGTTCAAGCTACGGACCTGGGGCTGATACAAATGAAGAAGAAAGTGCAAGAAGGTGCTATTCCAGAAGCAAGAATCGATGAAGAAGGAATACTTCGAGTCAACTCTAGACTTTGCGTTCCTAACGATTCTGACTTGAAGCATAGAATCATGATGGAGGCACACAACACCCCGTTTGCAATCCTTCCTGGGAGTACCAAAATGTATCATGATATTCGACACACATTTTGGTGGAACAATATGAAGAGAGAGATCGCGGAATTTATCTCGAGGTGTTTAACTTGTCAACGTGTAAAGGCGGAGCATCAAATGCCAAAATGTCCATTACAACCACTTGAGATTCTGGAATGGAAGTGGGAACACATTACTATGGATTTCGTTACGGGTCTTCCCAAGGTTTCTCAAGGTATAGATGCGATTTGGGTTATTGTTGATAGATTAACCAAGTCTGCCCATTTCTTGCCGATACGTGAGACTTATTCCCTTGAACGTCTTGCTCGTATGTACGTGAACGAGATTGTGAGATTGCATAACATGTCAGTATCCATAGTTTCGGATCGTGACCCAAGATTCACATCAAGATTTTGGGTTAGCTTACAGAAAGCTATGGGCACAGACTTACGATTCAGTTCAGCATATCATCCTCAAACGGACGGACAATCAGAGAGGACTATTCAAACCCTTGAAGATCTATTAAGACTCTGTGTTCTAGATTTCAAAGGAAGTTGGGATAAGTACTTGTCATTGATGGAATTCTCCTACAACAACAGTTATCAAGCAAGTATAGGCATGGCTCCATTTGAGGCATTGTATGGACGAAAGTGTCGATCTCCAGTATGCTGAGAAGAGGTGGGAGAAGCAACGTTGTTTGGACCAGAATTAGTACGTACGCATGACTACACAAAAGATCAAAATGATTCGACAATGTATTCACACTTCACAAGATCGACAAAAGAGTTATGCTGATCTTCATCGAAAGGACGTGGAATTTAATATTGGGAATCATGTACTGTTACGTGTTGCTCCATGGAAGGGAGTTATAAGATTTGGAAAGAGAGGAAAGCTCAATCCAAGATTTGTTAGTCCATTTGAGATTCTTGACCGAATAGGAAATGTGGCTTATAGACTCGTGTTACCTCCAAATATGTCTCGTGTTCATAATGTTTTTCATACATCTATGCTTCGTAAATATGTGAAAGATCCAAACCGCATTATTGCGTTAGAACCAGACGAGATAGCCGAAGATTTAACGTACGAAGAGGTACCTGTTAAGATCTTGAATAGGAAAGAGCATGTCCTACGCACCAAGATTATACCACAAGTTAAGGTTTTGTGGAGAAACCATGCTATTAAGGAAATGACATGGGAGTTGGAGTCAGAAATTAAAGTGAGGTACCCTCACCTTTTCGATACACCAAGTACGTACGTCAATTTCGAGGACGAAATTTCATAAGGAGGGGAGGTTGTAAGACCCCAACTTATTAAAAATAAAATTGACTTTTTCTTTATTCATTATTCTAAATTAATAAGGGTTATTTTGATATAATACTTTGGTTATGGGTGAAATGTGAAATTTTTTATAAAATAAACAAGTGGTTATAAAATAATCATTGTTGTCGGTGAATATTTATTTGGTCGTGGAATATTCTTTTTGTCGGAAATATTCGTAAGACGGCGTTGTCAATTGTGGGCCCCATAACGGAAAATGGTTGGATGAAAGAAAACGACAAAGATTGAGTTTTATAAATAACGGCGTAAATTGTTACCGTTAACACTGTTGGGTTACCTGGTGGTTAAAATACAGTAATACGCGTGGTTGCACAGTAGCACACGGTATTTCACAGTAGCACACGGCATTGCACAGTATTGTTGAATTATTGATTAGTACGTAAGAAGGCACTACTCAATAATTGTTATAGTAGTTACTGTTCATTATTTTATTATATTGATTCAATAATTGCTGCATTGTTAGTTTATATTATTATTGTTTGAATAATTGTCACTGCACGGTATTTCTCATTATCATATCAATAATTCATATTATTTGAATAATATTATTAGATAGCATTATTGACAATGTCTAGAAAGTTCTGTCAAGGAGAGGTTTGGTCATCTAATTACACGCCAGTAAGGAGAAATTCTTATTGGAAAGCCCCCTCTTTCCTGGGAACGGCCTGGTTGTCATAATTGTGATTCTGTAATATTATTTAAGAATAATTAATTATTGATTCATATGATAAGGAAATATTTATTTGATGTGGATATAATTGATGAATATATTATTTTATGTGGATATAATTGAAGGAATTAATGCTGAGTTGTTTTATCAGTATTTTGTCGGACCGGAAGTATTAAAAATCATCCGTTTGTGGATTTCGGATATTTTCTGTTGGGAATTTGGAAAAACTTTCTTTTACAAAGTTGTAGAGAATTCGATTTCAGGCAGAATGGACATAAAATTCGTATTTTTCTGATAAACGGTCTATTTTCTATGAATTATTGTGAGTATACTTGTGTGTTGCTATACGGTGCGAGTTTCTGTCAGCACTATACCGAAATTCAGTCAGAAGTACGGTTATTGTGAGGTAAGGGATGTTATTTCTTTCGCAAATGATATTATTTTCTTCAATATCATTATGCCAAAATATTGATTGAACTTTTTATCAAATTTAGAACTTGTTGTGTCGGGATTACTATTCACGTATACGGCACTATTCACGTATATGACACTATTCACGAATGCGGCACTATTCACCGAAAAATAAAAATTCTCCTTTTGTCCAAAAATGTCTATTATGGTTACTAACTTTGATTGTATCCATGTTTTGATCTTCATTCTTGAAGTTTGGCTCATAATTATTTATTATGGAGTATTTTTGAATTTGGACAAACTAAAGTACGAATCCTTAGTCCTTAATCTTTGTCTTTTTGTTTCACTGGATTCGTTTCTTTAAAAAAAATATTTTTCATCATCCTCAGTCCTAAATGATGATATTGTTGAATATCTTTGGCCTGTAGTGCAAAGATAAATGATTACTGATGAATATCTTTAGCCCATAGTGCAAAGATGAACAGGTGTTGAGATGAACATGACCAACCGGTGATATAAATGAATATCTTTGGCCTGTAGTGCAAAGATGATTAAAGATGTATATTGATTATTTTTACATGGATAAAATATTGATGATGGACTCTTAAATATTAGAAGATAGTAGAATTCATCCTCTACGTGACTCTTCTAATGTATTGCTGTTTTCGCTGTAGTTGTTGATCTAAAACTTGTTGTCTATTGTATTCTATCAGATTTTTTCCTGTTGAAGACTAACGATAATTTGTTGTATATTATCTTACTCATAATATTCTTTACTGGGCTAGTTGAGCTCACCCTTTTCCTTTTTGTTCCATTTTTCTTCTCAGGAGGTGAGAACATAGCAGGATCGAGTCGGGGTATGGAGTGAGGTTTCTAGGAAGATGTTTTAGCAGTCCTCACTATTTCTGTAAAATAGTGTTTGAATAATTGTAATGAGGACTTATTTGCGTGTGGATATTGTCTAGAAGACAATATTTGTATTTAAACTCACAGTATGTATTGTCGTATTTCACATGACATTTGTATTATTAAAGTTGTAGTTTGCTTTATGTACCATGTATTTGGCGACTCGGAATGGGTGTTGTATACCTGTTTTGGGGGCGTCACAGTTGGTATCAAAGCTTAGGGATATGGTCTCTGGCGGAGATCGGGGATTAAAACTAGGAGGGGAGAGATGAGTAAATTACAACGATCCAACGGTCGGATTAAAGATTATAACTCACGCAATATATCTCAAAAACACTTATAAAACACCTCAACATTAACTCTTTCATTAATAACCACATAAATAAATCCATCATTTATATCCACATAAAATAAATATTTTCTTATCATATGAATCAATAATTAATAATTCACAAATAATATTACAGAATCACATTTATGACAGCCAGGCTGTTCCCAGGAAAGAGGGGCTTTCCGATAAGAATTTCTCCTTACTGGCGCGTAATTAGGTGACCAAACTTCTCCTTGACAGAACTTTCTAGACATTGCCAATAATGCTATCTAATAATATTATTCAAATAATATGAATTATTGATCTGATAATGGAGATAGTGTGCAGTGATAATTATTGAACAACAATAATATAAAATATCAACGCATCAATTATTGAATCAATAAGATAAAATATTGAACAATAACTACTGTGACAATTATTGAGTAGTGTCTTCTTACGTAAGGATTAATAATTCAACAATACTGTGCAATACAGTATGCTACTGTGCAACCACATGTATTACTATATTTTAAGCATCGAGTATTTCAACAGTCTTAACGGTAACAACTACGCCGTTATTCAATTTTGTCATTTTCTTCATCCGACCGTTATCCGTTATGGGGCCCACAAATGGCAGCGCCATCGTACGAATATTCCCCGACAGAAATAATATTCCACGACCAAACGAATATTTCCCGACACAATAAATATTTTATTACCACTTGCTTATTTTTAAAAATTTGCACATTTCACCCATAACCAAAGTATTATATCAAATTATCACCTTATTATTCACAATAATAAATAGAGGAAATTCGATTTTTATTTATAATAAGTTGGGGTCTTACATTTTGGTATACATATTTTTGTTTTGGTGACCTTTAAATTAAATTATGTTTTGGTTAATATTATATATAACTGTTTGTTTACTACATAAAATGGGTTGTACTACATGTTGTTTACATTTTGGTTACCATTAGATTATATAGTATAACTTTTTGGTTACTGCTTTATTATGGTAAGATTAATGTTATATTATGATATGATAACTATTATTGTGCAGTCAATGTGGGATGTTGGTTATTTGTTATAGTCTGTTTTGGCTACTGTGTAATTGTTATATTATATTTTGGTTAGTATGCTCTTATTTGTTGGTCACTACGTATCTGTTTATGATATAAATATTGTTTATATATGGTTACTAATGAGTGTGTAAATCTGATTTTGTTTATTTACAGTTATGAGATCTTTACTATGTGAAATGCAACAGAAAATTCACTGAAAAAGTTATATATTAGTGTGACATGGAACTAGAGATTTCTCTTCAGACGAGATGCGTCTCCACAGTTGGCTTTTTAACAACTTCAGAGAATTTTTACGAAGATTTGTACCAGATTTTGATTAGTTCGGTTGTCATTGTACTGTCATTCTGAATTGTGTTTCATACTTTGGTTTTTGTTGGATATTCATAGCCATTTGTTATGGTTAGTGAGTATGTAATGTTTATTGGAACTTATGTAAATGAGATTACATATTTGATTATATTACCAGTGATTTGACATTGTTTGTTGGTTCGTATTTGTTACTTCTAAGTTGTGTCAGATATATTGTTTGAAATGTGCAGTTGGTAACCAAACATGCATAGAAGGGTAACCATTTTATTTTTTGGTAGTAACCAGATAGTTTAAAGTTTGTATTAGAACATATATCAAGTGTTAAATTTACATGTGAGAGTATACATGGATTGCCTAAAGTGGGTTGTATATACAGGTTGTTTCTGTTTTGATTACCATTAAAACATGTTCTGATTACTTTCATATAACTATTTGGTTACTTTGTTATTATGTTTTGGTTACTGTTACCTTATGGTTTGGCTACTATTATTGTGCCCTCAATGTGGGATTTTGGTTACTTTTATTTTTTTATTATGATTAATATGTAATTATTTAGTATACATGGATTGCCTAAATTGAGTTTAATTACATGATATTTCTGTTTTGGTTACCATTAAAACCTATTCTGGTTACTATCATATAATTATGTGGTTACTATTTTATTATGTTATATTACGGTTACTGTTATTAGTAACCAGATAGTTACAAGTTTGTATCAGGACAAACATCAATTGTTAAATGTACATGTGTGAGTGTCCTATTTATCTACAAGCTTGTTAGTAACCAGATAATTATAAGCTTGTATCAAGACTGTTATAAAATGTTAAATGTATATGTTTTATTTATACCCTGTCATCATGATAGAATAAGAAACTCCAATTAAGATTTCTCATTTATATATATGATGTTCACTTATAGATCTCATATTAAAATAAAAATAGTTTGAGAGGTGCAGTTGGTAACTAAACCTGCATATAAGGGTAACCATTTTAGTTTTTGTTAGTAACCAAATAATTAAAAACTTATATCAGAACAATTATCAAGTGTTTAATGTACATGTAAGGGTTCTCATTTATCTAGCTGATGGATACTTTTAAATTACGTGGTTATAAAAGTTATTTGGAAATGGTCTATGCCAGTTGGTAACTAAATATGAATATAGAGGTAACCATTTTATTTTAGATTGGTAACCACATTTACATAAAAATATTTCAGAACAGTTACCAATTGTTCAATGTATATGTTTACTTTATATTGACAACTCATGATGGAATCAAAAATTAAAATATTAATCAACATCAATTTTGGTTATTGTACACCATCAAAAATATTACCAACTATGTGGTTAATGGTTACTAACAGTAAATAATTATATATTTCTGTAAACAATTAAATTTGTTGTATTGGTTACTGTCAGTCTTCATTGTCTAACAACTGAATAAACATTGTAAAGTAACCAAATTAATATTAGACAGTAACCAAATTAATATTAGACAGTAACCAGAATATAAACCACATTTTTACATGCAATTTTGAAGCCTAAATGATGGAATTTGACCAAAAAACCCTGCAGTTCACCAGCAAAGCTGGTGACTTTTGATCATTGACCAGTTTCCAATGAAATTAGGCTACGAAAATGCCAAAATCTAACACTGTAATCTTGATAGAAATTACCAAATATAAAACAAATCGTATAAAATATACTAATATTATACAATAATCATAACAACATTATACAATAACCAAATTTAGATTAGACAGTAACCAACATATATCTATTTAGTAATCATAACATAAACACACTTTTCATTGCATTTTACAGTAAAAAAACGCAGTATTATGTGTTTGTTACCAACTAAAAACTAACAGTTGTATGAAGGTAACCAAATCAATGTTAGCCAGTAATCAAACTACATAATGTTAGTAACCAGTACATAAAATACATTTGTACATTCATCTTACAATGGAAATAATCAGTATATTGATAGTTATTACCAATTAAACTATAATAGTTGTATGAAGGTAACAAACGTAGCCAATAAGTAACCATCATGATAAAACAAACCAATATAAAACATCGTAATATTATATAGTAATCATAACAACATTGTACAGTAACCAAATCCAATTTAAATAGTAACTAACACATATTTATTTAGTAGCCACAAGATACACACATTCTCCATTGCATTTTTATAGTAAAAACCAACCAGTATAACTTGATTGTTACCAACTAAAGGCTAAATGTTGTAAGAATGTAACCAATGTAGCTAACAAGTAACCATTAATATAAAAAACATAAGTATAAGTATAATTAGATTAATACAGTAATCAGGTCAACACTAATGAGTAACCATTATAATTTTACATAGTAACCAGGTCAGCACTAATGAGTAACAATTATAATTTTACATAGTAACTAAATCAGTATTAGTCAGTAACCAAGTCAGCATTAGTCAATAACCAAGTCAGTATTAGTCAGTAATATTATGCACTAACCATTATAATTTTACACAGCAACCAACTAAGCAATAGTGAGTAACCATTATAATGTTACACAATAACCAAGTCAGCATTAGTTAGTAACCAATTTAATGTTACAAAATAACCAAGACATCATTAGACAGTAACCAATACAGCATTAGACAGTATAATGTTACACAATAACCAAGACAACATTACACAGTAACCGACAATTGCAGGAAGGTAACCAATGTATTTGATGAGTAACCATTAATATAAAAAAAATCAATAGAACTCATATAAAAATTATAAAACAATCAACTAAACATTATTCAGCAACTGAATACATAATAAACAGTAATCTCATCCAATTTGAATTGATAATAACCAACAAATTACTAGAAGAAAGCTTCAGAAACACAAAACAAACAAACTGATTAAGCGGTGGATGAATAACTAATCAATAAATTATATTAATAACAATTTACATGAAATCCCTTGTTATTGACGAGGTAATCTCTGTTTTTTGTTCTTCTTGAGAGGAGAAGTGAGTTGCGTCGTGACAAAATGTTTCGTCTTCTCCAATCTCAGAGTCACAACAGAAGTTTTTGTCTTCTCCGATAGATTTGTCGTTGATCTGTTGTTCTTATTTCAAAGTTGCATGAATTTAGGTGCGGTTAATTGCAAATATGAAAGTCGGTAACTGGCGTGTAGGAGTTAATGACCCGTGATTTTAGCACGTAATATTGTGTGTGTTTTATTTTTGTAATTATGTTGTGTATGTTTTATTTCTATAATTACTTTCTAATTATTGTATATTAGTGTTAAGGACCCTAAAAAGGAACAATTACATATTCTATTACATTTTTAAAAATAATTACAACAATAGTTCACTCATAAAATATTTACATAATTAATACATTTTTATATTTATTTACAATATTAGTACAATTAGGATTTCTTAATTTAGAGAATTAGTATGCAATTAGGATTCCTTAATTTAGGGGATTAATATTGATTTACTTATTAAATTAAGTAATTAATAAGTAAATTATATAGCACACCTTCTCTTTCCTTAATAAAAATTACGCTTCCTTCGCCCTTGTTAGTCTTCTCCTCCTCCACCATTAACAGTCCCAACTTGTTAACACCATCCTCCGCCCTCCTCCACTATTAACGCCATCCTCCACCATTAACCTAGATAGTCCCCATCCTCCGCTCTCCTCCACCATTAACGCCCTTCTCCTCCGCCCTCCTCCACCATTAACGCCCTCCTCCACCATTAACCTAGACAGTCCCAACTTGTTAACGCCATCCTCCACCTGCGATTTTTTTATAGTACAATTGCTGCGATTTTTTTATAGTACAGTTGGTAGCCAAACATTCATACCAAGGTAACCAATTCAATGTTATTAGGTTTCTAATTTATTTTTAAAAAATCTATTATATTTTTTTTATTTAATAGTGCAGTTGGTAGCTAACACTTTATACAAATGTAACCAAATCAATTTTATTGGGTTACCAATTAATTAAAAAAATCTATTGTAGATTTTTTTTATAATACAGTTGATAGCCAAACCTTAATACTAAGATAACCAATTCAGTTTTATTGGGTTACCAATTAATTATAAAAAATCTATTATAGATTTTTTTTTCATAGTGCAGTTGGTAGCCAAACCTTAATACAAATGTAACCAACAAAAACTAAAATTGTTACCTTTAAAAGTTTTAGTTACCAGTTGAACTGAAATTTCTCTTGGTTACCCACAAAAACTAAAATGATTACCTTTGTATAAATATTTAGATACCAACTGCACTAAAATTTATCTTTTTCTCCTTTTAATTTCTGGACTAAATCAACTTTCGTCATAATGGCAGTTGTGACCTTAATGGATGAAGAGATCGGCGTCCATGGTGTTGAAGCGGCGGCGAAGGGGAGGATGAAGATGACCGGCGAAGGGGAGGAGGAAGATGACGTTGCCAAACTTTGAATATTTGAATTTTAATTATTATTTTTTGAATTTGAATTTTTTGTTAGATCCAAGATATTTGAATTTGAATTATTAATTATAGTAGTTATTTGTCCTTGATTTTAGGTTTCCTTATTATTATGAATTGAATCCTAATTGCATACTAATTCCCTAAATTAAGAAATCCTAATTGCACTAATATTGTAAATAAATATAGAAAGTGTATTAATTATGTAAATATTTTATGAGTGTACTAATAATGTAATTACTTTCTAAATATTGTATATTATTGTAAAAGACCCAAATAAAAATAGATAAAATTTGAATTATAAAAACAGAGATTTTTGGGCTTAAGCCCATATTTGCATTTCTGCAAACTGGCTTTCGAACGGCTTTTCTGTTTGGTACAATTACATTTTCTATTACATTTTAAAAAATAATTACAACAATAGTGCACTCATAAAATATATACACAATTAATGCTTTTAAATTTTTATTTTCATTATTAGTACATATTTATGCTTCCTTTAATTTTGGAGTGTGATTTATATTTTCTCATTTTTTTCCATTTTTTTGCCACTATCTACGGACTACAATCAAATTTAAAAATAATATTTTTATAAACTGAGGACACCCATCCGCCTGTCATCTTCAACTTCTTCACTTTATCCCCACCTCTCTCTCACACACACATTGATGACCCACGTTTATGTAAAAATTGATCAAGTACGTTATACATACATACAAATATATATATATATATATATATATATATATATATATATATATATCTTACCACCCTCTCTCACCGAATGATCCATTTGAGTATTGCCAGAGCATAATATCCTTTTTAAAGTCTTATATATATATCTGTATGTATAATGTATTTTGGGATTTCCGGCGGTTTTTTAACGGGTTTTGGGATCTTCGATCACCACGAATTGAATGGATTCTAAAGATTGGCATGGTAGAGTGAATTGCATGTGTATTATTTATATGTAATAAATACATATAGTTTTTTGTTGTGATCAAACATATACATAAATACATATAGTTTTTTGTATTATTTATTTTCTTTTCTTTCTGGTTGTTTTTTTTGTTCTTTCCTTCTCTTTTGTTTGAAGGTTTCTCTCACCGCCTTCCTCACCCAATTGATAATGATTCCGTGACATAAATACATATAGCTCTGTTTACTATTTTTTTCAGAGTAGTTGGAAGCCAAACATTCATTCCAAGGTAATCAATTTAGTTTTTTAAGGTTACCAATTTATTTTTGAATGTGATACAGTTGATAGCCAAACCTTCATGCAGTTGGTTGCCAAACTTTCAGACCAAGGTAACCAATTCATACTGCAGATGTGGAGGTAGATTGGTTACCATGGTATAAATATTTTGTTACCTTGGTATAAAAGTACGGTTATCAACATTACATTTCACATCACTCTCTTATAACACTGAATTGGGTTACCAATTCTTCACTTTCCACTTTATAATATTTAGGGTCATTTTTCTTGTGGTTGATGTCGCAAAATTGACAAGCATGAAAGCTTATAGGCCTGAAGCATGGTTTCTTTTTCTATTTTTCTTTTTCGTGCTTTCTCCGGAAGAGATGAATGACTGAATGAAATCGACAATATGGTGCAGTTGGTAGTCAAACCTTCATACAAAGGTAACCATTTTAAGTTTTGTGGGTAACCAAATATTCATAAAAAAAAATTGTTCGTGATTTCCTCTTTGTTCGGCTACTCCGAATTCGTTTTGGATCTGTTCTTGCTGGTTTGATAACTTCAACTTTTTCTTCTTTGATTTATTTTGGTAACTCCGACTTTTTTTTTTCTTCTTCTCCTTCTATTTGTTTTGTTTTGTTGTTCGTGTTTTGTCTGGCTATTTAGCATATGGTGATTGCGAATAGTTGTTAATTCTGTTACATTGGTTGCAGAATGTGAAAAAGTCTTTCATATATCACTACGCAAATCAAGTAATGGAGAAAAATTTGAAGTTATTTTAGAGAATAAAAGATGCATATTCAAATCTGCTACACATACACCATGAACGAGCTAGATGGAATTTCTTAATTACAAAAGAGAGAAAATATGGAAAGGGAGATGAAGATTTGAATTTAAATTTGTTTTTGTTGTTATTTTAAGTTTCTTATTAATGTGAATTATACTATTTTTGTAATATAGGTCCTAGTTATATTCTTTTTGTAATTATTTTATTGATATACTAATGATGTAATTACTTTCTAATTGTATACTTATGTAAAGGACCTTTCTGTTTTGACACTTCCTCATCTCTCTGTGCTTCACTCAACCGAGTCACTCACATCAGAGTTCGACTCAGCAATGTCAAGAACAAGTATCACCATCAAATCTCTCAAGACTTTATCTAAGGTATGTAATTCACGAAATTCTTACCTGGATTCAAATAATCTTGCTTTATTGAAAAATATAAGTATTGCTGCTGAAAGATCAGATTTTCAAAACCCTAATGGATTTAGTGGGGAAAACTCTGTAGAATATCAACAAGAGGCTAGCGGGTTTTACAGTCCTGTTAATTATAATAATGTTAATGGAGAGTTTCAACCTAATTCAAGCGGCTATTTTAGGGAAAATTTACAAAACCCAGATGGGGATTATAGAGGAAATGAAGGGGGAGTTAGTCAAAGTCCTAGTAGAGTTTATGGCCATAACCAGAGGACTGAGTTTCAGCCGAATCAGAGTGGGACTAATTTTAGGTATTCAGAAATCCCTAGAAATGAAATCCAGAATAGCCCATTTGGGAAAAATGGGAGTTTTTCTGGTGTTTATGACCGAGGAAGCACTAGAACTGAATTTCAGCAAAACCCGGTTGGTGAAAATTGGAAATTGTCCAATGTGTATACCAGAGAAAGCCCTAGAAATGACTTTCAACATAATCCAGCTGGGAAAAATGGAGGCTTTAATGGTTATTATGGACAGAATAAAGGGGAGATGTCTCAGAGTCCAAGTGCTTTTAACAAGGAGAGTTTAAAAGATTCAGGGAAAAGTTTTGGAGGAAATGTAGATGTACGCAATTCTTACGGGATTGGCAGAAAGGGAGCTGGTGAAGTTCAGCATAAACCAAATGGGTTTCATGGACTGGGGTCATCAGAGGCTAATGGGAGTTACGGACAAAGCACTATGCATTCTCAGCAGAGCTCTTACAACTCTTATAGTGGAAGCAGTGGAAATTTTCAGCATGTATCGAGTAATTATAAGCACTTAGGGAGTAATAATTATGGGGGAAATCCTGGGAATTACCAGCAAAGCTCAAGTGGCTATGATGGAGGCAATGCCGGGAGTCCAAATGGGTATCCAAGTGAAAAGGTTGGAGAGTATATGCAGAATCCATGTGTAGATTATCGCCCTTATGCTGGACCACAGCAAATTCCAAATGAGTATCAGAATGGCATGGGACCTGATGGTGAGTTAGTTGAAGCTACTGACGGCAGACAATCAAAATACACTATTGAGGAGCTTGATGACTTTTGCAAGGAGGGTAAACTGAAGGAAGCCGTGGAGGTTTTAGGTTTGTTGGAGCAGCAGCGTATCCCAGTTGATATGCCCAGATATTTTATGCTGATGAAGGCATGTGGGGAGGCTAAAGCTCTAGAAGAGGCAAAGTATGTTCATGACCACCTCATTAGATCAGTATCCCCTATAGAAGTTAGCAGTTACAACAAAATTCTGGAAATGTACTGTAGCTGCGGTTTGATGGACGATGCATATGCTGTGTTTAATAAAATACCGCAGCGGAATCTGACATCTTGGGACACGATGATAATATGGCTCACTAAGAATGATCTAGGAGAGGAAGCAATTGAATTGTTTACCCGATTCAAAGAATCAGGATTGCAACCTGATGGCCAAATGTTCTTTAGTGTCTTCTCTGCGTGTAGTTTCTTGGGTGACATCGCCGAGGGGATGTTGCACTTTGAATCAATGAACAAAAGTTATGGCATTGTTCCATCCATGAAGCATTATGTCAGTGTAGTGGACATGCTGGGAAGTACAGGTTATTTGGATGAAGCATTGGAGTTCATTGAAAAGATGCCAGTTGAACCGAGTATTGATGTTTGGGAATCATTAATGAATTTTAGTAGAGTTCATGGAAACATGGAACTTGGGGATCGTTGCGCTGAGCTTGTTGAGCTCCTAGATCCGTCTCGCTTGCATGAGCAATCAAAGGCAGGTCTGATACCAGTGAAAGCTTCAGATATTGCGAAAGAGAAAGAGAAGAAGTTGAATCTTCTAGAGGTTAGGAGTAGGGTCCATGAATACAGGGCAGGTGATACATCTCACCCTGATAATGACAAGTTATACACACTCCTAAGAGGATTGAGGCAACAAATGAAAGAGGCTGGTTATGTGGCGGAGACTAAATTTGTGCTCCATGACATAGACCAAGAAAGCAAGGAGGATGCTCTTCTTGCACATAGCGAGAGGCTAGCTGTTGCTCAGGGTCTTATGAGCAGCCCAACTCGCTCATCAATACGAATTTTAAAAAATCTCCGTGTTTGTGGTGATTGCCATAATGCACTTAAGATCATCTCGAAGCTGGTTGGCAGGGAGATCATCGCACGAGATGCTAAGAGGTTCCACCATTTCAAAGATGGGTTGTGCTCTTGCAACGATTATTGGTGAAAAATCAATTCTGAGGTCTATTTATCCAGTTTGTTACCATATTCTTTTCAAGCATTATTGAAAGCACCCTAATCTTTGTTGTCAAATGATGAATACAGCTCATATAGTAGCCTGCATAATTTATTGTTAAATGATGTCTCTTAGAGCCTCTACTATAGAAAGATCTACATTTTAAGTTGAGTTTATCATTCTGTGCTTATCAATTGTGAAAATGTAATTGCTCGTTTTGTTATTCCAATTTTAGTTATGCTTGATTCTTGACTCAATAATTTTAAGTAGAGGATGCTGGACTTCTAGAAGTCTGAATGCGAGCTATTTGGTATGATAGTTTTGGTCCCAAATAATGGCCTTGTGGGAATTTAGAATCTTGGAAAGGTATGTACCTGAAATTTTTTGGTATGATAGTTTTGGTCCCTAATAATGGCCTTGTGGGAATTTAGAATCTTGGAAAGGTATGTACCTGAAAATTGTCTATTTAAGCCCATAGTTTATGGTCAACAGAAATGGCTATTCGTCATTACCCAGAAAGTTTGTGGTTCAGTGAGATGTCTTCACTATTTCTCTAGTGTAAGTTCTGCATTTGTTTCCAGTGGGGCTGTTCAATTCAGATATTGGTGATATATTGTTATATTCTCAGGAACAGTGACAAACTTTTTCCCGATTATTCATTGTTGTGATAATGAGTTTTATTGATGGATTTTGTCATGGAAACTTCCCCTCTTCTGTCGATCAGGCTATTGTTATTTTATTTTGAGACATTCTGTAAAGCTCAGGTTAGGTAGGGTTTTGAAAAATCCGTGAAATTTATATGGCGTACCTCAAACACATGCTTCTGCTTTAGAGGCTGCAATGAAAAAGCATCTTCCTGATTTGTTCGAGGAACAACCGGATTTACTTCATGAACTGGTGAGTTTTACTATGATTGTAATTGGGTTAGTCACTTTTACATCTCCCAGTTATTTGTGTCAATTTCTAATTAAATCATCGTCCACTGATAGAGTTATGCAATAGGTTTTGTTCTGGTTTATGCATTTGATTTATTTAGGAAACAGGACACAGATCTTACTGTCCAAGTATATCTTTTGTACATGATTATAAACAATACTTGGTAGGTGGCTTCTAATTCAACCATGTTATAGACTTCTTTGTCTGTATGCTGTTACCTTATCTGATAGGTGCAACGGTAACCAAGGTTAAATTCACTTGGCCTCAATCACAATTATGTTCTATATCACCAAGTTGTGTTATATTTTCCTATCCTATATTTCTCAGACGTCTTTGCATTGTATAATTATTTATATATTTTAAAATGGCACATGCACTGGCACACACAATGTGTGTTCAATTTCTTTTTCATGATTTTATCTTATTATTTATATATTTAAAATTTATGTTGTTGTTGGTTACGGCTATTTACTTTTGAGAAAAATGGTTTTGAGGACTAATGGGTAGAGGCCTAGTGATGGGTGGTGTCTAAATATTTATTAGTTGGAAAATAAGTTTTTGCACCGAAAAAAGTGACAGTTTCTGACTCAATAATGTATGGATTAATATTTGTATTTATATGATCAATGTCTTGTGATAGGTTACTCAGCTGTCTCCTTCAGTTCTTAAGTCTGCAGCTGTGCTAGTGCATTGAGTTGTTCAGCACTCTGGAGAGTTTGTTCTTACCTTCCCGAGGGCATATCATTCAGGATTCAACTGTGGTTTCAATTGCGCAGAGGCAGTCAATGTTGCCCCAGTTGATTGGCTAGAGCATGGGCAGAGTGCAGTGGAGCTCTACAGTGAGCAACGCCGCAAGACATCACTGTCTCACGACAAATTACTATTAGAATCAGCAAGGGAAGCCATTCGAGCACTTTGGGAGCTATCAGTTATGAACATTGAGAATCCAAAAAATTTGAGTTGGAAAAGTGTATGCGGAAAGGATGGAATACTAACTAAGGCGGTTAGGGTGACTGAAATAATTAATATATTTATATGTTCTCATTTTATATATTTATGACAATAGTATATGTATATATAACAGTATATGAATACTTGATTATACATACTTAAACCTGCATGCATACGTGCAAATATGAATGCAAATATACTTTTATGCTTTTATATCTTGGAATGTTTCTTATGCACTAATCTCTTGCTAAGATAATTTAACCATTATAGTGTTTACAGAATTTGTGTGTAATTTTTTAGCTTGTTGATTGTAGTTCATTTACGTGTTCATTTATATATTACTAGGGTTCCTGGCACACACACTGTTGTTTATGTATTGGTTACCATTAATATATATTTTGGTTACTAACATATAACTGTTTGGTTACTTCATGAGTATATTTTTTGTTACTGTTAGCTTATGATTTGGATACCATTCTTTTTTTCTCAATTGGGATTTTGGTTACTTTTATATGTTGTTTTGGTTACAATGTATTTGTTTAGTATACATTGGTTGACTAAACTAGGTTTGGTCTACATGTTGTTTATGTGTTGGTTACCATTAAAACATGGTTTTGTTACCATCATATAACATGATGATAATCTCATTTTTAATAGTTACAAAATATCACATGTATATTATTAAACAGTCATTCATCTCCCATTTGGTTACGGAGTTCATTTTTCACAACATTCATGGCTGAAAATGTCATTTCATCAGTTGCAGTAGCAACGGACAAAAGTAGAGCAAATTTAACCAACAAATAAACTTAGGGATACATATCATCCTTTACTTAACCAACATTTGAGTCCTTTTTATACTCGAAATAATAGTACTGTAGTAGTGTTGTAGTCTTCTCAAATTTTTAGAAGTAATAGTAGTACTGTAGTAGACTAGTAGCCTTCTTGAAATAGTAGTACTATAGTTGATTAGTAATGCTGTAGTCTTTAGTGGTAATAGCCTTTAGAGGTAATAGTAGTACTGTAGTAATGTTGTAGTCTTCTCAGATTTTTTTTTAAAAAGCCGGATGACCCACTGACCCATGAAATTTTAGTGGGGGCAGGTGCCCCCCTGCCCCTAACATAGGTCCGCCCATGCTTCCAATCCATTTAGAGCCTCAAAAGATGGAAAGGGACTTCGATTTGACAAATGAGAGAGAATATTTTTCATGATTCTACGATTTTCACGTCTGTTGCTGGCTGCAAATGCTCCTCAGACCGATTTGCATGTCTTAAACATGCACATCTTCTCTGTGCTTGTGAACTAGATGACAGATTTGTCCATCTCCGATACACCATTAGTGAGTTGAACACACTGGTAACTTGTTGAAGCATTGGAATGGAAATTGGGTGCTGTAGAAGCATGGGCGTCTGAAGATCTTGGACTAGTTTCCTTAAATGTTGAAGGCATTTTTTCTGCTAATCTGGATCCGGCGGGGACTTCTGGAATCAGCTGTTCCAAGCAAATTGATGGTCCATCTTGTGCTCCGGAAACAGAAGAATTTGTTTATGGTAACGAACCTTGCAGTTCTTTGCCGTTATACGTCTCTTCTGAAATACTTGGGTCAGTCCAGCATTGCACTACTAATCTATGTACATCTCAGAACATACCAGATGAGGACAAAAAAGAAATTCTTGGCATATCTACTACTATTGATTTAATCTTGATAGTATGTCTGATGAACATGGAAGTGGGTTGCAGTAAATCTCTAATGGCTGTAATAAAAATATCATCAACATTGTGGACGCGGTCTGCGGTAACATGTGTACGCAAGAAGATAGACCAGATTCACAAAGAGAACCAGATCTCATGCAGCTTGGCAGTAGTGACTCTGGTTCTTCTGTTTCTCATGTTCTATCGGACAATAATCATCCTTCCTGTTCAATGGATGTTGGGGATTGTTGGGCTTCTATTGGTAATAAGTTGTTTGGGTTTGTTCTTTTGGCACATCCACGTTCAGGAGCTAAATTAAACAGCTTGTCGAAAACGGAAGTCCGAGACAACTTGGATGTGAATGCATCTCAGGCTGGTTAAAGTTGTTCATTACAACAGTTTAGCTTTGATGTTGATCCTGTTAAAATTGGATATGCAGTTTTTGGAAAGCTTTGGTGCAATAAGCAGGTGATATTCCCGAAAGGTATACTGTTTTTCAGATATTTTTCTGTTCAGTTTTCTCTTATTACTTCTAAAATTAGATACTTTTTCATCTATTTGGCCTTAATATTAGATCACTTTTGCAGGATTCAGAAGCCGTGTCAAGGTCTTTAATGTGCTCAATCCAACAGAAATGAGTAGCTATATATCAGAAATCCTAGATGCTGAACTTATTGGGCCTTTATTTAAGGTAAGGTTTTATTCTACTACTTGTCACAGAAAACAAAAACAAAGAGGCCTTGATAAAAGTTAGAATTTCTGCAATATGTGAGCTGATGCACTTTTTAGAGTTCGTGATATATTGTTGTTCTAGAAGAACTCTTCTCATCATATCTTTTTTTGAAAATTTCATATGCATATTATACACATTTCATCATTTTCTGTTCAGTGCACTTCCATTCTTTTAATGAGTTTTATTTCATTGAAGAAATCATTTATCATCTTTGCTTACGACTATTTTTATTTCTAAGGAAATGTGAGGACTGTGTGGATGCTTTAGTGACTACTGTGATAAACTTGGAACAAATATTGCAGTATTGCGTTTTGCACTAAAGCATTTGCAGTTCATACTTTACATGCATCTTTGAAAACATACTTCTGTTTAAATATTTTTTTCTTGATAGACATGTACTGTTTAAGCATGGAACTTAAGGAGAAAAAGAAATTTGGGTACTTTAATCTTAATTTCCATTGGGCATGGGCTTGTTTATGATTATTTCACAGTTTAAAGAATTTCTATTTAAATGTAACTTGTGTGGAGAAGTTTTAATAGATCACAGCTTTTCAGAAAGCGCATATTTTCTTTTTCCCTGCGTAGTGGTGCCCTTACTTTTTTCTCTCTCAATGATATTAAATTCAGGTTACATTAGAGGAGTTTCCAAATGAAAGCTTTGCAAATGTGTCAGCCCAGAAGTGTGGGAAATGGTGATGCAGAAAGTATATCAAGAAATCGCAAGGCGCCAAATCCAGGGGAAAGCATTTCTTCCCTTGCATTCTCCACAAAGCATCAACGGGATTGAAATGTTTGGGTTCCTATCTCCACACTTTATTCAGGTGATCACATTTACTTAACTACTATTTGTTTGCTAGGACAAAGCATAGGAAATAAAAGCTATTTGTAGATGATAATGATGTTCCTCTAGATTTGCTATTATATGCTTATAAAGTGTGTTTACAGGAAAAAGGGGGTGACTTTAGACGGGGAAATCTACACACCTGTTTCTAGGCTAATTCGACTCTTCACGTAGTATTTAAATTAGGGTTTATGAATCTGCTGGTCAAGTTCATTTGGATCCAGTACATTTATTGAGCAAAGATAATTTACAAATTTAGATATTTGAGAACAAGAGCAATAATTATGGTGCATAAGTCTAGGTCTGAATCCATTTATGTTATTCTTGATCTATCTGGAACTTTGGTATTGTATAATATCTTCATATATAATAGCCAAGTTAGTCGTAATAGAAATAGGAACTGGTTAAGTAGCTAAATCTAGTAAAGGGTTTTCTTAAAGAATCTGATCAATCACCTGGAAAAGAAATAATACAAGTAATAAAATTTTGATATGGTGTCATGATACCCACCTACTGAAAAACCTAGTATTCTGATCATATTTATATATCATACACTTTTTCGGCCCAAGAAGCTTACCTCCGGCCTCTGAGTACCCTTCAAAAGACCAAAAGGTGGCAAGTATATTTCACATTAAAAGGATTAAAGGATGAACTCCTCGGCCATATTTTTTGAGGCCTTTGTCTCTGGAACAATACCTAACTCTGGCATCAGTGCTTATGATTTGTGAGATTTGGTTAAAAACTTATATATGTCTAGTTGTTTCTTGCACAGTTTAGCATGGTATCTTGATGATATTTATTTTGTAGGTTTTCACCTAGGGTTTGCAAGAATTATAATCCCAAGACACTATTAATCCGGGATTATAATTATAATGTCAAGACTATTAAGCCATTTTAAAATACCGAGACTAATAGTCCCAAGTCTAAATTTGAAAACAAACCAGACATTCGGGATTAATAGTCCTATCACAATCCCAAGTATAATCTTTGCAAACAAACTTCGCCTTGCAGTAACGTTTAAACCACACATTCTTTTGTAGTTAAAAAGCAGACCTAGACTCACTTTTCCCAAAAAGAGATTATGAAGTTTGAATATGATAACCTATATTAGATGCTAACAAGAGTGTTTTCAGGCAATTGAGGCTCTTGATCCAAACCATCAATGCTTGGAGTAGTGCAACAATAAGCTTTCATATATATATCCCATAATATCCATGAACTGCCAGCCACTTGAGGCAATTCTAAAGAGACTGAAAAGATCCAAAATTACTCCAGAGAGGAAACAAAGGCTAAAAATTTAGGAATCAAATTGAGTGTGCAGAAACCAGATATATATATATATATATATATATATATATATATATATATATATATATATATATATATATATTAGAAGAAAATACATCTCTAATTAGTTTGAAATTGAGGGAGAATTCTCAAATGATGATGATAATATTCTATTTAACCTTTTGCTTCTGGAAGATATTGTATTTCCCAAAAAGTGGGACTTTTAAAAATAAATTAAATTATTTAACCGTATGCTTTATATATCTGAGATATTATGTGACAATTATTTACCTTACTTCCTGCTTGACAATAATCAGTATTTAAAAAGTTGAAACAAACCAAATAATAAATAAAAATTAAAACTAATAAAAGAAACAGGCCTGATTTAGAAAAATAGATAGGGAAATAACAGAAATTTATTTGTGGTAACCATCTTATAATTTGAGATTAAAAACAAAAGTTGTGGAATTTATTTATCATAACAAACACAAAGGTTTTGTGCATTACTTTATTTATCATAACAAACACAAGTTGCACAAAGTACAACCACATAGAGCTGGAAAATTAAGCATTCAAGGATCTAACAACACATACATAAGAAGATTTTTTTTATTTTTATTTTTGATAATTAGGGGGTGAGGGTGAGGGTGGGGTGGGGGTGGGGGTTGAACGCAAGGGACCTGCGTACCAACCAGTTGGTATACTTTTCTACTTGTTTGGAGGTGGTGTAAGGAAAGGGAAAGGAAATATTGGAGGCAAGGTAATTGTTGGAATTTGTGGAAATTCAGGAAGTGGAAGTGGAAACTGAGGAATTGGTGGTGGGAGTGGAAATGGAATTTGTGGAAATGGAGGGGCAAATGGGATATTTGGAAAAGGTAACAAGTCCTTCATCTGGCCCAAACCTCCATTTCCCTTAATACCACTAAACTCAACAACGTTTTCTTTATTTCCATTTTGTTCCCCAAGCTTTTGTTTTTCAATAAGTTGACGGGCCTCACAAGCCATAACCAAGCTCACCAAGAACATGACATTCAAAACCACTGAAAAAGAAGCCATTTCTTTGTGTGTGGTTGTGGTTGTGGTTGTGGTTGTGGTTGTGGTTGTGGTTGAGAGAGAGAGAAAGATGGATCATGCGAATTATAATACATGGGATACTAATTTATATAGGAAATTTTGAGACCTGTTTGGACAGAATAAATTAATGAATTGAATCGAAAAGAGTGCCATTTTTTCTTTTTCTACTACTAGATTAAAGACGATCAATTTATAACATGATAATTAATGCACCAGATATTTAATATATATATATATATATATATATATATATATATATATATATATATATATATATTAATTTATCTAACAAAATATAAATGATTTTGAATTTCCTACTCATTCTAATAAATTATCTGGACCGTTCAAAATTTGGGATAAATTCCACCATCCAAACGGTTGCTAGTATATATATAATATGACATACATACTCCCCACCCTCACCCTCACCCTCCACCCCCACCCCCACCCCCACCCTCCACCCTCCACCCTCCACCCCCCACCCCCCACCCCAACCCCAACCCCAACCCCCAAAAAAATAGTATTATATGACGTTTTAGAGTTAATATACCTTTTTTCTCTCTGATGTGTACCACCCCACCCCACCCCACCCCACCCCATAAAATAATATATGACAGTTTTAGAGTTAATATACTTCTCCTTCTCTGATGTGTACCTTGTAAGAGTCAATAAATGATACGTATACAAAAATTAAGGAAATAATTGTATAATATTAAATATAGTATTAATTGTCTATAATACAGTTAATACATTTATCATATATTTATCTCATATTCTCTCTTTTATTTGTAACATTTTTTCATGAGGGCTAATTCTCCTAGATTATATAAAACGTCAAATAATTTGAGAAAAATAAAATCATCTAAAACGTCATAATATATGGGAACAGAGGGAGTAATCCTTTAAATTAAATTATATTTCTTCTGTTTTAAAACTAATGATACACTTTTTATTTTAAAATTAAGAATACAAAAATAAAATGACATAAAAATTCCAATATATTATTCAAAAGGTTGAAATAAATTTTGATTGTATATCTTGCATTTTTGAAATTCAAATATCTCTAGAAAAAAAAGTAGATTTTTTTATAAAAATAAAAATAAAAAACCTTCTAGAGTCATCACTACTATATATTTAACAACTGGAATTCAAAATTATCATTTTAAAAATATTTCTCTAATTTTAAAACGAATGTCCAGTAAAAAAAATATTTAAATGGACGAAATACATTTGAAGGAAGATATTTATATGAACTTAAGTACTTAACAGCAAAATTTAAATAAAAATTAAGCTCAACAATGACGGTAAATTTATAACATGTTAATACAGAAAAAAGGCCTTAATAATCATAATCCACAAGAAATAGAACTGAACAAGTTGGGGTGTATATTATTGAATTTGAGAGGGAAAAATGAAAATATTATTAGTTATTTATATTAATCAATCATTCATGATCATATCTACATAAAAAATGAATTAAAAATTGGATTACAAGATTAATTTCAGCAGGGAAATTCTGAGGTGTTAGTTGTTAGTAGAGTTGTATGAAATTTTGGCAATGACTGATACAGGAAAGTTAACAATGTGACCTTTGTCCCCAAAGAGTCTGATTCTTCCATAGCTTGGCACAGAGCTGTTGATTGTGGCATTCACAAGGATACTCAACACCTGTTTTTCCCCACTAGCAATGAAGAAATGCATTGGTTCGACCTTTAGAGAAGCTCCGTAAGGGGCACTCCACCCCACGCGGTATGTCTCGTTGCTGGCAACGTTGATCACCGTTCTTTGGACAGTTTTAGACTGGTTTAGTTTCGCTATCGTGATTGAAGGTAAGTTTAGGTCTACGCCGTTCAATGTGGATGATGTTCTGCGGCAGCTCTGACCGGTGTAGTTTAGAACCACGGGTGCTGACCCATTTATGCCGCAGAGGAATGACATGTAGTCGTCATAAGCTGGAAAATTACAGCCAGAAGATGAGAATTATGATGTTCTTAGTAATTTGTATGCATTGTGCAACAGCAGAATGACTTACCCAAGTCGAAGATAAGTCCTGGATCTAGTGCTGCGGTTGCATTCACAAAACCACTACCCATGTCAAAGGGAGTTGCGGGAAACTGATTCAAGTTTGGGTTGGCATACGAACTCTGAGCCATTATGGGACCACCATTCTTGTTATTCAAAGAAGCTGTTGTTGATAATGCAGATCCAATAGCTGAAGGACCGAAACTGGGAAATTTCTTCTTAATCAAGGCTGCAAGTCCCGCAACATGAGGAGCAGCCATGCTTGTCCCAGACATCATCGCAAAGTCCTCCCCTAGTGTTTATTAAAACTAATTACTTGATCTTTCAAAACCCATTATAGATAGTACTAGCTCATACATATTATTACATTTAGCATAATTACGTAAATGATGTCTACTGTTTGAACCGACATACCAAGGAATTCAACCGAGTCGGTGCCACAAGAACTCCAAGCACCCCATATAGAATCCCCGGGCGCAACCAGGTTAGGTTTCAATATGTCAGCAACGTCAAGAAAACTGTCTTCGGGATCTGGCCCTCTAGCAGAATAATACATGATCTTTGGGGCAGAACTGCTGAAATTTGCCTTTACTCCACCTGAAATGCGCGCAACAGCCCCAAATTTAACAATCTTCCTCGTGAGGCCATCTCTGACCAAGGAAGAATTGTAGTATCGAAGTAAGATCTGCCGAATCGATCATGAAACATCAGTACATAGACAGAAAGATGGATGCTAAAATTCATAGAAACTTGAATGAAACGGCGACAGAGTGAGACCATTCTAAACCTAAAGCTCCAAGTTCCAATTAAATTAGTGAAAGTTCTAGAAAAGAAAATTCGTAAACAGATTCTGCAAGCACACAGGCAGGAACATACACAATAATAATATTACACTAACCAACCTTAGAATCGTCAGGAGAAGGAATTATAATCCCAGGTAGTTTCATTGGAACCGGATTAAGCTGAAAACCAAGGACGAAAGGATCCATGTAGAATACAACACCAGCTGCGCTAAGGTTTTTGGCTGTAACTAATGCCTGTTTGATGGTGGAGATCCCAAGAACAAAACGGATTGAGTAGGTGCAAATTAAGAGGTTCCCTTTGATAATATCCTTATTCAAACTACTGGGGTCCTGGCATTCACTCGCATACATATCATTCGCAGCTGTTGTGTCATTCAAAGCATGAATCGAGGAAACCATTGTGTACATTGAATCGTTCTCTGTTCCAGCTGAACAAAGAAAGTACATAAATACTTGTCTACTTGTATTTTTATGATGATAGGCAGAGATTAAGGAACAAGAAGTGCCACTTGTCCAGACATATAAGAATAAAACAGATGTTGATGGCAAAATGGTGTAAAAATGTGCTAACATATGAGCAATGATTACAACAGGAGCACGTTGGATCACATCTACGGATATTTTTAGGCTGCTTTTAAATTGATTAAAAAAAATTAAAGAATCGGGAAAAATTTTAACCTGAAGCAAAGTATTTAATGATTTCTTTTAAAAATATATATCTTCATACTTTGGGGAATGTTTATTATAACCTATTGAAATTCACACTCAATAAACTGATTCCAGCAGAGCTGCAATCCCCTTTATCTATACTATGTCAAAAGGGAACTCCCACTACTATTTGAGGGGAGTTAGTATACTAATTTTTCATTTTTCCCTTTCTATACCCATTCAAATTGTTTCAAGAAGAAATGATAAGAGATTACTTTACAACTTTTGAATTTCTTTATGTTTACATAAACACATTCTTGTCACAACAGAAGTATTCCCTAAAGACCATTAACTATGCTATAAAGTAAATAAAATAAATAAATATATAAAAAAGATGGAATTTGTTGTATATTACATCATAAAATTAAATATTATAAAACCAGTAACTCAGCATACCAACTTACGTGCAAGTCCAACTCCATGAATGGTGATGTTGTTTCCAAGGACAATAGAGTTACTATAGACTCTGTTATGGGAAGCAGCACCGACAGTGAAGATCCATGGACTGAATGATGAAATACTCTTAGGTGATGGACCAGTATTCCCTGCTGCTTGTACAACAAAAATACCAGCTTTTACAGCTGATAGCAAGGCCATGTCTATTGGATTAAAGAAAGTTGCAATGCCTGAAGGGCGCCTGTTTGGAGTAATTGACAAGCTTATAATGTCTACTCCATCCTGAGCTGCCTGTGAATACAATGGATTATCAGTCAAAACCATAACTGAGAATTATCAAACCCTTAATAGGAAAATACTCACTCCGTTGCACAAAAAGAATATCATTTGCCACTTCATATTGTTCCACAAAAACGAGTCCACTTTTAAGTGCTACTAGTATAAGATGGCATTGTGTCCTCAAGTTTCTCATCATAATTTCATTATGATACCACACTACTAAACTAACAATTTATTATCTTTAATGGTATACAAGGATTCAAGGAACAAAATTATATCCTTAATATTCACAAAATTTGCAAATGAGACTCTTTTTGTGGAACGGAGGGAGTACAAATTAATGGGTACAGCAAGACAGTTTATACATACAAGATCCATGTAGGTTGATGAAGCAGATTGTGACCCTCCTTAAATAGCTAAATGTTAATTACGTCTGTGCGGATGAGAATTTTGTAAAGTAAGCTATGAACCGTACCTGGTCTATGGCAGCAACCACATCTGCAGCGAAGCCTCCAAAGCTCTTGTATAGCGCCTTGTAAACAGCAATGCTAGAGAAAATTGAAATTTAGTGAAGAAATTAATATAGAGAGAGAGATGAGGTGAGAAGCATGGAAAGTTTCATTAAAGGTTAACAACGGTTATCAGGTTTGAACATGGGAACTTGAGTTAAGTTTCCCTGGGAAACACAAAACAAAGAACTTTTACAAACTTACTTATTAAGTTAGCAATATCGATGAAAATAGGTCACCTTAAAATTGAAATAATGGAAACCTAAGCTATTTCCAGAGGAGGAAGATTGTCTATAAATTCAAAATGAAAATAATTACTTGATGCTTTGGATTTACGTGTCTTCTTTGTTTGTCCCATCTCTAAACTCAAGAACAGAGATTGTTTAGAATTCTAACCATCATACCCAAGTAGCTTGTTGTACAGAACTTGAATATAACTATTTAAATAACAGTTTCCCTTTCAAATTAATGTCTCATGGTGATTTGCACCCCAATATATAAACTGAAGAAATGCGTGCAACTAATATCAATAAATTAAGTTTAGGGTAACTTTCCATCTACGAAATGTCAATTGTCAGGCTATATTTCATACATGCATTCTACTCTTGTGTCAAGGTACTCTAGGTAACTTACTGTGAATGAGGTGCCATCCCACTGGCATTTCCAAAGTGATGCCCAGCTACTACCACTGGTATCCCATGGTTACCCGCTGCAGTTGAAGCAGTGTGCCTGTGTTATTAAAAAGAAATGGAATGTTACACAATTAATAGAGAACACGAAATATGGATAGTAGTTTAATCTTAGATTTATAGTAACCAAAACCAAAAGTACAATTTTTCAATAATATTGGATAAAACAAAGCTTATAGTTTCTCTTACAATTGAATTAATGTAAGCTTGCGTAGATCTCCAAATATCATTGTGGTACTAACAGCAAAAAAAAACTCAAACGAGAGAAGAGCAGGAAGGTCAAACTCGCTTATCCTTATAAATAGGCAATATGCTTTTGGGAAAACAAATAAATCTTTCATATCATCATATGTCAGGGACCACATTAGAGGCACCAATTTTATTTTATTTTTTTCAATTTTTTCTGATACGCAATCCTGACCCCAAGCAAGATAGGAGGTGCCAATTAAAAGAGATCAATTCGGAGTTCAGTTAAAAAAAAATAGAGTAAAGCAAACAATGTTGTTCTCTGTACTATAGTGTGCTGATAAACAAAGGCATGAAATTGATCCAATCAGTTTAACCTTAGTACAGATTTACTACATTAATATATAGGAGGTTCATGTCCTGCAAAAATTAGGTGCTACCAAATCATTTAGTCCTTATAAGTTTATTTCGTTTTTTGCTGTTGCTTACTTATTATAGCTTATTTTTATTTACTTCAATATTGTAGATTATTGTTTTTTGGTTTTTATTTTTTGGCCTGGTGAATCAGTTATCAGATGTGAATATGATGGAAACAATATTACGGTAACGCTTCTTCTTTTTTAATAAGTAATAATATTATGGTAATGCTTTCATAAACAAGACTAACAAACAAAAGAGTTTCGGTAGAGAGAACAAACTTACGATCAATACAAAAAAAAACTAAAATTCAACATCATCACCAGATAAAGGAAGTACTCACGTCCCATGGCCATCACCATCAAAAGGTGATGCATAGTCCTGACTTGCATTAAATATTCCTCGGGTTATAGCTGATGCAGCAAAATGGCGGGCACCAACAAGCTTTCTGTTGCATGAACCAGATGGAAAATCCCGAGTAACTTCACAGATTCCAGAGAAGTGCTGTGGCACTGGATAGGGATTTGCAGCAATATCATCTGAGAAGCTGGGGTGTGTTGGATCGATTCCTGTGTCAATAAACCCAATTACAATTCCTTCTCCAGCAGTCTCAAACCCACCCTCTTCGAGCCATGCCCCTTGTGGTAAACCCAAGAATTGTGGAGTGTAAGTGGTTGCGGTTCTAACTGAAAAATCCAATACAACGTTTGCCACTTCTCTCCTCTTTGACAGTTTCACTACCTTCACATTTCATCAGCATTGTAAGATTAATAACTTACTAGTATAATACCATATATTAATGGAAAAATGTTGAATTCTCCAAGAATGGACCGTAGTACTCTATTAAAGAAAGCCTAGTATCATAGCACTGTCATCATGTATAATTTGAGGCTGATGACGACAAGAAGAAACATTAAAGATATATGGTACCTGCGGAGGGGTAATGAGAACAGCAAATCCATTGATCAAGTAGTGATAGCTATACAATTTCAGATACTTCTCCCCTTTAAAAACCTTTCTCAATATAGAATCATGGAATCTGGAAATATTATGACCGTGATACCGATCTGTTCTTGAGATATTGCTGAGCCAAATTAAAAGAAAAACATGAAGAGGATAATCCAAATAAAAATTTCCTTAATTCAACATACTAATTAAAAAAGAAAAGAGCTCACAAAAGGTTTTCCTTAATTCGGCATGCTAATTAAAAAAGAAAAGAACTAACAAAAAGGGAAAGTATAAAATTGAAAATAGAAAGCAGCATAAAAGTGAAACATAATTATTGGTGTTAGAAGAAGGATGAAATAAAAATTAAACTATACGAACTACTTAATGCAAATTGGGTGTATGCATTGAGATATACTTATATTAAGAACACAAAATGAAACTCTACCCATGGAAAAGAAAAGGTGCTATAAAATAATTATTAATATCATAGGAAACCCATTAAAAATAAAACAACTTAAGGACATGTAGATGTCGAATTGAGAGTATAAGTTCACCAGCCAAAGACAAAAATAAATATCAATACAAAAACTAAATTGCATAAGCAAGTCATAAATACAAAATTTTGCTCAAGAAACTAACTAACTAAGGGTATAGAAAACCTAACATGAACAACCAAAATCCAAATTCAATTACCCAAGAGTTTACACACTATACTAATTTCATGAATTTTACAAGGAGTAACATTAAAAAGAATACTATTTTCACAAAGTAGTAAATAATAAAGCATTTCATATTGATAGCAATAAATTTGGGAGAATAAAATTTATTTAAAAAAAAACAATTGTACCTTGCCAATGGCTTGTCCAATCTATTTACTTTCCTATCATGTTTTACTATCAGCTCACCACTGTAATGACCAGTAGTGGCCTGCTTTAGAGTCACAATATACACAGCAGTAACATTTGCATCATTATCCTGACACCAAGCCCAACCTACTAACATCCCCAAATAAAGCATAACAATTAATTGCGCACCATAAATTCCCTCCATTTAGGAAGAAATTTATTGCAATCCAAATCCAAATTCAGTATTTTCCCAGAAAACAACACCAAGAACACCCTATAGAAAAGAAGAAGGATGAGTCAATAATTAACAAAACTCTTCAACTGCTACAGCAAAAACCCATGTCCTCCATTTTAAAGAAAATGTCTCTTCTTCTTCTTCAAGTACCCAGAAGCTATAGCAGAATAAAGCAAACCAACAAAAGTACAGAGCAGCTAAACCTTGCAGTAAAATGAAAATGCATAAACCCCCATTAAACCACCACAAATTAGAAGAAAATGGGGTTTATCAGCAATGGGTTTTTGTTTACTGAGAGAAAAGAACCCTTTTGCCACTTTATTATAACAGAGAGAAAGATTGAAGTTTAAGTTATCGTGTGAAAAATGAAGAGAGCATCTGCAACTTTCTTGGGAAGTGTGCACATAAACATTTTGTTTAATATATGACTCCTCGTATTCTTAGAAGATTATCGTTCACATCACACACATTAAAAAATATAATTAATACTTACCCTTATTAATTTTCTCAACTAATTATTCTATTTCTAATATTTCTTATTCGATTCAACTAATTACTTCTTATTCAATTAATTGGGTTAGGGGCCGTCCGGTCCGGTCCTATTAATGGCCGGTAACGACCGATGCCTTTATTTTTTTTTGTTTTTTTTAACCACAATTACAAGAATAATAAATAAAAAATAATTGAACAAGTTTAAACAAAAAATTATAAAAGAAAATATAGTTTTTATTGAAAAAACACGGTAAAAACACTGTAAACAGTTTACAGTATTTTTTTAATAAAAAATATATTTTCTTTTACAGTTTTTTGTTCAAATTTGCTATATTATTTTTATTTATTATTCTTGTAATTGTGGTTAAAAAAAAAACCAAAGGCATCGGTCTTACCGGTCATTAAGAGGACCGGACGCCCCCCAATTCCAACCAATTACTACTACTTGGATTATAGCATTGAATTAAATAAGAATCGTTGGGAAGAAAAGAAAGCTTTAAATATGAGAAAGTTTTAAATAAGGGTAAAGTACGGAAAAAATAATTAATATGTATTGATAAACTCAAAACGATAATTTTTTTGAAATAAAAATACGACAATCTTTTAAAACGGAGAGAGTAATGGTAAAAACAAAGAAATACTAGTGGATAATAAAGTTTGGAATTCTGGTTTGTGTACTGATTTTTAGACTGTTGGGTTATTTTAGTGGGGTCTAAAATCTAATGTCTTTTTCCTCTGGTAGTCATATGAAAAACGACATCACATAATCAGAAACAAAAAAATAAGATTAGAAAATGAATACAAACAAAGAAGTAAAAATTATTTTTTTTTAGAGAAAATAATGGGGTCCTTTTTGGCCATTTTCAAAGGGAATTGTGGTGGTGGTGGTGGTAGGCCATTAATTCCAACGTTCCAATTTTTCTTTTCAAGAATATTGAGATGGCACAAAGGTGATCTTGTTGGTTTGTCACTGACTTTGACCCCTGCCACATAGAGGAGGAGAGAGAATTGGACGGACAGGTGGACTTGTGTGTTGTGAGTAGCACGTGACTTTGTTTCAGTTATCATTTTCTCCCTTCTTCATATTTCCTCCTTCAAGAGGTCCTTTAGCTGATTAAGAAGAAAATTTAATTTCATAAATAATATTAGATTTTGACACATAAATTAAGAAAGTATCATTTATCAAATAAAATTTATTTAAAATTTCATCATTACCCCTTTATGAAAAATTGAAAACTATTAATACCAATGAGAGAAGGTAAAGATAATATAGGAAAGTAAATAATTTATTCTCCTCGAAAGTTATAAACGACAAACTTTTTGAAACAATTTTTTTTTCTTTCTAAAACGACAATGTTTTAAGAACAGAGAGAATAGTTCGGAGAGAAATTTAATCCTAAAACGACATAATTTTATAAATACTTTTTTTTAATAATATCCGAAAGTATTAAAGTGTGACATGTGTCCTATGTTAGGCCGCAAAATAAATCATAGGTGATCATCACTAAAAAAATGGTGGGGCTTTTTCATAATTTGCTTAGTCCACCAAACCGGACCATTTCTCATGCGTAAATAAAAATCATTAGTGTATCACTTTCTCTGTTCACGTAAAAACAAAGTATTTTAACATGGATAGTAAACGAAGATTATAAACTTAAAAAAAATAATATATTCCAAATATTTATGTCGACTATTTGATTGTCAGTCACGTGAACAAATATTAAAAATAACCTTTTCTTTTTTGAATAAATGTGTGTAATAAATGAGACACTCCTGTAAAATTTCTACCAATCTTACGTATCGATAAACTGCGCAACCGTAAGTCGACACAAATTTATCTCAATATATAGCAAGACTTCTAAACTAAATATTTGTTTGTGCAAAAGCACGCGATCCAATTGAAGGACTCCTTGTCAAATCTTGATTGACTAGCAGCTAGGAAGGTAAAAATCCAATCAGTTCCTGAAAATAGAAACTTGGAGCACGAAATTATCCGTATTAGTCAGCTCAAAGACGCAAACATCTCCTTCCCGCAAATGATTTGCCTTTGCAAATGCAGTCCATCCCGTAGACAACTTATATAATTGGCTTAAGTAGACTCTTAAGAGCACATTCCATGCCTTGTTTGAAATCAGAAGCTTAACTACTTTGGAATGGTCCACTTTCATGTACTTCTTTGCAAAGCTGATCGGTATAGTCTGCAACAAGAGTTTTAAGTCCATACATTATGATTAACAAACCTTCTACACAAAAATAGCTATAACAAATTCAATCTACCCTACTGAATTAAGTTGCTTGTGTTAGGAAATCCGTATCTACCCTGTTCAAGTAACACTCCCTCCTTTCCAAAATTAGACATTCATTTCTAAAACGACCATTGTTAATAATAATAATTTTATGTTCTCAACTTATTAAGACTTTGACTCTAGAATTTGAGTACATGTGATTTTCCTAAATTCTTGAGTACATGTGATTTTCAGAAACTATCGATTCACCTCCATCAAGTTACCTCATTTCCATCCAACTTAACATTAAATGACCTTCACTCGCCCAAAAGCAAGTCAACCATAATAAGTTGTGTTAAAATGACAATAATAACCACAAAAACTAACGATCCAAAACCGTTAATAGGTGCCATTGTGAAACTACAGGTGGTGAAGAGATAGTTTCGAACCACAGGTGGTGACTCAAGAATATGGGTAAACTGCAGGTGTTTTTTGAATTTTATTCCTAGAATTTTCAAAATCACTAATGAAATATGTTCTAAAAAATTTAGATTCTTCAAACAGCAAATCCTATATAGTTTAATATTTTGTTTAGCTAAGAAAGTAAGAGTTTATGGCCATACCATAGCTGCCCTACTGACATGAGATTCGCACACAAGAACCATGAAGTGAGGATACTTTGACTTGAAATTCTTTGCTGCTTTGGCAGCGGTATCATTCGGTAGAATAACACAGCTTCTCGTTGGACGTAAAGCCTGCTTAGCCTCGTATTTGCAACTCAACCGCTGCGATTTCCCTGCATTGAAACAACTACACATAAGTTAGTGCAGTTCCCTTAGACTATGTTTGTTTGCAAGGATCTTGGGATAGGACTATTAATCCCAAGTGCCTTGTTTGTTTTTAAATTTGAGCTTGAGATCATTAATCAAAGGATTAAAAATGACTTAATATAAGGAACTATTTAATACCATCTTCTATCAAGTATTATAATCCCTACCATTTAGGCCTAAAATTGCTAGACAAAATTAATCTCAACGTTTTAAATTTTTTTTACCATAATACCATATTCTATCCATTTATCAAACTATCTCCTTTTTTTGGTGAAAACAAATTTTGACTAAAGTGATCAAAATATGCTTCGTTAAATGTCTGTTAGATTACTAAAAATAATCAAACAACTATGACAAAATTAATCTAGTAAACAAGTGTATGTTTAATGTTTTTAGAAATCTAAATAGTGAATCTGTTTGAGATCTGTTTATCAATTCCTTTTTCTTTTCCCTTCTTATGGTTCTTTAAACTAGTAATAATAATTAATCTGTTAGATTAATAATAATACTCCCACCGTCCCATGATAAAAATCCTTATTACTATTTTGAGTAGTTCCATGTTAAATGTCCATTTTCCTTTAATAACCAAACTTTTACACATATTTTTCTATTATACCCGTAGCATTAAATATCTCATACTTTTCTTATTTTAATTCTCTCTCCATATTTAATGACATTATTATGAATAATTTTGTCATTTCATTCATCTTCTTAATATGCGTGAAAAATCAACCATGACTTTTATCCTGGGACGAAGGAAGTAATATGTTAGACTAGTTAAATGTTTTAGTAGCATTCAAATAAATAAACTAGATTATTATTATTATTATTAATCTAGTTATTAATATTATTATTAATCTGTTAGACTAATAATAATAATTTGTTTGACTAGTTAAATGTTTTAATCTGTTACACTAGTTAAATGTTTTAGCATTATTCAAATGTATCTATATGGTTTAAATAATTATATGTTTTTTAGAAATCAACTCCATTATAATTATATGTTTATTTAGATGTATAAACAAGTTTCAATTATAGTTTAAAACATGTTATTATTAATAAGGGTATAATAGTTCAACCGATATTTTTTTATCCAATCCTTTAATTAATCCTGAAAAAAAACAAACATAACATGAGATCATTTAAAGTTATTCAATGAATAATCCTATAAAAAACAAACATGTGACTAAAACTATTTAATTCCAGGATTATAATTGCAAACAAACATAGCCTAAGAGATCGATGTAATTGGAATTTTCTTTGAAACTTACTGGGTTTTGCCTTTTGATCCACTCGGACAGGTATAGAGCCTGAAGTTATTCGTTTGCGTTTTCTGGTAGGCTCGACATTTCCATTAACAACTAAAACAGATTCAATTGGAGTTTCTCTGTTTTCTTCGACCTTTACATGAATGGCTCCATTCCCGCAAGTCAAGTCCTCGTCTCTTTTGCTTCTTCTCTTCTGTAATTCTGTTGCTGCAATCTCTTTCTGGCATCCATTATTTCCATATAGTGTGACCCTAAATTTTGAAAAACCATTGTACCTAAACAATAAAAAATCTCCAAACTCTAAACAATTATCTTCCACAAATCCCTCCCAACCCTTCTCAATAACCACATTGTTATCCACTTTCTTAAGATTCACAAACCATGCTTTGTCAGTAGGCCCTTCAAGTATAGATACCATGGGTAAAGGTCCTTTGAGATGCTTCACAAATGCTGGCGGAATTTTCTACACAAAATCAACATCATAGGTTAAATAAATTTAAATAGTTGATAGAACAACAAATTACATGAGATTTCTCCCCAATAAAATAAATTTTGTGAGGAAATTATTTATGTAGGTTTGCTTCTGCTCGAAAAAAACCCCAAGGAAAAAAAAAATTAACCTAACCACTTTAAGTAAAATCTATTATTGTAAAAAGGGATTCTGCCATGAAAATAATAATATTGTTCCTTAATTGATCCTAGTATTTTAATTCGGGATAAATCACACCCCAATTTTGTATTTTTACAGTTAAATACGTAAAAACACAAGTACACAGAATATAAAGAATGATGGAAACATATCTAATTATAAACTGCTGTAAATAAATCTCTGATACGATTGTTGATTTTCGTTATACATAAAAGAACAAACTTTAAAATTAATCTTTTTCGATGAATTATTTTATTTTTAGCATTAAATCCCAGGGTTGAATTAATAAATTCGATCATACATATATGTATATATATATGCACAAAACAATTAGGGGAAATAAAAGTTACCAGTTGTTTGGAGCTCTGATCAGGTAGGTAAACTTTGAAGAATTCACGGTGCCCATTAGAGAAGCAAGAATTCAACCTGCTACTCCTACGTCTCATCATCGTCTCTTTCTCGTAGTGAGGAATCGGGAAGCCCTTATATTATGTTCAAGTTTGTTTGCAACAATTATACTTAACAAAGGATTATGAGTTAAATAATTTATAAATTAAAATAGGGTAAACGTTCAATAATATCCCTAACGTTTATCGGAAATCCCACTTATATTCTAAAAAAAAAATATTTCAAAAATACACTTAATATTATAAAATTTAAATTTGGGTTAACTGTACTCCTATTGTTAACACATAATCACATAATATTATATTTTTGAGAAGGGGGGGGGGGTGGGGGTGGGATGGGGGTAAAGGGTGTATACATGATCACATAATATTTTTTTTTTATGGGGTGGGGTGGGTGATTGAGCTTCTTAAATATGTAAATACTAGGGATAACCCGTGCCTCCGGCACTATTAATATTCATGTAATTATTTAATACATAAAGATGAATCTAAATGAAAAATGTGAGTTACAATGTTTAAAGAGTATATATTCGATAAAAATTAGAAAATTTCGTAATTATTTGTTGTAAATAAGAAAATTTTTAATCAAGATAGACATCCCACCCAAAAAATAAAGAAATCAAAATTTTTGCCACAAATTGTATCTACATACTCATTATTTACAAATCGAGACGGGCAAGGAAAAATGAATTTGTTAAGGAAACAACTAAAGTCAACATCCACATTCACTCAACAATAAATTTGACCTAGGCCAGTTAACTACATTTATTAAATTCGAAACAATCCCAAAGTCAATGACCTTCATATTTTCTTCAAGCACATTTAAAAGTACTTCTCTTCACATATATGCTATTGATTCCCTTCATTTAATTTGTAATTTTAGATGGAACATGGATTAATTAGTAAAACTATTTTAAGCACAATACATCATACAAATGTGTCCATTAAATACCAGTCGCTGATACATTAACAGATAAAAGCATTGTAATTTTGAAATAGCGTAATGATACCCACTTGCTTAAAAAGTTCATGTGCACCAAATTGGTTTGGAGCTCCTTTGCCTAATTAAATAAAAGTTAAAATAAAATAAGAACTTAAAAAATAATTGACCCAACCGCAAAAAAAAAGTAAATTTGGTCAAACATATAGCCAAAAAAATCATTTGGGCCCTCGCAAATTTGGGCAAGCTAGTCGCTACTGATTTTAAAAAAATTTGGCAAAATTTCGTTTAAAAATAGATATCCAGACAATTCTAAATCTGTCTATAAAACTTACAATCATCCAAACATATCCAAACCAACCAAAAAAACCATCATTTCATCATACCATGCAGAAATTAATACATATTCAATAATCAACACATATCCAACCACCAAAATATCAAGCTAGTAGCTTCTAATTTCAAGAAATTTCGGCAAAGTTTCCTTTAAAAATAGATATCCAAACCACCAAAAAAAAACATCATTCCATACTCAAAATCATCATAACCATGTATAATTACCCAACTTTACAAAAGAAGGAGAACAAAAATACATATATGCAGAAAATAGAGAAACAACATGTTGAACACCACCCTTTACTTTACATCTTACACCAAATATATTCTTTACAGCTTACACCAAGTATCCTTCAATATATACCCGAAAATACATATAATAACATTTACCTTGTAGATCTGTCAGGCTCTACCATATCTTTGGTACATAAACCTTTGAAAAGAAAGGCTATCCATCGGCAACGTCTACGGCCAACAAATATTGTTTATAACAAAAATCTGTTATTTATAAGAGAAAGCAAAATATTAGTAGTATCGAAAGAACGAAACAATTGACACGTAATTATTTGAATACGATTTAAGAATTACAATGATGTTCAAGCGGATAGTTAAGCCTATATAGCAATGCTATTGTATTTCTTCTAGATTGTTCGCTCTCTCTATAGATAAAGTCATTTATTTATTTTTCCAATACATGAAAGGATAGGCAATATGTTTGACAGCAAAAAAACTTGTGAACTTGATAAATTACTGACGTGTCTGCTTATTTAAGCTTATAATTAGATAACTGTACAATGCAACTTAGAATTGATTAAATGGAATTACTAATGATTGCATGTTTTGTCATTTTTCCATACTTAACAATAAGTGATATGACATTTATTTGATTTTTTTAGGGGATTTTTTCTCCTTTACTTACCATCAATTAATCCCCAATCTATCTATACAGAAAATTACACTTGTACATGTTATGTAGTCTGAAAAATTACATCCATTGGCATTAATGGCTCAAATATATGGGGAATATGGACAATTACAATGATGTTCAAGCAGATAGTTCAGCCTATATAACATTGCTATTGTATTTTTTCTAGATTGTTCGCTCTCTCTAGAGATAAAGTCATTTATTTATTTTTCCAATACAGGAGAGGATAGGCAATAATTTTGACAGCAAAAAAACTTGTGAACTTGGTAAATTACTGATGTGTCTGCTTATTTAAGCTTATAATTAGATAACTGCACACTGAAGTAGAAATATCTTCACAATCAAGAATTTATTCCTAACGTAGCAGTAAGTTTCTCCACAAATGTCAATTAATCCAAAATAAAATCGATTTGAAGCAATCAACCACATTAGAGGTATGCAAATAATTATGAAGCATCATCAATACAAATTAATATTAAAATCAAAATGGCAGTTAAAATGGCACTTGAATCAAGAGGACTCTACACATAAGGTATAGATAATAGGCCTTAAGTTTGGTAATAATCAAAATCTACATATATGCAATTTATCTATCCCACAATATGCACAATTTGAGGACAAAATTAAAGATATCACAGCTTTGTCTAGGATTTGGTACCTGACAGCAATTGCAGGAGTAGCAGGAGATGGTCACGAAGGGAGCGAGAAGTCGACGGACACAGGGGGAAGAAGAAAAGCACCAGTGCTGCAATAAGAGATCAAATGTTCTATTATCACCGTCTAAAATTTGAGATTCCTTGTTTACTATATGTAGGATCCACTATGGGTAAAAATGGAATATATTTGATACTTTTCTCAAAAGGGATTATTTCTTAATGATAGCAAAAGTAATTTCTTAATGAAGGGGGTATTTCTTAATGACATCAAAAGTAATTTGAGTATTTTATTTTTAGGTGCAACATATTCATGAGTGATATCGCAACATTTGAATAGTGACCTTATAAAAGATTAGGTGGATTTACATCATTTTACTTCATAAGGAGTTAACCAAAAACGAACTGGCTATGACGTCGGATTTTTTTCGTCGTTATAGCATATAAAGCCGATGACATAATTATGACGACAATTATAACTATGGTAACAATTATAGCCTAAAGTTGTTGCCAAATGAACGTCATTGTATTTAGTTCTGAAACTATCTAATTGTACCTGAGTTGATGTGAAACTGGAGGATTTAAGCTTCCCGTGCATAGAAAATTAGGAATCGAAAGAAATGCATTATTCCCTTATTTTTATCAATTATTTTCAACAATGATCTATCTCCATATATTCCTCTACATCAAAATAGTAACACTCAGAATATATTGTTTTGTTTGCACTTTGCACCAGAGTTTGCAGCCGCAGAATGTTTGCAACATGTGCGACCGCAGATTGTACACCACAGTGTTTGTCAAATTTCTTATTACAATAATTTCGTAAAGGTATCCAAATGGTTCGGTTTACAAATTTACAGTGTTAGCGTATTGGAAAATATAGATAAAAGCATTTGAAGCCACACATGTGCACTTTATAATATGTAGGGTATAAAGTTGGTTAAACTACTGCTATGTTAGTCATGACACTCAATTTTAATATAAGTGGTTTGAGAATTTTAAGTAATTATTAATTATTTAGTTTTCAATATTACTCCAAGTATTAAATATAATTTTGGTTCTTTCACTATTTTTTGCTAAGAAATAACACTCTCTTTTTATAATATAGAGATAATATAGATAATTAATATTATATTTAAAGTTATACAATTATTTTTTTAATACTGTTTTTCAAATTCTAAAACGACTTATATCAAGAAACGGATAAAGTATGAATTAGGACAAAGTTTTATGCACGGACTCGTTCAATCTCTATTACTAACTTTTTACTGGAGTTGCCAAAGTTGTATCTTTAAATAAATTACATTTATGATACTGGTGAAAAAATTTCTTCATTGCATGCAATTATCTTGTCAACTCAATTTATCCCTAACATTACAGATTAAATTTTTTTTTATCGTATTATAAAAAGAGTAATAATACTAAAGTCTACAACCACCAGAACTAATAATAACAAAAACTAATTTTGTGTGTACTAAATTAGTACAGTTTTCCTCCTCACATCTCTCTACTTGCAGTTTTCTGAGCAATAATTCAAAAGAGAAACAGGTAGATATAGCAAATATACCTTGGTGCAACTTGCAGTTTTCCTCATTTGACATAGGAAATATACAATAAATATGTCTGATAAATAGTACATATGTGTGTTTGTGCGTGTAGAAAAAGATAAATAAACATACAAATTATGCAACTTACAATAATTGAAGACAAACCCACTACAGATAATTGAAAGAAATGCATTATTCCCTTATTTTTATCAATTATTTTCAACAATGATCTATCTCCAGATATTGCTCTACATCAAAATAGTAACACTCAGAATATATTATTTTGTTTGCACTTTGCACCAGAGTTTGCAGCCGCATAATGTTTGCAGCATGTGCGATTGCAGATTGTACACCACAGTGTTTGTCAAAATTTCTTATTACAATAATTTCGTAAAGGTATCCAAATGGTTCGGTTTACAAATTTACAGTGTTAGCGTATTGGAAAATATAGATAAAAGCATTTGAAGTCACACCTGTGCACTTTATAATATGTAGGGTATAAAGTTGGTTAAACTACTGCTATGTTAGTCATGACACTCAATTTTAATATAAGTGGTTTGAGAATTTTAAGTAATTATTAATTATTTAGTTTTCAATATTACTCCAAGTAAAACTCCGATTTTGGTTCTCTCACTATTTTTTGCTAAGAAATAACACTCTTTTTATAATATAAAGATAATATAGATAATTAATATTATATTTAAAGTTATACAATTATTTTTTTAATACTGTACACAATTCTAAAACGACTTATATCAAGAAACGGATAAAGTATGAATTAGGACAAAGTTTTATGCACGGATTCGTTCAATCTCTAGTACTAACTTTTTACTGGAGTTGTAAAAGTTTTATCTTTAAATAAATTACATTTATGATACTGGTGACAAAATTTCTTCATTGCATGCAATTATCTTGTCAACTCAATTTATCCCTAACATTACAGATTAATTTTTTTTTATCGTATTATAAAGAGAGTAATAATACTAAAGTCTACAACCACCAGAACTAATAATAACAGAAACTAATTTTGTGTGTACTAAATTAGTACAGTTTTCCTCCTCACATCTCTCTACTTGCAGTTTTCTGAGTAATAATTTAAAAGAGAAACAGGTAGATATAGCAAATATACCCTGGTGCAACTTGCTGTTTTCCTCATTTAACATAGCAAATATACAATACATATGTCTGATAAATAGTACATGTGTGTTTGTGCGTGTAGAAAAAGATAAATAAACATACAAATTATGCAACTTACAATAATTGAATACAAACCCACTACAGATAATTTGTCAGCATTCACTCCTGCAAAATTGTCATTGAAAACACAGATTTATACAGCAAAACTCGGGTCATAACTGTGCAAATTGCGAGCAAAAGAATAGAATTGTAAAACTTGATAGTGAGAAAACAACAAATATCATACTTGAATCAATAAACAATTAAAAGAATTACATGAAATTCAGTGAAACTTTGAATACATGAAAGTTTATTAAATATAAGAAAAAAATGGGTTGATTTAGATCCCAAAATATTCAAAAAGCATTTTGTGTCCATGCAACTCCAATTAAAAGTTAGCATTTTGATTTTTGGGTATTAAAGAGGTGGGATTAGAGATAATAAATGAGGAATATTTTGTGTTTTTGCGGTGTAATTGTTATAGGGTATTTGGGATTAAGCAATGGTTATGAGTATGATGAGTATCTCAATGGAACAGAGGTTTCATTTCAAGATTATGTATTTGGAGTCTCTACTGCTGCATATAATCCTCTTCTGGTGGGTCTCACCATTGTTCGAGGTGCTGGTGCTCAAGGCGCTGGTACAATCCTTTCTTTCTTTCTCTGTAAGTTATATATGGATTTTGGGTTACAGTTTGGTCATACAAAACGCAGACACAGCTTCAGATTCATACAAAACACAGTTCATTTACTAAACAAACAACAAAAAATAATCTACTTACTAATCCAAAATGAAGGCACCAATAACGATAGAATTGAATAATTTAATTACCTCAACTAGTAAAAAGGAAATGCAGCGAAATTCCGTTGATCAAAACAAACCCAAAATTCCTTTCCTGCACTACTTAAGCATCACAGCTTCAGATTCACCTTCATCCAATCAAGTCCCAAGAACACTACACACCAAAATTGCATGAACAGATATACCCAAGCTCAACCCAATAAGTTTCCTTTAGAATTAAAACCAATAAAACACTCGGTATTTAGCATAAATTACCTTCCGATTGTACTTTCTTTCAGAGAAGAACATTGTGGTGGGTTGTTAATGCAGGGGGGAAATGGAGAACTATAGAGAAGGGGAATGAGGAGAGAGAAAGAGACTGAGCCTTTCGGGTTTTCTTTTTTTTCTTTTAGTGTATTTTCTCTCACATCTTCTCTCTGTCATTTTCATTTTCATTTTCTTTGGATTTTCAAGAACTTTTTTTTTAACTTATCTACACTATGACTCCTAGTAAAAAAATCTCTAGCTCCATTTCATGATCCTCCACAATATTAAATGCTACCAAATACCACTCCTACCCACCCTAACTTTCAATGAGGAACATATACAGAGCCCAACAGAGATAGGACAATAGCAAGACATCGCTGGGGGAGCATAAAATTTCAACCACACATTGTCATGTTCAAAAGATATCCTGCCAGAGATGATAACTACACCACCCAGCTAAGCTAACAAATGTTGAAGAAAAGAGTGGGAGTCAGGTCATCTGAAAATAATTCTTTCAGAACACTCCCAGCATTCTTTCTACGTTTATGCTTTCACATGGGATTCATTCAGCCTACGCCAGCGTTGTAGAATTGAGAATACTTCCCAGCATCTCTGGTGAACCATGTAGATATTACACAATGACTTATTCTCTTATCATTTGATAACATAATGAAGACTATAGAGTACATAGGAGAATGAGGAAACCAATAAATAACATCAGAGTGAACTTAATCAATCTTTCTGAAAAAACAGAAACAATGAAACCTTACCAACTGAGAAGAATAGTTGTCGCAAAGCCTCTATGAAAGGCATTGATTCAATATCACCTAATAATTTTGGGGAAAAAATTATATTATCTTTTCATAAATGATAAGACGGGAAATTAGATATTGGTGGGGAGAGAAAGGATAGAACTTTTGGTGCCTCAAACTTTAAGAGAGCTCATACCTACAGTCCCTCCCAATTATATCACACAAACATCAGCTGGACCTTCTTCCCCATCCACGGGAATAACAGAAACCGATTCAATCCAATTCTTAATGGCATCTGTAATGTGTGGGACCACCTGAAATCCAGTTAAACATGCAAGAGCACAGTTAGCAGGACCATATTTAAATGTTCCAAATTAGAAATGATTAAGTATATATACATGCAACATCACCTGAACAGTCTTCCCAAGATAATCGTATTTCCGTTCCTTATCAAGGACATACTAACAGGAAAAATAAAATAAAATAAAAAATTGTTACCTTTATTAAAATAATAGAATTCAAGAGGTGACGAATCAACAATAAATTCCAAAAACCAAAGGATTTAAGCACCTGATAAATCTTTCCAGTGGTAATGTTGTTGTCTCTAGTAAGTCTTACATCCAAAAATCGTTCATAGTTACCCAGATCCAGATCAACCTATTAGAACAGAAAAATAGTATGAAATATTTCTTTTGATGCTAGAAGGAAAATAGTAAAACATGAAGAAATTGTGAAAATGTGTTAGGAGTCCAAATGATGGTTGAACTGATTGCACATAATAGAAATCATTTCAACATAGCTTACTTTTATAAATATTAGCATTTCCACTTCCAGCTCTTATCATCCAAAAGCCCATTGAATGGCTTTCAGCATGAAAAGTTCCATAATGCCTCGAAATTATCCAAATATCAGCATTATCTAGCATAATCTCTAAATATAGCTTCTTTACTAAGCAAGTGGTTTGATACATTTTAAAAATCCTAGATATTTGTCATGTGTGGCGTATAGGTAGGGAGAGCTTTTATAGCCTATCATTTGACCGAAATATATAGTATTAGATATAAGTCTATAATAATGATAAACTTTTACAAATTTGAAAATTCTAATGGTGAAAACCACCTCCTCTGTTCTGTGATAAATAATAGACCAGTCAAAAAATGCAAATTTTATAAATTATCATACAAATTTTGAATGTAAAAGGCTTTAATTTAAATGTCCATTAAAAGTGGTATTTTATTTTGAGATTTTGCATCATTTTTTATTTTATTTTTTGGCAATAGTAACATCATATCGAAATTCAATTTTGACGACTGGCAAATACAGCTTCCTTCTCAACCTTTGTTGTGTGAGCATAAATTAATGAATGAATTACGAAAAGGAAAAGGAAACCTCTCCGCCATCATCAAGAACAAAAACCTCCCCATGTTCAAAAGGAGACATGGTACCAGCATCTGTGGGTCGTTGGCAGTTGCCGCCGATGCTGGACACTTTCATTGCTAGAACAATTATGAGCAATCAATATAGTTAGATCTAATTTACATCATGCTGAAAGGATAGTATCAAGAGTAAGCAAGAAATGGTTGGGGAGCCAGAAAATCACTCCATCCCTCTGAAAACCATAACCCTAGAAAATAAATAGCTGAATCCACAAAAATCATATCAAACTGGGTGGTTGAATTAATAAGGCAGAGACAGTAGAATCTTAACATGACCCTAGGAAAAAAATAATCTTTCAAATAGCATGCACCAAGAGATAATTACTTCAAAATATAAACCAAGTAGACATTTTTGACAAAGCAGACCCCGATTCACAAGGCAAAGACGCAATAGATTCACCATTACCATTTCAACAATAAAACAATATAAAAAATTAATGATGGTCTCAACATAAAAATGATTATATACAGTTATATCTGGGTTAAACAAATCAATCGAACTCAACATTGATTTACTATATTGCAAAGTGCACGAACAAATTCTCAAGAAAATTGACATGGAACTTAAATTAAAAAATAAAAAAGACCCAGATAATAAATCACCTCAAAGAGAAAGCAGGCGTAGTGGGCGTTTTCTCAGTTGTGGGACTGTACTTGTTTTTGAGGGGTTGCAAACACCGTCATGTGTAAGACCCCAAATAATTAATAAATGAAATTTAATTTCCTCTAATTATTATTTTGAAATAGTAAGGGTTGATGTGATTAATGTGGATAGTTATGGGTAAAATACGCAAATATTTCAAAATAAGCAAGTGGTTATAAAATATTCATTTTTGTTGGGGAATATTCGTATTGTCGTAGAATATTCGTACTGTCGGGGAATATTCGTACGACGGCGCAGCCATGTGTGGGCCCCATAACGGAAAGCGATTGGAGGAAGAAAATGACAAATATAAGTTGTTTAAAAATAACGGCGTAGTTGTTACCGTTTACACTGTTGGAATACCCGTTGGTTAAAACACAGTAATACGCGTTGTTGCACAGTAGCACACAGTATTGCACCAATTATTGACTCTTACGTAAGAAGGCACTACTCAATAATGGTTACAGTAATTATTGTTCAGTATTTTATTATATTGATTCAATAACTGTTGCGTTGATATTTTTATATTGCTGTTGTTTCAATAATTGTCATTACACAGTATTTTTCATTATTGAAGCAATAATTCATATTATCTGAATAATATTATTAGATAACATTATTGGCAATGTCTAGAAAGTTCTGTCTAAGGAGAGGTTTGGTCACCTAATTGCGCGCCAGTAAGAAGAAATTCTTATTGGAAAGCCCCCTCTTTCCTGGGAACGGCCTGGTTGTCAGTATTGTGATTCTGTAATATTATTTGTGAATAATTAAATTATTGATTTATATGATGAGGAAAATATTGATTTTATGTGGATATAGATGGAGAAAATTTTTAATGTGACAATTGTTGAAAATTAATATTTTATCTTTTTATGATAAAATAATTCATTTAAATATATTATTATATTTTAATAATATAATAATGATGGTATTTTTACGATGAATGTGGGATATATGAGTATATGTGGAGGAGGAGTATTTTTGTTACCAAAAATATTTAAAACATGTTAAATATGTCGGTGGACCCCATTTCTTGACTGAAATTTGATTATAGCCTGTAAAATCGCTCGTTTGTGGATGTCGGTCAATTTCTGTTTGGAATTTGGAAAAACTTCCTTCTGCAAAGTTGTAGAGAATTGAATTTCCTATAAAAACTCGCGAGATTCGAATTTTCTGACAAAAGGGCTATTTATTATGAATTATTGAAGTTTCGAAGCTCCGAAATAATTAATTTTTGGAAGTTTAAAATACTTTTAATTACAAAAACGTTTTTGTCATTTTTGTGGGTTTTGAATATGTTGGAATTTGCTGAATTCAGAATCTAGAGTGTGTGCGTAGGAATATTTATATAATATATATTATTATATTAAATTTTCTGCTTTGGTGTTCTAAGCAATTTCCTATAAATAGGTGCTTAGGTTAGAATTGAAAATCACACCAGAAACTGAAGTTTTCTCTCTCTATATTATCGAGCGTATTCTTGTGAGTATTTTGAGTATTGCTATACGGTGAAAGTTCAAGTCATAGCCTATATCCGGTGTTTCAGCTAGAAGTATAAATCTTTCGAGGTAAGGGATATTATTTTTTTTAAAATGATATTATTTCTTCTAATATCATTATACCGAAGTATTGATCTGAACTTTTTATCAAATTTGGAACTTTTTCATGTCGGGGTTACTATTCATGAGTTACTATTCACGAGTTACTATTCATGAGTTACTATTCACGAGTTACTATTCACGAAGCGTGAAGATGTTTTTTTTTTATGAAATTACTATCTTTTGGTGTCGGAGTTATTAATCACGTATACGACACTATTTACGTATACGATACAACTCACGAATACGGCACTATTCACTGAAAAATGAAATTTCTTCTTTTTGTCTAAAATATCTATTCCGGATACTAGCTTTGATTGTATCCATGTTTTAATCATTCTTGAATTTTACACCACTATGATTATTTTTGAGGTATTTTTGGACGTGGATAAAACAAAGTACGAATCCTTAATCCTTGTCATTTTGTTTCACTAGATTCGTTTCTTTAAAAATATTTTCCATCATCCTCAGTCTTAAATGATGATATTATTGAATATCTTTGGCCTGTAGTGCAAAGATGAATGATTTCTGATGAATATCTTTGGCCCGTAGTGCAAAGATGAACAGTTGTTTAGATGAACATGACCAACTGATGAATATCCTTGGCCTGTAGTGCAAGGATGAATATATGATTCAAGAGGTGCATTGATTGATGTTACAGGGATAAAAATACTGTTGATGGACTATTAAATTCATAGACATTAGTAGATTTCATTCTCTACGTAACTCTTCTATGAATTAATATTTTTCGCTGCGAATATTGATTTTAACATTTGTTGTCTATTGTATTCTATCATATTTTTCCCTGTTGAAGACTAACGATAATTTGTTGTATATTATCTTAGTCATAATATTCTTTACTGGGCTAGTTGAGCTCACCCTTTTTCCTTTTTGTTCCATTTTTCTTCTCAGGAGGCGAGAATATAGCGAGTACGAGTCGGGGTATGGAATGAAGGTTCTAGGGAGAGTTGTTTAGTAGTCCTCACCATTTTTGTAAAATAATGTATCAATAATTATGATGGGGATTTATTTGTATGTGGATATTGTCTAGATGGCAATATCTGTATTTAAACTCATAGTTTACATGTTGTAATAATAAAGTTGTAGTTGTTTCTGAACCGTGTATTGACAACTCAGAATGGGTGATGTATACCTATTTTGGGGGTGTCACAGTTGGTATCAGAGCTTAGGGATATGATCTCTGGCGGAGATCGGGGAATAGAACTAGGAGGGGAGAGACGAGTAATTCCTTCGCTAGTGTGTCCTACCTAAGCTTATTTGTTAGTTGGTCAGTATTTAGGGATATTATGTGATATGTGATTTGCTTAATTAACCCTTGTTTTATGGCAGTATTTAAGAATGGCAACCGAGAATGTTAACAGTGGAGTTAATGAAACCGTGGAGATGCCTGTACTTACCAACGAGGAGAACGTACAACAGGCTTGCAATGTTCCTCCTGTGAACAACACTGATCAGACGATGAACGACGCAATGTTTAGAAGCTTTTTGCAGTTCATGCAAAATCAGACGAGGGAGACTCGTGTTCAAAATACAGGAGGAAATGATAGCAATTCACGAGTTGTCACAGCCAAGCAGTTCAAAGAGTTAGGACCACCAGAATTTAAGGGAAAGCCAGATCCGATCATAGCGGAAACGTGGGTCAAGCAAATTACCAAGATATTCGATGTCTTGGGATGCACGGAGGAGCAGAAGGTTCCGTTCGCCACCTTTATGTTCCGTGGCGAGGCAGACTACTGGTGGGAGTCTGTGAAGCGTACCCATCCAGCCGCACTCAGCATGTCTTGGGAGACGTTTCAAAAACTATTTAATGACAAATACTTTCCTGAAAGTGTTCGTCATATGAAGGAAGTGGAGTTCATCAGATTAGAACAAAATAACATGACGGTGTCTCAGTACGAGGCAAAGTTTGCAGAGTTATCCAGGTTTGCACCACATTTGGTGGAGAATGAGGAACGTATGACGCGGATGTTTCTGAGAGGTTTGAAACCCGGCATACGACAATATCTCATCTCTCATAAATTTTCTCTCTATTCAGATGTTGTTAACAAGGCTCAATTGTTGGAGCGAGATAACGAGTACGGTCAACCGAGGTACCACAATCAGGATCATACTGGAGATAGCAGTCAGCAAAACAATAATAACCAGTGGAGAAAGAAAAAGACGGACAAAAATGGTAACCACTCTGGTGGTAATTATAGCCACGAAAATAGAAGAAGCGAGTCAAGAGGAGATTTTAAAAAGAGGAGATTAAACAACGACAATGTGAAAATGGCAGCACCAGCAGCAACTGTTTTAAGGGAGGGGAACGACCACCGGTCGTATGCTACAAATGCGGAAAAGAGGGACATATCAGTCCAAACTGCCCACAACAGTTCAAGTTATGCTATAATTGTGGAAAGGAAGGACATATCGCTCGAGATTGTACGGTAGCGAAACCAATTCCAGCGGGGACGATGACTCAAAAGACTGTCCCAGAAAAGTCAAAGTCAACGGTTCCTGGAAGAGCGTTTGTTGTGACTGGTCAAAATGCGAGGAACCCAAACGAGGTGATCACGGGTAAGCTATTTATAAATTCTTGCGAAGTTTATACCTTACTTGATACCGGTGCTACCCATTCATTTATCTCTCCTGCTTGTGCTCAACGTTTAAACTTGACTCCGGAGAAATTAGACTTTGACCTATCTGTGGAAACTCCGTTGGGAGAAACTTTCATCACATCCACTGTTTATAAATCTTGTTTGATTCAAGTTGGCACCATCACCTTACCTGTTGACCTTATCTCTTTAAAGATACTTGCTTTTGATGTGATTTTAGGGATTGATTGGTTAACAACTCATCATGCCAAAATTGATTGTTTTCGTAAGGTTGTTAGTTTTCATATTCCTAATCAACCTGTTGTTCGAATTCAGGCAACTAAACCATTAAAATCAATCACTGTCATATCTAATCATAAAGCTATTCGTTTATTGAAAAACGGATGTCAAGCTTTCTTAGCCCATGTTATGGATTTAAATAAAGACACGTCAAAATTAAATAATATTCCTGTTGTTATTGACTTCCCTGACGTATTTCCTGAAGAACTTCCCGGTCTACCCCCAGAACGAGAAGTTGAATTCTTTATTGATCTTGAACCTGGTACAAAGCCCATTTCTAAAACCCCATATCGAATGGCTCCTATTGAACTTCAGGAGTTAAAGGTCCAACTACAGGAATTGTTGGACATCGGTTTCATTCGTCCTAGTACATCTCCTTGGGGTGCTCCTGTTTTATTCGTAAAGAAGAAAGACGGGACTATGCGACTTTGTATTGACTATCGGGAATTGAACCATGTCACTATCAAGAATAGGTATCCTCTACCTCGTATTGATGACTTGTTTGACCAGTTGCAAGGAGCACAATTCTTTTCAAAAATCGATCTTCGTTCTGGATATCATCAGCTGAAAATTAGAACTGAGGATATTCCAAAGACTGCCTTCAGAACTCGGTATGGGCATTATGAATTTTTAGTCATGTCTTTCGGATTGACTAATGCTCCTGCGGCTTTCATGGATATGATGAACCGAGTATTTAAGGATTATTTGGACCAATTTGTTGTTGTCTTTATTGATGACATCCTCATATATTCCAAAAGCCGTGAAGATCATGAGCACCATTTGAAGCTGGTACTCCAAAGGCTTCGTGAAAACAAGCTATATGCCAAGTTAAAGAAATGCGAGTTCTGGCTTGAGGAAGTAGCATTTCTTGGGCATGTGGTGTCAAAACATGGAGTATCTGTTGACCCGGCGAAGATTGAAGCAATACAGAGTTGGGAGCAACCGAAGATGGTGACTGAAGTTCGTAGCTTTCTTGGCTTAGCTGGTTATTATCGGAGATTTGTGGAAGGGTTTTCTCGAATCGCTACTCCATTAACCCAGCTAACTCGGAAGGATACAAAATTCGTTTGGAGCGAAGAATGCGAGAAGAGTTTCCAAGAGCTTAAGAGGAGACTTATTTCGGCACCTGTTCTAACAATACCATCTGGTACGGATGGATTTGTTATCTATAGCGATGCTTCGGGTAAAGGGTTAGGATGTGTTCTCATGCAACATGGGAAAGTCATAGCCTATGCCTCGCGACAACTTAAAGAGTATGAGAGGAATTATCCTACTCATGATCTAGAGTTGGCAGCAGTCGTTTTCGCGCTAAAGATATGGAGGCACTATCTATATGGGGAGAAAGTGGAGATATATTCAGACCATAAAAGCCTTAAATATTTCTTCACTCAAAAAGAACTCAACATGCGGCAGCGACGTTGGCTCGAGCTATTAAAAGACTATGACCACACTATTCAATACCATCCTGGAAAAGCAAACGTGGTAGCTGACGCGTTGAGTAGAAGGTCATATGCAGGAACAAGTGCGATGATGTCAAGTATACGCATAGAGCCAACTTTAATAGAAAAAGTTAAGGTTGCTCAAGCCACCGATCCGGAGTTGATGCATATGAAAAAGAAAGTAAAAGAAGGTGCTATTCCAGAAGCGAGAATCGATGAAGAGGGAATACTTCGAGTCCACTCCAGACTTTGTGTTCCTAACGACTCTGATTTAAAGTATAAGATCATGATGGAGGCACACAATACACCATTTGCAATCCATCCTGGAAGTACCAAAATGTATCGTGATCTTCGACATACATTTTGGTGGAACAATATGAAGAGAGAGATTGCAAAGATTATCTCAACATGTTTAACTTGTCAACGTGTAAAGGCGGAGCATCAAGTGCCTAAGGGACCATTGCAACCACTTGAGATTCCGAAATGGAAGTGGGAACATATTACTATGGATTTCGTTACGGGTCTTCCCACGGTTTCTCAAGGCATCAATGCTATTTGGGTTATTGTTGATAGATTAACCAAGTCTGCTCATTTCTTGCCGATACGGGAGACTTATTCCCTTGAACGTCTTGCTCAAATGTATGTAAATGAGATTGTGAGATTGCATGGCATGCCAGTATCCATAGTTTCTGATCGTGACCCAAGATTCACTTCAAGATTTTGGGTTAGCTTGCAAAAAGCTATGGGCACGGATTTGCGATTCAGTTCGGCATACTATCCTCAAACGGACGGACAATCAGAGAGGACTATTCAAACTCTTGAAGATTTATTAAGACTCTGTGTCCTAGATTTCAAGGGCAGTTGGGATAAGTATTTACCATTGGTGGAATTCTCGTACAACAACAGTTATCAAGCAAGTATAGGTGTAGCTCCATTTGAAGCATTATATGGACGAAAGTGTCGCTCTCCAATATGTTGGGATGAGGTGGGTGAAGCAACATTGTTGGGACCCGAGTTAGTACGTATGACTACCGAAAAGATCCAAATGATTCGACAACGTATACAAACGGCACAAGATCGACAAAAGAGTTATGCGGATCTTCATCGAAAGGACGTAGAATTTAGTGTTGGGGATCATGTATTGTTGCGTGTTGCCCCATGGAAGGGAGTTACAAGATTCGGGAAGAGAGGAAAGCTCAATCCACGATTTATTGGTCCATTTTTCAAATTCTTGACCGAGTAGAAAATGTAGCCTATAGACTCGCGTTACCTCCAAGTATGTCTCGTGTTCATAATGTTTTTCATATATCTGTGTTTCGTAAATATGTGAAAGACCCGAACCACGTTATTGAGTTAGAACCAGATGAGATAGCCGAAGACTTAACGTACGAAGAGGTACCTGTCAAGATCTTGGATAGGAAGGAGCATGTTCTACGCACGAAGGTCATACCACAAGTTAAAGTTTTGTGGAGGAACCATGCTATAGAGGAAATGACGTGGGAGTTGGAAACGGAAATGAAAGCGAGGTATCCTCACCTTTTCGAAACACCAGGTACGTATGTCAATTTCGAGGACGAAATTTCATAAGGAGGGGAGGTTGTAAGACCCCAAATAATTAATAAATGAAATTTAATTTCCTCTAATTATTATTTTGAAATAGTAAGGGTTGATGTGATTAATGTGGATAGTTATGGGTAAAATATGCAAATATTTCAAAATAAGCAAGTGGTTATAAAATATTCATTGTTGTTGGGGAATATTCGTATTGTCGTGGAATATTCGTACTGTCGGGGAATATTCGTACGACGGCGCAGCCATGTGTGGGCCCCATAACGGAAAACGATTGGAGGAAGAAAATGACAAATATAAGTTGTTTAAAAATAACGGCGTAGTTGTTACCGTTTACACTGTTGGAATACCCGGTGGTTAAAACACAGTAATACGCGTTGTTGCACAGTAGCACACGGTATTGCACCAATTATTGACTCTTACGTAAGAAGGCACTACTCAATAATGGTTACAGTAATTATTGTTCAGTATTTTATTATATTGATTCAATAACTGTTGCGTTGATATTTTTATATTGCTGTTGTTTCAATAATTGTCATTACACAGTATTTTTCATTATTGAAGCAATAATTCATATTATCTGAATAATATTATTAGATAACATTATTGGCAATGTCTAGAAAGTTCTGTCTAAGGAGAGGTTTGGTCACCTAATTGCGCGCCAGTAAGAAGAAATTCTTATTGGAAAACCCCCTCTTTCCTGGGAACGGCCTGGTTGTCAGTATTGTGATTCTGTAATATTATTTGTGAATAATTAAATTATTGATTTATATGATGAGGAAAATATTGATTTTATGTGGATATAGATGGAGAAAATTTTTAATGTGACAATTGTTGAAAATTAATATTTTATCTTTTTATGATAAAATAATTCATTTAAATATATTATTATATTTTAATAATATAATAATGATGGTATTTTTACGATGAATGTGGGATATATGAGTATATGTGGAGGAGGAGTATTTTTGTTACCAAAAATATTTAAAACATGTTAAATATGTCGGTGGACCCCATTTCTTGACTGAAATTTGATTATAGCCTGTAAAATCGCTCGTTTGTGGATGTCGGTCAATTTCTGTTTGGAATTTGGAAAAACTTCCTTCTGCAAAGTTGTAGAGAATTGAATTTCCTATAAAAACTGGCGAGATTCGAATTTTCTGACAAAAGGGCTATTTATTATGAATTATTGAAGTTTCGAAGCTCCGAAATAATTAATTTTTGGAAGTTTAAAATACTTTTAATTACAAAAACGTTTTTGTCATTTTTGTGGGTTTTGAATATGTTGGAATTTGCTGAATTCAGATTCTAGAGTGCGTGCGTAGGAATATTTATATAATATATATTATTATATTAAATTTTCTGCTTTGGTGTTCTAAGCAATTTCCTATAAATAGGTGCTTAGGTTAGAATTGAAAATCACACCAGAAACTGAAGTTTTCTCTCTCTATATTATCGAGCGTATTCTTGTGAGTATTTTGAGTATACTTTGAGTATTGCTATACGGTGAAAGTTCAAGTCATAGCCTATATCCGGTGTTTCAGCTAGAAGTATAAATCTTTCGAGGTAAGGGATATTATTTTTTTTAAAATGATATTATTTCTTCGAATATCATTATGCCGAAGTATTGATCAGAACTTTTTATCAAATTTAGAACTTTTTCATGTCGGGGTTACTATTCATGAGTTACTATTCACGAGTTACTATTTATGAGTTACTATTCACGAGTTACTATTCACGAGTACTATTCACGAAGCGTGAAGATGTTTTTTTTTGTGAAATTACTATCTTTTGGTGTCGGAGTTATTAATCACGTATACGACACTATTCACGTATACGATACCACTCACGAATACGGCACTATTCACCGAAAAATGAAATTTCTTCTTTTTGTCTAAAATATCTATTCCGGATACTAGCTTTGATTGTATCCATGTTTTGATCATTCTTGAATTTTACACCACTATAATTATTTTTGAGGTATTTTTGGACGTGGATAAAACAAAGTACGAATCCTTAATCCTTAATCCTTGTCATTTTGTTTCACTGGATTCGTTTCTTTAAAAATATTTTCCATCATCCTCAGTCTTAAATGATGATATTATTGAATATCTTTGGCCTGTAGTGCAAAGATGAATGATTTCTGATGAATATCTTTGGCCCGTAGTGTAAAGATGAACAGTTGTTTAGATGAACATGACCAACTGATGAATATCCTTGGCCTGTAGTGCAAGGATGAATATATGATTCAAGAGGTGCATTGATTGATGTTACAGGGATAAAAATACTGTTGATGGACTATTAAATTCATAGACATTAGTAGATTTCATTCTCTACGTAACTCTTCTATGAATTAATATTTTTCGCTGCGAATATTGATTTTAACATTTGTTGTCTATTGTATTCTATCATATTTTTCCCTGTTGAAGACTAACGATAATTTGTTGTATATTATCTTAGTCATAATATTCTTTACTGGGCTAGTTGAGCTCACCCTTTTTCCTTTTTGTTCCATTTTTCTTCTCAGGAGGCGAGAATATAGCGAGTACGAGTCGGGGTATGGAATGAAGGTTCTAGGGAGAGTTGTTTAGTAGTCCTCACCATTTTTGTAAAATAATGTATCAATAATTATGATGGGGATTTATTTGTATGTGGATATTGTCTAGATGGCAATATCTGTATTTAAACTCATAGTTTACATGTTGTAATAATAAAGTTGTAGTTGTTTCTGAACCGTGTATTGACAACTCAGAATGGGTGATGTATACCTATTTTGGGGGTGTCACATCATCTCTCCTTGAAAATGGGGTATATAATCAGTAAAATAAAGAAAGAAAGAAAGAAGAAGATGTTGTGGGACTGTCCGCTGATGCTGTTCTTTTTCTATGTAGAAATCGAAGAAGAAATTGGAGATCGACGGTGGCAATGGGTCGTTGGCAGTCGCCGCCGATGCTGTCTTCGTGCTAGAAATCGCCGGTGGCAGTCGCCGGTGGCAGTGGGTCGTTGGTGGCAGTGGGTCGGTGGGTCGTTGGTGGCAGTCGTCGTTGGAGCTTGATTGTAGAAATCGAAGGTTTATTGTAGAAATCGAAGAAGAAGAAAAGGTAGAAGAGTATTTTGGTATATAATGAAGAGTTCAGATAGGAGTGTATTTTGTTAACCATAGTAATGAATGAAGGGTTCAGATTTATCCAATAGTTTTGACGGTCTAGATCATATTTTAGGCTTGAGCGGGAAAGTAAAATTTTTCAAATTTAGTTGTATTTTGTATAGATAGATGGATGAGAAAAACTTTTGATTTGGATTTGTAATAAAATATGGGTCGAAAAATGGTTAATCGGGTTGGAACTAAATAAATTTACAACAATTTTGAATTTTTTCAGAGGGATAAAATAATAACATGTTTCAGACATGTAAATTATCAAACATTTTTTTACATTCAGTATTTAGTTTCATTCAGCTCATTCAGGTTCAAAATCATTTCATTCAGTTTTTATAAAACAACTCCTAACTTATAAGTCACTGTCGAACACCTCATAACTCCAAGTATCTTGTTTGTTTTTAAATTTAAACTTGCCACTATTTATTTAAAATTATTATAAAATATCTTAATAATCTTGAAATTATAATTATAATTCTGAGATTATAATCCTTCATTTTATTTGAATCAAATAGTAAAATAAAATCACATACTATAATATTAAAACTTTGTTTAAATAATTTATAACTAAGGAAACAAATCATCACTACTTTCTCTCTACCCCCTAACCTCTACTCAAATCTGTCCACCATCACCTTTAATTTCTCCTATCAATCATCTACTAGTACTACCAATCAAATATTTAATCACCATTTTCTTACTACAATTTCCTCCACCTTTTTAAAATCAATAACTTTTAAGAACTAGAATTTATAAGAAATATTTTATTGAAGAATAACATTACTGGTAAAGAGAAAAGTTGATGTCCTAGTGTTAGAATATTTTATTTACTTATAAATAATTATTAGGTTTACATATTGTATTAATTTAATTATTTTATTTATGGGTTTGATAATTAATTATGCTGTCTATAAATAATATTACTGGCATAATGAGTTTCATAATCTTGATGGACGATTTTGACCCTTAGCTATTCTATAAATAAAACAGTCAGAGTTTGATCTCAGTTGTCGTATCAAAAACTTTATACATACTTATATATCTATCTTATATATCTATCATAAGATTGAGATATGTAATTAAAGACTTTCAAACAGTCACAATAACTTTTTATAATTTAATTGGATTATTAAAATTTATATTTATAATGTACAATATATTATATTAACTTTATCTTAGTCATTTAATTCAAATGAAGGGGTAAGCTTAAAAACCTTACCTGAGAATATTTTGTTTGTAAGCTTAAAAACCTGAGAAAAGAATAAAAATCTTAAAGAAAATTATAATCTTTCTTAGAAATCCCTTGTTTATAAGTTTTTTTTAGACTAGTTCTTTAACCTCGAGCTATGGAATATGGATGACAAAGTGTTAAACTCGAAATTGGGCTTTACAATACTCGTATCGATTTCAATTATATTTGTCTAGTTTTACATATATAGCTGGTTCAAAATTTAAAGATATAAATGAATTGAGTCGGACCGATTGTTGAGTTGTTCAGATTTGATTTATAAAATTTATCAAGTATAAAATAAGATTTGATTGACGCTCGTTTAACTATCGAGTCAAACCCGATATCAAATTGAGCCAGAACAATATGAATTTTTCGAACGAATAAGAATGGAACATCAATAAAAAATTATAATTTGAGGATGTTCGAGTAGTTTATCGAACTTTAAAATTTGCTCATATTTAATCGAACAAGTACGAATCGAGATCGAACTGTTCGCAGCTTTAATTCAAATAACTTATTTATTGTTGTGTAACATGAAAATTTTGAACATATTTTTATCAGGTTGTATATCCCTATATATTGTTATTGAATATATTATCAAGATGTAACACCCCCTTCTCGAAAAGGAAATGGAGTTCACGAACAAAACACAACAAACCTCAAAATAAGTAAACAAAGCACTAATAACTTCAAAATATTAATAATGATATTCATCAATGAAGTACTAAATATAATTCTCCAACTAGAATCAAAATAATCAAAACCAAAAATTTAATCAACCTAGATGGTCAAGGCAAATACTCTCATCACACTAGCCCTTAATCACCCCTGCAAATCTGTCGGAAGAAAAACACGGCATGAGCCAATTGCCCAGTACGAATACAGATATAAAAAAGATATACAACTGATATATAAAAATAACTGAGACAAAATACTGAACAAAGCCTCAAGTGTAAATACGGACGAAAATATAATCTCTAAAGATCTAAATGGAATATATCTGAATCAACAGAATTGACGAAACCAATAGAAGAATAAAGAATTAACGAACTGAAGTAACTAACTCAATGAACTGAATTGAACATGGATAAACAAAACTAATACAATAAAATAATAGGCTGAATCAAATGGTTAGGTGTTATTTCATGCCGAGTGAGCTCAGAAATATACATTGCCACACAGACAAGTTAAAATAATGCCACACAGGCAAGTCAAAATAATGCCACACAGGCAAGTCAAAATAATGCCACACAGGCAAATCAAAATAATGTCACACGGGTAAATCAAAATAATGTCACACAGGCAAATCACACATTGGACCGCGAATCCAAATGTATACAAAAAGGATATGTGTGTTTGGCACAACATCACAAATTCGCAGAACAGAAAACTAGGGTTAACCCATACGCCTCCCACAACAAAACACCAAATGGCACACTTCCTCCGGAGCCCAAAACGGAGACGCCGTGGATTAATCACACTGCCACGGAAAGTGTCATGTCTCTCGTGCCAAGACGACATGCTCGTGGTACCCCCACAGGTGGTTATAGCTCAGGTATACCCTACGGTATATTCTAACAAAATATCATATCACAACACATGCGACATAATACCAACAAAAGGGTTCTATATGTACATGTTGAACAAAATCAAATTATAATCACAACGTCTCAAAAGAAGGTAGCAACATGTACCGCTCTACAATTATCAAAAATAAATATTAATTAAACAAGATAACCTAATTCAAAGAGTACAAATTCGAGTCATATGTATCAACTCCAAAATGAAACTATTATATGAATTTCACAAGAAACAATTATGTGAAAGAATAACGAAATTTAAAATAAGGGACAAAACGAACAAATCAAATGTATCAAGAATGTCGCTGAAAGAGTACGGAATTCGTACCTGATACTTTCAAACTATTTATAGCACACTCCACAAAATGTTACCCTCAAATGCCAACGATATCAAATACGAAACGTTATTAATCACCTAAACATATTCACCTCAAATTAAATATAAGTCAATTCAATAATTCCAAAATAATTCATAATCTATTTAATATGCATTTAATCATCGCCTTATATCAATTATTAATACTCCAAAATTTATATTCCAAATATAACTCTTTAAGTTCCTTCCGTCCGAACTAATTACACAAATTAATAATACTAAATGTAAGTACGTTTATAAAAATATGAACACTTCTATTTGGTACGACTATAAAATATAATTACTTATAATATTAAGATTTAATTCATTCCATATATTCTTACATATTTATTTGTATAACATCTCTTGCAAATTATGCAAATTTTTGTAAACTTTAATTATTACTGCTATATATATTTTTTATTTAAAGAAATCATCAATTTATTATTTTAGGATCTCCAAAATCAATCACAGACTACTCCCTCCGTTCAATCTGATTGAAATAAAGTGATAATAATAATAAGTACATCTGTATAAGTATTACATTAATAAATAAATTCTCTCATCTTTAAAGATCGCTCTTAGTTCTTAAATTACAAAAGTACTTGCTCATAATGAAAAAAACAACATACTAAATTTAATAATTTAATATGGAACCACGTGATTTATCCCCACTTTATATAATGTATAATATACTTATTACTGATGAAATTTCCCCACTAGTGATCAAAATCTCTAGTCTTTCTTTACCCGAGCCCCTTTTGTAGCTGTTCTCTTTATCTCTAAAGTAGCCACCTCTTCTTATTCAGTTTGTATAATGAAGTAATATTAGGTTTACCTATTTATTAATTAATTTGTCCTAACAAATTTCTATTTGGGTTAAATTAATATTATGCCCAAATTTTAACCACATAATATTATCTATCACTTATTAATATTTATTAGCCTGCATAATTTAAATGACTACTTTGACCCAATTTAAAGACAAAAAAAATTCAAACACTATATTTAAAACACAAACATAAATACTTTTTTTTCGGTTATTACACAAGATCTATAATACTCCCTTCGTCCCAAATAACTGCTCAGTTTTGACTTTTTTAAGTCAAATTGACTATTTTTAGAATTAATAATTTAGCATATATAAATATTTTTCTAAAATTATAAAAATTAGGATTAGTAATAAATTGTATATACTTTCTTTTGGTTATAATTTCTTCACCTATATTTTAGCAAAAATAGTAAAAAGATTAGTTTTAAAAATGGTCAATTTGACTTTAAAAAGTCAAAATTGAGCAATTAATTTGGGACGGAGGGAGTATATGAAACTCCAATCAGTCAAATCTTATACAATACCCAAAATCATTAATTTACACCAAACCAAACCAAACCAAACTTTGACCAAACCAAATTTGCCTTACCAATATACAACAAAAGCTTGTAGTAATACTACTATCAGTTTGCAATATCATAACAGAAGTAGAAGCCTTAATCATGGTGGAGAGCCTTCTTTTATATTAAATTTGAAATCAAACCATGGCCAAATTGTCGGCAGTTTTGAAATGGGAATGCTGCAGCGGTGGTGAAGGAAAAGAAGCCTCCGCCACCGCAACGCCGCTGCCGGGCGGAGGTGTCGGGACTCCGTAAACTTGAGCATGGGTGCGTAGATCTTGGCGGCCTTTGGCTCTTCCAAGGAAGTAACACCCAAATCCAAGAAGTATAGAAAATAAAATTAGTGGCAAAGAGATCACTATAACCATACCCATTTTTCTTCACCCCTTCTTCTTTAGTGGGTGATAATAGTAGTAACTATCTATCTAGGAGTTGTAAATTCTGTGATGGGGATTGAATTGAAGAGATGATGTGAATGAGTGTTTGTTTTTAAACTGTGTGCTTCCCTTGAACCTAACGGTCAGCTTAACGTTCAAGTTTTCAAAAAAAAAAAATTGGGTCCACTTAATAAATATTTTCACACGTGTTTTTTGATATTTTCACATAGTCATCTCTCAGAAGAAAGTGAGTCTCATATTCATATGAGAGGAAACCATGCGAAAATATCAAAAACTCATGCGGAATACCAAGTATGTAACACTCCAGTCACACATCGAAAGATATGAGAAAAAATTGTTTGTGTATAAGTAATTAAGTTACTACCAATAGTACGTGCAAGTCATAACCTTTTGTGTGAGCTTGTGGTGAGCTAAGATGACCCAAGAAGATATTATTGGGTCAGCGGTTTAAGACTTTATTTTGATGAATTTAATTTGATTCGGACTTGAGATTTGACCTGAAATTTATTCCGAACTCTAAATTTGACCCGAGCTGTTTCAAATTATAATGAATTTCATACCCACAACCAATGTCAAAAGCTTAGTACTCTCTAACTACAAATAATGTAATCAATAGCTCTCTTTTGTGGGTTGTATATTATGTATAATCATACTTTTTTTTTATATTTTGTATAACTATATATGCAAAATTAGAGAAATACCAACTCTTCTTTTTAAATAGTAAAATAAAAATAATATATTTACATAAACTAAACTTGGGCCTATGAAGAGAGTTTTGATGTGAGCCTATTGGGGTCTGAAGCCCAAAGTTCAAATTAAAATGTACACCAGCTGGCCCAATTGTTATTCAATTAAACTAGCTCGTTACAATATTCACTATATGAGCACTAACCACCCGCACTTCTTCTTTAGTTAATCTTCCGTCTGCTCCTGCAATTCTCTCTCAAACAGAGCTTGAGATCTGATAATCAATGGCGGCACCGGACCTTTTGTTCTCCGTGAGAAACAATTTCTTCTTGGGAGCATATCAGGCAGCAATCAACAGCAGCAATATCTCAAATCTCTCGCCCGAAGACGCCGTTGAAAGAGACTCCCTCCTTTACAGATCTTACATTGCCCAAGGCAGCTACGAGGTCAGTACTTCCTTTTCTTTCTCTCTCTTTGTTGTTCAGTATTTGATCTGTGATTTCTGAATTTTATGGATCTGTGATTTTGTATTTGTTATTGCTACAGCTTGTGATCAGCGAGATCGATTCATCAGCTGCCACGCCTCTCCAGGCCGTGAAATTGCTAGCTTTGTATCTTTCTAATCCCGATAACAAGGTGATTCATTTCTCCTTTATTTGATCTCGTTTCAGATTGTGTGATTAGATTTATATGCACTGGTGATAAAGTGTTAGCTCATAGTTTGGTTTACTTTTGTTGATTTAATGGTGCTGTTATTAATTTTATTTGGTGCTTCTGAAAATTTAGAAGAATTGGCATCGTGATCAACTCACAATTTAAGCTAATTCGAATCATGTTTATAGGACTGGCATGAGAAAGTTAGAGTAATTTTATGTTTTTTGATACGAATATAACTGTTTTAACTTAACTCTTTGCAGTGGCGAAGCCTGGATTTTTTGTCAGGGGGTCGAAATTATTACTGAATTAGAAATAATTTGACGGCGCCCCCGAACCAATTTTTTTAATACTTTATACTTGTATATACACTATTGACTCATACTAGACTTTTTTAATCACAACTGTTCATAAGTAAGTAATTCATTATTTATTTTTATAAATAATATAAATTAGATTATTATTTAGTTTAAAATATTATAGAGAGATACATATATTAAGAGGATGAGTCATATGTGATTAAGATTTGATTGACAAAGTTATAAATTTTCAATTTGATCCCGTATAATAGAAAATTTATAAAATTTTAGTGGGGTCAATTTATATATAATACTTAAAAAATTTAAAATTTACCTTACATTATAAAACAAATTTTTTTTTCAGTGGGGGGTGATTGACCCCATAAAACCCTATGTGGCTTCGCCACTGACTCTTTGTAATTAGGTGTATAGTGTCATAGTTTATTGATGCATTACTCTGTGATATATGATAGAAGTTATTTAGGGGGTGAGAATTCATGAGACCGTGATATCTCTTTAGTGCAAACGCATCCTTGAACTTGTAGCATAACTAAGTGGGACTTGTTTTTTTTTTTAATCAAAGTGAAATTGAATGAAAATGCAATTTTTTATTTAAAAAGTTGACTGGTTTGATAATGAAAAGAAACCAATTGACAAGAATGCATGAAATGAACATTCCTGATTGGCTCTATGTACTTCATTTTGGTGGTTGCTGGTTACAAAAATATAGATTTAGGATTTTGTCATTTTTCTGTTTGGCTTAATTAAGGTGACTTTCTTTCCATGTTAGTCTTCTTCAATGTGGCGCTGAGGAATGAGAGGAAGATTTTGCGGAGTTGTGCATGCTTCCGCTATTCAATAGGGTATGGGACAGAACAAAATGATTGTCTATTTTTTCTTTGGATAAAAGAAGCTTTATTAGAATCAAGAGAGAAAGAAATGCTGTTGTATTTTATGACAGATATCTCTAGCTCCTTTTGTTATCAGGTCAGCCATCTTGTATAGTTTCACTTTAGGCTTTTGCTATGGGCTTAGAGGAGTTTCTTTTCTGAACTTCAAAGAGATCGGGGCTTGTCTTTTCTGGGATGGATGACTTTATTCTCCTCTTCAGTTGTATTCTCACTTCCTTTTTTTTTAAATCTATTTCTTATTTAACGAAGAGTTAATTTCTCATCTGAAATTTGAAGGCTTTTATTTTTCTTTTCTGAGCTTGTGTAAATAGCTTATATCAATTTATGTTTATGAATGACAATAGAATTTGGAAAGGACTTGTGTGCTTTTTGATGTTCTTGAAGTTCTGAATGACCAAATATAATGTTTATGTGGTCAGTTTTCAGCGTGTTAATTGTGTATTTTATTTGATAGGAAACTACAATCTCGAGCCTCCAGGAGTGGTTATCAGACCCTGCAATTGGAAATAACCCAATCTTAAGGACTATTGCGGGGATCATATTCATGCATGAGCAGGATTATAACGAGGCTCTCAAACACACAAATGCTGGGGGAACTATGGAGCTGTGAGTTTCACTTCGTTTAATGAATTTTCTAGCCATTTTTTTATTGCAAACTCCCAAGGTGGGTGAGTGGGCAAGACCTTGAAGGAAAACCCCCAAGTGGGCTAGTTCCAATCCTCATAGTTTATGCTAATTTGAGTATTACTTGCAGTTGTGTAGTTTACCGTTGTATTTTCGTTCATATATCTTACATGTTTTTTCTCTCAATGATCAGATTTCGAACTTTATATTTCATCAAAGTATTGTGGTTTCGCTAGAGTAACTGATGTTCTTTATATAGTCCTTATGTTGTTTTACTCTTGGTTTGATTTCCTTGCATGATATTGGAAAATTTACATATTGTGCTTGTTCAAACTATATATATATATATATATATATATATATATATATATATATATATATATATATATATATATATATTCTAGACTTTTCCTTTCATTCTTTCAGAAAGTTTGTATAGACGTTTTCATTTACTGGAGCTTTTAGGGTACAAGTATGTTATCAGTCTTCTTTTTCAGTAATATTGTTGGCGATGATGATGATTCCCGGGGGGGGGGGGGGGATTTTGTGAGTTGTATTGAAAGGTGATTCTAGAGAACTATGATGATGGTTCATGGAAGATTTTGAACTATAATTCTTTTTTATTGTATTACATTTCACTTCTCCATGAGTAAATATTGTTTTATTTTACGGAATTTATTTATGCATTTGCAGTTTGGAATTGTCATGACTCTTTAAGTTTTTATTTCTAATTGGTATGGTGAGTTCAACATTAATTATTGATGATGCGCCAATGTGTGCATTCACCTATGTTAATAATATAGATATGTAAGAGTGATTATCATCATTTTCAGGCCTGAGACTATTTTCCTTTGGCAGGCATGCTTTGAATGTTCAAATTTTTCTTAAGATTCACCGATCAGATTATGCAGAAAAGCAACTGAGGGTCATGCAACAGATTGATGAGGACCATACATTAACTCAACTTGCAAATGCATGGATAAATCTGGCTGTGGTACATATCATTGTCCTTATTTATCTTTTTAATATGAGGTTTCCAATTTCTATAATTTATGTTCTGTAATTTAGGGTGGTTCAAAGATTCAAGAAGCATATCTAATCTTCCAAGATTTCTCTGAGAAGTACCAGATGACTAGTTTGATCCTGAATGGGAAGGCTGTGTGCAGCATGCACATGGGAAATTTCGATGAAGCTGAATCACTGTTACTCGAAGCACTAAACAAGGAAAATATTTCTGATATCTTTTATCTTATTTTGTCGAGGTTTTTTGTGACCTAGCTGTCATTTTTTACCGTGATTCTTTAGGCGTCTCGTTTATGTTTTGGGTGTCCTTTATACTGTAGGCGGTTGTTCATTTAAGTTTTTCACTTGTTATTTGCATATGGTTTATATAACCTGTGTAGTGGCTTGCAGTTTTTGTCTAATATAATTAAATATTTGTATGTGGTTGATGCAGGACACAAAGGATCCAGAAACACTGGCCAATATGGTTGTATGCTGTCTTCATCTTGGGAAAGCATCTTCACGCTATCTAAGGTAACTATAGTCAGTACCTGTCTTTTGTTCTCTTTCGCATTCTGTGCGAGCATGCACACACATGCAGACATTTAGTTATAGAAAGTTGATAGATTCTATTAGAAGTTCAAATATAATACCACAAATTATCTCTTCACATGGAACCATTCAGTCACTTTGTTGAATTGTGGGAAACCATGAAACTTCCTAAACATAATGTCTATTTCACCTTTAATGGAAGTTTGAGTTTCTTTTGTTTATTTACATTCAATATAATTCACATCTGTTGCATATGGATAATGGAACAAATTTGGCCATTATTGCGTCTTGTTCAACATTTATCTTCTGATAAATGGATCTTGTTAGATAGTTTCCCTTTTCTAAATCGTTGATTAGTTGGAATATAAGCTGTGAGAAAGATTTGTTAAAATCACTGGACAAACCCTTAACAGTACATGAATTTCACACGTGTCCATATAATGCCTGATTGCATAAAAATTAATAAATTATGTTGGCAATGCCCCGGCCGTTAGCAGGCTGTTCTGGTTACTTGAATATCTTGATGCTCATTTATTTTTGCATTGTTCTGCTTGAGGTTTGTAGAACTCTATTTTTGGAGTGGCGAGGGAGGGTTGTCCTGCTCAGTGAATGATATGACTATTTAGTTGTTTTGGTGAGTGGAATGGTACTAAGATGCTTTGGAAGTGTGCGTTTTTTTTATTTTGGTATTTGTATCGAGCGAAATGCTCGGCTTTTTAGAGATGGCTATTTATACGTTCTTCTTTCTGGGCAGAGTGTGCTTTAGGGGTATTTCTATGTCTGATTTTTGTAGAGATTGGAGAGATGCCCTCTTTCAAATGTTTTCTTCATCTTTTTCCCTACTTGTTATAGGATGGTGGACTTCTTGTTCCTCCTGTTCTTGTATTCTCTCTTTCATCTAGTAAAATTTTTATTTTATAAAAGGGGAAAAATAAAATTTTAAAAGTTGAGCAACACAACCACCCCTCCTTCCCAATCCTTCAACATTGTTTGTGAGAAAAATCTATTACACAAATTGGATGAATCCTTAACAGTATAGGATTAGAACACATTTTCCACTTCATGTTGCTACCCTTGAAATTTACTTCGTCCATCCCTTGTTATTTGCACAACTCTGGAGTTCTAGTTGTTTCTCTAAATTAGTACACAAGTTTTCTCTAGTCAATAGCCACACTCACCTCCCCCAAAATAGATACGACTATTATTTACTGAGAATAATTTCATTTTGCGGCTTGCTTTTGCAGCCAGTTGAAACTTTCACAGCCAGACCACATGCTTGTCAAACGTGTATCGGCTGGAGAGGAAGCATTTGACAGAGCAGTCCAAACAGTTGCTTAAGAGGCGGCAAAATCCAACAAAGGGAATAAACGGGAACAAAACATGACCTAGAAAAATATATAATACATGAAATATTCTTGCTAGGTGTTGGAAGTTAATTTGGTAGTGATTTTTATTCCGTTCTTATTCTTCTCTTTGTTTTTTTTTTCTCAGTTGTGTGGCATTGCGAGATAAGAATGCATAATGTTGAATTTGTCTTCCTAATTTTGCTGTTGAGGTGTTCTCATGTAGTAGTTGCAAAAGGGTACTGCTTTGTTATATCCATCTTATTACCATAAACTTCTTTCCCGTGGTAGAACTTTGGAGTAACAAAGATGTATTTACATCCATCCTAATAAATATGCAGAAGATTTAAAGTGTTGTGTTGAATGGACCCAGCAGTCTTCTGGTCATCTGGGTAGTTTAAAATTTTTAATAATTGTTTTTTCCTTTAGTATATTTTTGGTTCTTGAGTTCTGATACAAATTTTAAGAAATGCAACCTTAATAACGTCAAATGGGGAAATTTTAAATGAATTATATCAAAAACCCCTGGCCCGGCCTCAGAAGCAACCTTCATCTAGGAGAAATAGAATCAAGGCTCTGCTGCATTGGGGTTGTGGTTCAACCTAAAATAAAATTGTTTTATGAAGATGTCACCAAAGCCATTAAGATGGGACTTTAGCCATCTCCAAGCCACCTGCAAGCTTTCTTCAAGGTTGCGTCCAGTTTAGCTCACGTAAGATCTTTGTGGGGTCCGCTAACACCGACGGTCGAGGAAAAGTCAACTTTGATAGGTACTCCAGTTCAAGCCTCCTTAACTGATCTACCTGATAAAAGGAAGTTTGACAAGTCAAGCCTCCTTAACTGATCTACCTGATAAAAGGAAGTTTGACAAGTCGTATGTTTATATATACATGGGAAATTGATTCTTAGTCTTTAGCTGTGTTACTGAGTTTTAAAATGAAAGAAAGGGACACCTCTTCCAGTTCCAACATTGTAGATTCCAACTTCTCCAGGCATTGCCTTTTCAAGGGCTTTTATCAGTAAAGTCATCAAGAGCATTAACAGCTGCAGATCTAACTTGATCTTCATTGACTTTGAAGGGTAGAGACATCAAAAATATAGAGAACTCAATTTGAAATTGAATGAAGAGTTAATCTAGGCACAAAGTCATCATACAATATCAACATGTCAGAGTTCGCTACTAAATACAAGTTTACAATAACTCATATGGCTTCAACAACATATATTGCACTAACAACTTTAGTAAGACTCATATTAGGCAACTTTATTAAGACCATTATTAAAGTAGTAGTAGTTACTTACTTAAGAGGATCAAGGGTACTCTCTCCAACATATGCTACTGCCGCGAAATGCATCACAGCATCAAATGCATTTTCTGAAAATATTTTATTCACCTATAATATTGATTAAGGAAACAAGATTTATAATTCATGTTTGATCATTTCGACATCACTTAATTACTTGTCCATTATATCAGTAAATTATGATCAGGATACAGCTTTCACATTCCCCAAGTCGGCGTATATAAATTGAAGTCTGTCAGGTTCTGGAAATATTTCTTGAAGAACTTTTACAGCACCTAGGTTTCCCCGAGGAAGATTGTCCTGTTAAAAAAAATTATTTTCTTTGCAATCTCATTCAAATCATAGTCACGTGCTGAACCGCTGAAGGAACCTCTTTCCGTTGTTAAAGCAAGTACGCTTTTCAAGCTTTTTCCTTACTAAAGGAGGCACATTGCGTATTATAATGCTACGTTTGGATTGGAGTAACGAAGGTGGGAATGAAATGACTCATTTCTATGAAATAAAAAAAAATGTGTTTGGTTGCGATTAGAATGGATTGAACCATTCTTATTTCTCCCAAATTTATGAATTTTATTCTTTGGGGGAGGAAGAGTATGGAATAACTCATTCTAACTAGAATGGAATGAATCATTCCACTCTCCATTCTATTCCTTCAATCCAAACGTAGCATTAGTGAATGTTATTAATACATGTTGAGAAGAGACATACCACTATAGTAACATGGTGTGAATCTTTCAAAAGGCGTAGTGCAGCATGAGAACCAATATATCCGGCACCTCCTGTTACTAGAACATGTGTCATCCCTGCTTCATGGAGAGAGAACTTGGGAGAAAAAAAGGGAGAGAAAGCAATCAGATATGAAAGACATGGTAGCTGATGTAGTAGTAGTAGTTAAAAAGACAAAAGATAACATCAACTCCAATATAATCAAGTCGCACCAATCAAGTATATATTTTGTTTCCTAAATCTTCTTGCAGCCAACAGCCGCTTAAGTAAACATGGAACAGAAAACATATAGAAATAATGAATAATATGCTTAGTTCCAAATGAACAGAAGAAAAAATAAATAAAGAACGGTGCTTTTATCTAATAATGTGCAAGCTTGTGGTCAATTTGCACAAAACTATATTAGCTAGAGGTGAAGGACACCAAATTGTAAACCCAAAGAACTAATGGTGCTTTAAATTATCGTCAACTTTATCTAATAATGTGCAAGCTGTTGTTTGGGGACCTTTTGTGTGAACTAGGAGGGAATTAACTTATTTAAATAGCAAATTACTGAAAAGCCCATTACATTGGTGGCTTTTAAAGGTTTTCCCAAGTAAATCTTTTGCCTAACTCACGTGATTTTTTTGGTGAATGGTTAGTTAAAATCAGTGTTGCTAAAAACTCCAACATTTTAGCAAATTGCATTTTGGTACGAACGTCCAATGTTGTTCCAAAACATGGGACACTTGCGTTCCAAAACATTAAATATTATGAACTACTGATTACAATTATATTTTATGATTTTGCAAATGAGGGGCAGTTTTATATGGTCACTAGGCCTTAGAAACAATGGCTAGGGTCAAAACTAATGAAGGGTTAAAAATCGCCTATCTATAACACTCCTCCATACTATGTAGGATATTAGTTCTAACATAAATAAATATCTTCCAAAATATCTAAGATATTAATTATCACATAAATAAATTTAGAACGCTCTATGTAAAACACTACTAGATATATAAAAAAACTCTAAAAATGACAACTAGTGTCGCCAAGTGAGCGCCTTGTGGGCGACTTGGCGTTAAATAAAGGCTAACATGGTGTACCCTCTTGAAAATGTTTATATTGACACCAACTTAATCAGATTTAACTAGATCTTTTAAGAAAGTCGTCCTAGCATACCACGTTTCAGATAAACATATTATCTACCGACCAAATGAGCTGAAGAAACCTACCCTTACCGTATGTACTCTGAACCATGAAATGTGACACTTTCTGTTTTTGTTCCTGTATTGTATCGAACCGCTATCCGGGAAACATAGGTTAAAGTAGTTTGCATACATGAACAAGAGAGACTTGGTCCTTTCCAATCACGGTATAAGGTGGATAATTTTCCAAGTGTCTTAACCAAATAGTGACATAATTGGATAAGAGACTTTACATTCAAGTATTTAACACCATAATGTTGACATTGAGGATGTCTATATAGCTTTGCAAGTTGTAACTAACAAGCCAGACTAAATTAAAATGCTAACTTATTGCCCTAAAATAAGGTCAAAAGCTGCTCTAGAGACAGCAATGTAAAGTACTGCACTACTTCTGTTGAATTGGGCAATTATAGGAGTGTGGTACCAAAACCAATCTAAAAGCCTCTAGAAAGGGGCTCCTTGGCCAGGCATCATTTCATCAATGAAAGTCTTAAATAAAATTATTGAGTTCACATCCAGCCAAGCGATGTAATGACAGCAATATAATTTTACCCCCTCGGCGTATATAGGAAAGTGAATGTTGATGCTCTGAAATACTTCTACATTTCTATGTCAACCACAAAATTAAAGTACCCATAATGAACTTAACAAAATAGGATCAATATAAGCAAATGAATGTTGTGTTTACATATAAATAAGATAGTCTCCCATTTTTAGTAGGTAGAAATAAAATTAATTGAAAATCATGGTGGTCAAAACGTTTTCTCTTCACTTGAGATTAAGAGTACTGAATGAATAAAAAGATGAGGGAGTTACTGCGCTTGGGGTGCTGAAACTTGGAGATTGTTTGAGCACAATAATGCATAATGCTGTTAAGGTGGCAGTCAAAAGAATTTTTCCTACAAAATTGCTCTTCTTCTTTGGATCCATGTAGTCCATGCCTACAAGCAAAATGAAAAACTAATTCAATCTCAAAAACGCTCTAAAAACAAGATTAAAACAAGTAAATCGTGTCAGAGCCAGAAAAACTGGAAAATAAAAAACAAAGAGGTCAATTGTGCAGTTAAGAATAGCATAATCAGTAGCTGCACGCAGATGCAAACTACTACTATTTGCTAGGATACATGTCAATGGAAGAACAGACGGAAACAAAAAGATTTGGATGCCTCAAGGTCAAGGATAAATTAACTCCCAATATTGAACGACAATTGCAGAACAGATGTTGAAACAAAATGCAATGTTAAATTACATCCTAAAGAAATAGATCGATTAACCCTTGACTGATTTCTTGACCTACTTAAATTTAGCATTTGCAGAATAAATGCTAAAATTAAGTAACAAAATTCCCCCTTTCAAATCAATGATTAAACCCCTTCTTGGTTACTGTAACCCGCTGCAATAAAAACATAAAACCAGTTATTAGTAAAAGCTGAAAGGAAACTGAAGAAAATGGGTCAGAAGAAAAGAAAATTATATGAACAAGAAACAAACCAAAACTGGGTCCTATAGCTAGTTGGAGTGGTAAAATTTTGAAATCCTAAAATTACATCAAAAATCACATAAGATAAATAACCCCCAAAACAAATAATTCAACATCCAAAATACCCATGAATTTCAAAACAGGGAATTGAAAGTGATGAACCTTAAACAATCACCATTATCATCAAACACCACTATTGTGATATAATAAACCCAAAAATCAACAAATATATGAGAAGAAGTGAAAATCAACAAACCCAACCAGTCACGACAAGGAGAGAAAATCAGAAAAATCAATATTCAAGATCTAACACAAAAAAAAAAAACCATAAACAGATACCCCTCAAAATTCCAAATTTAAGATATTAAAAAAACACCCATTAACTAGAAGACAAACATGCCAATAAATTACCAATTTTCCCCAACAAAAAAGTTAAATAGCACCTAAACCAAACGGAACTTATGTACAAGTGAGAAACAGATGACCAGCTCTTCATAAATAAAACTGAAACAGAGTCAGAATGCTGATAATTTGCAGGGGAAAAAAAACACTACCCGGAAAAAGATTAGCTAAGAAAGACAGTTGAAATGATTAGAGGGAGTGGGAGAAATGGAGAGATTCAGTTAAAGGGTAGGTAAAAAAACACCAAACCTATGTATACATCATATAAATATGCTTCCTAAAGATCTAAGAAAAGCAGGGCAACACAAAGCTGGCCCCCTGAATAGAATATAAAGAAGATGACTTTTGTATGCAATACAAAAATGAGAATGAAAGAAATTGTATTTGAACCCAATTGAAAACGTAAGAGAAAGAAAGTATACAGAGTGTATTTTGACCAACTCCTCTGTTCTGCTAGACCTCTAATTGTATGCAAACACTACTGTGCTCTGTTTTCAAAGTTAATAAAAGAGAAAGATACTGCAATTTGATTTAAAATTTAAAATAATTTTTTTTTTGCTAAATTTTTATTTTTTATTTTACTATTGTCCTTACAAAGAAAGTAGTAATTTGATACTTTTTTCAATAGTTAAGGAACATAATTTTTTTTTGGGAATTAATATTTTTTTATGTAAAATTTTTAATTCAACAATTTTTCTTTTCGTATATGAATAATAAGTAAAGCCCATATTATGAAACTAACATATTTACTAGTAAAAATATAAATTCGTATTTTTTTTAACTATAAATTTGATGGTAAAATACATCCAAGAACTAATTACAAGGAGTATTTATTAACATATTTGAATAATATTAACAAATATGTTGGATAAAAAATTAATGTATTGAATATAATTGGAAGCAAAGAGTAATAGAATAGAGTCAACTAAAATAAATCACAAACTTTTCATAATATATATTTCTTTATTTCCTTTAATATATATATTTCTTTATTTCCTATAACCAGCACTTTATCTAAGTTAAATATTCTAATAATACAAACAATTTAAAAATAAAGTAAATATATGCAAAGGCAAATATCCTCAAAAGAATTGTTGAAATACTCCCAGGTTTCATTATATTGACTTTTAAGTATTTGTGAGATTTTTAAATTTAAAATTAACATAATTCATTAAGATTGATAATAATTAATCTTATAATGTATACTATACTTTATATAATTTAAAATTAATATAATTGTCTTTAAAAAATAAAAATTAATTCATATCAATTTTGATTTTACAAAATATTTTAAATTAATTTTTTGAAAAATTAATATTGATTTTTTAATTTTAAAACGAGTGAGTGCATAAGTTATATATATATATATATGGGTATATGGGTATATATATATATATATACACAATTCATCTTTCTTTTTGTTGGCCTAACTTGTTTTCCTATCTTTGGCATAATTTATTTTTCTTGACATTGATACAAATTGGTAACATGGTTTCTGGCAAATTAAGTGCATTCTGGACCAATCATGAGCTAACAAGTAGTATATTGAAAAGGTTGGTTTTAATATAACTCTAAGAAAGATGGTGCTACATCACATGCAACCCTCCCTTATATACGTTACTAATTGTGTTCCGTGACTCCGACACTACATGAATGGTAAGATTTATTTTTCTTGACATTGATACAAATTGGTAACATGGTTTATGGCAAATTAGGTGCATTCTGGACCAATCATGAGCTAACAAGTAATATATTGAAAAGGTTGGTTTTAATACAACTCCAAGAAAGATGGTGCTACATCACATGCAACCCTCCCTTATATATTTTACTAGTTGTGTTCCGTGACTCCGACACTATATGAACGATATGATTTATTTTAAACTTTGGACGGTCCGATCCAGATGATTTATTAAAATGAACGAAAAATTCAAAATCAATTGTATTTTGTTAGATAAATTGAATTACATTTCTTCCTAGTTCAAATTTTACAACGGTGGAATTAATGTCAAAGAAGAGTGGGGCCCCCATTTCAAAATTTTCTACACAAATTTGAAGTTTATTTTTTTTGAGAAGTTTTCTTTTTCCCCCAACCCAACTGTATATTTTGATTGCACAATTTATTTGGAGTGTTTGCTTAAAAATTTTAATTTTTTAGACTAAAGATAATAATAGTCTATTAATAAAAGTGTCTTTTTTGATTATGTGTAAGACCCTAATTTTTTAATGAATAAAATCAAATTCTCTTTATTTATTATTGTAAATAATAAGGTATTAATTTGATATAATAACTTTAGTTATGGGTGAAATGTGAAAATTTTGCAAAATAAGCAGTGGTTATAAAATATTTATTTTATCGGTGGAATATTCTTTCTGTCGGGGAATATTCGGACGATGACGCAGCCAATTGTGAGCCCCATATCGAATAACGGTCAAATGAAGAAAACGACAAAATTGAATAACGGCGTAGTTGTTACCATACCCGGTGGTTAAAGTAAAGTAATACACGTTGTTGCACAGTAGCATACATTATTGCACAATATTGTTGAATTATTGATCGTTACGTAAGAAGGCACTACTCAATAATTGTCACAGTAGTTACTGTTCAATATTTTATTTTATTGATTCAATAATTGCTGCATTGATATTTTATATTATTGTTGTTTCAATTATTATCACTGCACAGTATCTCCTTTATCAGATCAGTAATTCAGATTATTTGAAATAATATTATTAGATAACATTATTGATAATGTCTAGAAAGTTCTGTCAATGAGAGATTTGCTCACCTATGTGACGCCCCCAAAATTAGGTATACATCACCCATCTTGAGTCGTCAGATACATGGTACAGAATTCAAATACAACTTACTAATACCACTGTCGTGTATAATACGACAAAATACAACTGTGAGTTTGAATACAATAATTGTCTACTAGAGATCATACAAACTCAAAAGGAGTCCTCAATACAATTATTGTCACACTATTTAACAGAATAATGAGGACTACTAATACTATTCTCTGGTCCATCACTCCGTTCCCCGACTCGTCCCAGCTATATTCTCATTTCCTGAAGAGAACAGTGAAAGAAAGGGTGAGCTCAACTAGCCCAGTAAGAAATATTATGACTAAGATAATGCAGAATAAATTATCATTAGCCTTCAACAGTGTTAAACTGATAAAATATAATAAATATCAAGTTTAACTGCAGCAGAATCAGCAATCCATTAAAAGAGTCAAGTAGAAAATAAAATCTACTATCTTTTATGATTTAAAAGGTTTTTCATCACTGTTATAGTTGAGACTCAGCTTAATAAATATTCCACATCATCGAATCACCCCTGCACTACGGCCAATGATATTCTTTAGTATTACGACCACAATTATTCAGGCACTACGGCCAAGAATATTTATATATTCATTAATGGTCATGATCATGCCTGTCCATCAATGCACTACGGGCCAATGAGGATTTTTAATTTTTACATCATTTGTAATATCACGGTCATGATTACACCGAATAATCCCTGGTCATAATCATACCAAGTCCATCTATGCACTACAGGCCACAGATGACTTTCAACAAAATATAAACATGAGGATGATGACAATGATATAAGAATTCAATAAAACAAGTTCAAGAATTATTTTATCCAGGAATTATTAACGTCCAAATTGTCAACACGATACTGTTTTGTGGTGTAAAATTCAAGAATGCTCAGAAGAATATTTCCATGAAAAGATACTTGATGAAGCGCAAATATCAAGGATATTCCACTAATTTCATGGAGTATAGAAGTCAAAGTTTTATCCAACTGAGTATAATAAAGAATGGAATAACAAAAGAAATTACCATGCATGCGATAGACCGCACAGACAGGTTATTCCAGCAGAATAATAATAACGGAACCAGGTCAGGTGAAATTCACACCGACAGGATGTTCTAACAGAATAATAAATAACGGAACCAGGTCCGGCGTAAAACGCACAGACAGGATATTCCAACAGAATAATAAAGAATGGAACCAGGTCCGGCGTAAAACACACAGACAGGATATTCCAACAGAATAATAATAAAGACGGAACCAGGTCCGGCGTATAGCACAAACAAGATATTCCGACAGAAATATAAAGACAGAATAGTAAATGGATGTCACCAAGTATAGGGTATTCCGCGTATACAGGTTATTCCAACAGAATAATAATGAATGGAATAACATAAGGATTTCACCAAGTATAGGGTATTCCGCGTATACAGGTCATGTATAGGGTATGCCACTTTTACAGGTTATTCCAACAGAATAACAAAGAATGGAATAACATAAGTTCTCTTCAAGAAGAAAGAATAACACCCCTTACCTTATTAGGAGATTGAATACTGCAGTAGTGTAGTAACCGAATACTCTTCTTCTTTCTCTCTTATTCTCTCTATACTTTCTCTCTCTATAACTTGAACGAATTCGTGAAAAATAATGAAGCCCTAGGCCTCTATTTATAGAAGATTTATTACTATTTACGAAAGTATTTACTATTTACGAAGGTAATTACTATTAACGAAGGTAATTACTATTGACGAAGGTAATTACTATTTACGAAGGTAATTACTATTTATGAAAGAGACTCTTAGATGATGACATATGACCCCCCATAAATAATTAAACTTACCACAAACGTCTAATAATAGACTCTTTATATACATCAAGGATTGAATAAAAAATTACCAGAAATCATTTTATTTTTAATCAACACATATTTAATCTTTCAACAATTATTAATCAGTTATAACTTGTCGTCTCAATTATTGTTTAAATAATATAACATATTATACAGATGATACTGTGACAATAATTGAATCAATAATATAAGAGATATGATGCAGCAATTACTGTAGCAATAATTGAGTATAGCTGAGTGACTTCTCACGTAAGCATCAATAATCAATACCGTGTGCTACTATGCAACAACGCGTATTACTGTACTTTTACTACCGAGTAGTTCAACAGTTTTAACGGTAACACCTCCGCCGTTATTTTATAGAAAGATAATTTTGTCGTTTTCTAACTACGACAATACTAACGGTGTGGGGGTCGTACGAATATTCCCCGACAAAAAGAATATTCCCTGACCAAACGAATATATTATAACAACTTGCGTACTTTGTAAAATTTATAAATATTACCCACAACTATAACATTATATCAAATTTATTCCATAATATTCAATAATAATTATAAAAATTCATCTTTATTTATAAAAACTGGGGTCTTACAACCTCCCCTTCTTATGAAATTTCGCCCTCGAAATTAGGGTGCGTACCTGGTATGTCGAAGAGGTAAGGATACCTTGATTTTATTTCAGATTCTAACTTCCAAGTCATTTCCTCAACATCGTGGTTTCTCCACAAAACTTTGACTTGAGGTATAACCTTGGAGCGTAGAATATGTTCCTTCTTATCCAAGATTTGAACAGGAATCTCTTCATACGTCAAATCGTCCGCTATTTCGTCCGGTTCTAACTCAATAATGTGGTTCGGGTCTTTCACATATTTACGTAACATGGATATGTGAAAAACGTTATGAATACGAGACATACTTGGCGGTAAAGCGAGTCTATAGGCTACAGTTCCTATTCGATCGAGGATTAAAAATGGACCGATGAATCGAGGATTGAGTTTTCCTCTCTTTCCAAATCTTGTAACTCCTTTCCATGGAGTAATACGTAACAACACATAATCTCCTATATTGAATTCCACGTCCTTTCGATGAAGATCAACATAACTCTTTTGTCGACTTTGTGAGGTTTTTATACGTTGTCAGATCGTTTGAATCTTTTCCGTAGTCATACGTACCAACTCTGGTCCCAACAACGTTGCTTCACCCACCTCATCCCAGCATACTAGAGAACGACACTTTCTTCCATACAACGCTTCGAATGGAGCCATGCCAATACTTGCTTGATAACTGTTGTTGTAGGAAAACTCCACCAATGGTAAGAACTTGTCCCAACTTCCCTTGAAATCAAGGACACAGAGTCTTAATAGATCTTCAAGAGTTTGAATAGTCCTCTCCGACTGTCCGTCCGTCTGAAGATGATATGCCGAGCTAAATCGTAAGTCTGTGCCCATAGCTTTTTGCAAACTAACCCAAAATCGTGAAGTAAATCTTGGGTCTCGATCAGAAACTATGGATACTGGCATACCATGCAGTCTTACAATCTCGTTTATGTACATACGAGCAAGACGTTCAAGTGTATAACTTTCTCGTATCGGTAAGAAATGAGCTGACTTGGTCAATCTATAAACAATGACCCAAATCGTATTTATGCCTTGAGAAACCTTAGGAAGACCGGTAACGAAATCCATGGTAATGTGCTCCCACTTCCATTCTGGAATTTCAAGTGGTTGCAATGGACCTTTTGGTACTTGATGCCCCGCTTTAACTCGTTGACAAGTTAGACACCTTGAGATAAACAACGCTATCTCTCTCTTCATATTGCTCCACCAAAATGTATGACGAATATCATGATACATTTTGGTACTCCCAGGATGGATTGCAAACGGTGTATTGTGCGCCTCCATCATGATTTTATACTTTAAATCAGGGTCGTTAGGAACACAAAGTCTAGAGTTGACTCGAAGTATTCCTTCTTCATCGATTCTTGCTTCCGGCATAGCACCCTCTTGCACTTTTTTCCTCATACGCATCAGCTCCAGGTCTGTAGCTTGAGCAGCATTAACTTTATCGATTAAAGTCGGTTCTACTCGTATATTCGCCATCGTCACATGCGTCCCTGGAGTCTTTAACTCTATCTCCATCCTTTGCAAGTCACACAAAATGGGCCCTTGCGTTGACAATATCACACTCGTACTTGCATGTGATCTTCTACTCAATGCGTTAGCTACCACGTTCGCTTTTCCAGGATGGTATTGGATGGTATGATCATAATCTTTCAACAGTTCAAGCCAACGTCGTTGTCGCATGTTGAGTTCCTTTTGAGTGAAGAAATATTTGAGGCTTTTATGATCCGTAAAGATCTCCACTTTCTCCCCATACAAGTAATGCCTCCAAATTTTAAGTACAAAGACAACAGCTGCCAACTCTAGATCATGAGTAGGATAATTCCTCTCATATTCTTTGAGTTGTCGCGAGGCATAGGCTATGACTTTTCCATGTTGCATGAGAACACATCCCAACCCTTTGCTCGAAGCATCACTGTAGATGACAAATCCCTCCGAGCCAGATGGTATTGTCAGAACAGGTGCTGAAATGAGTCTCCTCTTGAGTTCTTGAAAACTCTTCTCACATTCTTCGTTCCAACCGAACTTTGTATCTTTCCGAGTCAGCTGAGTCAATGGAGTAGCGATTCGAGAAAATCCTTCCACGAATCTCCGATAATAACCAGCTAAACCGAGAAAGCTACGTACTTCGGTCACTGATTTAGGTTGCTCCTAGCTTTGAATAGCTTCAATCTTTGATGGGTCAACAGATATTCCATGACTTGATACCACGTGCCCAAGGAATGCTACTTCCTCAAGCCAGAACTCGCATTTCTTCAACTTGGCATAAAGCTTATATTCACGAAGCTTTTGGAGTGTCAGCCTCAAGTGTTGTTCATGATCTTCACGGCTTTTGGAATAAATAAGGATGTCATCAATAAAGACGACCATAAAGTGATCCAAATATTCCTTGAATACTCGGTTCATCATATCCATGAAGGCAGCAGGAGCATTAGTCAATCCAAAGGACATGACTAGGAATTCATAATGCCCGTACCGAGTTCTGAAAGCCGTCTTTGGAATGTCATCGGTTCTAATCTTCAATTGGTGATACCCGGAACGAAGATCAATCTTTGAAAAGAATTTGGCTCCTTGCAACTGGTCAAACAAGTCATCAATACGTGGCAATGGATACCTATTTTTGATGGTAACATGATTCAACTCCCGATAATCAATACAAAGTCGCATACTCCCATCTTTCTTCTTCACGAATAGAACAGGAGCACCCCAAGGAGAAGTACTAGGACGAATAAAGCCAATGTCTAACAATTCCTGCAGTTGGATTTTTAACTCCTGAAGTTCAATAGGAGCCATTCGATATGGGGCTTTAGAAATGGGTTTTGTACCGGGTTCAAGGTCGATACAAAATTCAATCTCACGCTCTGGGGGTAGGCCAGGAAGTTCTTCGGGGAATACGTCAGGAAATTCATTAACAATAGAAATATCGTTCAAAACTGACGTATTTTTGTTTAAATCTGTGACATGAGCTAAGAAAGCTTGACATACGTTTTTCAATAAACGAATAGTTTTATGGCTTGAGATGACCGTGATTGATTTTAATGGTTTGGTCGCTTGAATTCGCATAATAGGTTGATTAGGAATATGAAAGCTAACAACCTTATGGAAACAATCAATTTTTGCATGATGAGTAGTTAACCAATCAATCCCTAGAATCACGTCAAATGCAAGTATTTTCAATGAAATAAGATCTACAGGTAATGTGAGGGTACCGATTTGAACCAAACAAGACTTATAAACAGTGGATGTAATGAAGGTTTCTCCCAACGGAGTTTCCACAGATAAGTCAAAGTCTAATTTCTCCGGAGTTAAATTTAATCGATGAGCGCAAGTAGGAGAAATAAAAGAATGGGTAGAACCGGTATCAAATAAAGTATAGACTTCGTTAGAGTTTATGATAAGTTTACCCGTGATGACCTCATTCGGGTTCCTCACTTTCTGGGAGGTCACAACAAACGCTCTCCCTTGCACTACCGGCTTTGACCTTTCTGGGACGGCCTTTGGTGCCTCCATCCTAGCTAAATTTGTCTTTGGTAAACGACAAAATCGGGCTAAGTGACCTTCTCTTCCACAATTATAACATGCTTTGGACGGCATCACACAATTTGGACTGATGTGTCCCTCCCCTCCGCATTTGAAGCATATGATAGGTGGTCTTTCTCCTTCCTTAACAACGGGTGCTGGTGCTGACGTCTTTCCATCATTGTTGAATCTCCTCTTCTTGAAATGTCCATTCTTATTATTTTGGCCCTGATTACCACCGAAGTGGTAACCATTTCTGGCCTGCTGATTCCCTCTACGCTTGTTGTCACCGCTTCGATAACCACTCTCGCTGGTATTATAATTTTGCCGGCTGCTCTCTTTTAGTTGAGTTGACTCGTTATCGCGCTCCACTAACTGAGCCCTATTTACAACATCTGAATACAAACACAGTTTATGAGAAATAAGATGTTGACGTATCTCCGGCTTCAAACCTTTTAAAAACATTCGCGACATTCTCTCTTCATTATCCACCAAGTGGGACGCAAACCGTGATAACTCTGCAAATTTTGCCTCGTATTACGACACGGTCATATTATTTTGTTCCAACTTAATAAACTCCACCTCCTTCATGTGGCGAATACTTTCGGGAAAGTATTTGTCATTGAACAGCTCCTGGAACTTCTCCCAAGATATCTTCAGTACACCAGGTTGAGTACGTTTTACCGATTCCTACCAGTAATCTGCCTCTCCGCGCAACATAAAGGCGGCAAAGGGAACCTTTTGCTCCTCGGAGCATCCCAAGACATCAAATATCTTGGTAATATTCTTTATCCATGTTTCCGCCATAAGTGGTTTTGGCTCTCCCTTAAACTCCGGTGGTCCCAGCTCCTTGAACTGTTTAGCGGTGACCACCCGAGAGTTTCCTGTGTTTCCATCTACGTTTTGGACAGGAGTCGCACTCGCCTGCTGTTGCATGAATTGCATAAAGCCTCTGAACATTTGATCATTCATCATTTGGTCAGTGTTGTTGTTTACATGAGGATTGTCGCTTTCCTGATGCACATTATCCTGATTATTGATATGTGGTGAATCAAGAATCGCCTGTGCTCCATTGCTATTCTCAACATTCTCAGATGTCATTTTCAGATACTGCCACAAAACAAAGGTTAATTGACATGTAACATAATATCTCTAAACTCTGACCAACCAATTTAAATACAAAATAAATTTAAGTAGGTCATACTAGCAAAGGAATTCCCCGTCTCTCCCCTCCTAGTTCTAGTCTCACATCTTAGCCAGGGATCATATCCCTAAGCTCTGATACCAACTGTGACTCCCCCAAAATTAGGTATACATCACCCATCTTGAGTGGTCAGATACATGGTACAGAATTCAAATACAACTTACTAATACCACTGTCGTGTATAATACGACAAAATACAACTGTGAGTTTGAATACAATAATTGTCTACTAGAGATCATACAAACTCAAAAGGAGTCCTCAATACAATTATTGCCACACTATTTAACAGAATAATGAAGACTACTAATACTATTCTCTGGTCCATCACTCCGTTCCCCGACTCGTCCCAGCTATATTCTCATTTCCTGAAAAGAACAATGAAAGAAAGGGTGAGCTCAACTAGCCCAGTAAGAAATATTATGACTAAGATAATGCAGAATAAATTATCATTAGCCTTCAACAGTGTAAAACTGATAAAATATAATAAACATCAAGTTTAACTGCAGCAGAATCAGCAATCCATTAAAAGAGTCAAGTAGAAAATAAAATCTACTATCTTTTATGATTTAAAAGGTTTTTCATCACTGTTATAGTTGAGACTCAGCTTAATAAATATTCCACATCATCGAATCACCCCTGCACTACGGCCAAGGATATTCTTTAGTATCACGACCACAATTATTCAGGCACTACGGCCAAGAATATTTGTGTATTCATTAATGGTCATGATCATGCCTGTCCATCAATGCATTATGGGCCAATGAGGATTTTTAATTTTTACATCATTTGTAATATCACGGTCATGATTACACCGAATAATCCCTGGTCATAATCATACCAAGTCCATCTATGCACTACAGGCCACAGATGACTTTCAACAAAATATAAACATGAGGATGATGACAATGATATAAGAATTCAATAAAACAAGTTCAAGAATTATTTTATCCAGGAATTATTAACGTCCAAATTGTCAACACGATACTGTTTTGTGGTGTAAAATTCAAGAATGTTCAGAAGAATATTTCCATGAAAAGATACTTGATGAAGCGCAAATATCAAGGATATTCCACTAATTTCATGGAGTATAGAAGTCAAAGTTTTATCCAACTGAGTATAATAAAGAATGGAATAACAAAAGAAATCACCATGCATGCGATAGACCGCACAGACAGGTTATTCCAGCAGAATAATAATAACGGAACCAGGTCAGGTGAAATTCACACCGACAGGATGTTCCAACAGAATAATAAATAACGGAACCATGTCCGGCGTAAAACGCACAGACAGGATATTCCAACAGAATAATAAAGAATGGAACCAGGTCCGGCGTAAAACACACAGACAGAATGTTCCAACAGAATAATAATAAAGACGGAACCAGGTCCGGCGTATATCACAGACAGGATATTCTGACAGAAATATAAAGACAGAATAGTAAATGGATGTCACCAAGTATAGGGTATTCCGCGTATACAGGTTATTCCAACAGAATAATAATGAATGGAATAACATAAGGATTTCACCAAGTATAGGGTATTCCGCGTATACAGGTCATGTATAGGGTATGCCACTTTTACAGGTTATTCCAACAGAATAACAAAGAATGAAATAACATAAGTTCTCTTCAAGAAGAAAGAATAACACCCCTTACCTTATTAGGAGATTGAATACTGCAGTAGTGTAGTAACCGAATACTCTTCTTCTTTCTCTCTTATTCTCTCTATACTTTCTCTCTCTATAGCTTGAACGAATTCGTGAAAAATAATTTACGAAGGTAATTACTATTTATGAAAGAGACTCTTAGATGATGACATATGGCCCCCCATAAATAATTAAACTTACCACAAACGTCTAATAATAGACTCTTTATATAAATTAAGGATTGAATAAAAAATTACCAGAAATCATTTTATTTTTAATCAACACATATGTAATCTTTCAACAATTATTAATCAGTTATAACTTGTCGTCTCAATTATTGTTTAAATAATATAACATATTATACAGATGATACTGTGACAATAATTGAATCAATAATATAAGAGATATGATGCAGCAATTACTGTAGCAATAATTGAGTATAACTGAGTGACTTCTCACGTAAGCATCAATAATCAATACCGTGTGATACTATGCAACAACGCGTATTACTGTACTTTTACTACCGAGTAGTTCAACAGTTTTAACGGTAACACCTCCGCCGTTATTTTTTAGAAAGATAATTTTGTCGTTTTCTAACTACGACAATACTAACGTTGTGGGGGTCCACCAATGATTGTGCCGTCGTACGAATATTCCCCGACAAAAAGAATATTCCCAGACCAAACGAATATTTTATAACAACTTGCGTACTTTGCAAAATTTATAAATATTACCCACAACTATAACATTATATCAAATTTATTCCATAATATTCGATAATAATTATAAAAATTCATCTTTATTTATAAAAACTGGGGTCTTACAACCTAATTGCGCGCCAGTAAGAAGAAATCCTTATTGGAAAACCCCTCTTTCCTGGGAACAACCTGGTTGTCATAAATATGATTCTGTAATATTATTTGTGAATAATTAATCGTTGATTCATATGATAAGGATATATATTTATTTTATGTGGATATAAATGATGGATTTATTTATGTGGTTATAAATGAAGGAATTAATGTTGAGGTGTTTTATTAGTATTTTGTCGGATTGGAGGTATTAAAAATCAAACCAGTGTTTTTTGAGATATATTGCGGGAGTTATAATTTTTTAATCTGACCGTTGGATCGTTGTAATTTTTGGATATGTTATACATATATAAGTTGAGTATATGTCGACAAATTTTGAACCGTTAAAAATGAGCGTATGATTTGTTATGAATTTTAAGAGGTGGCTGATTCGGAAATCAGGTTATAAATCATTTTGGTAGAAATTCTAGAATTGGTGGGCCCCACTCTTGGTTGGTGAAGAAATGTGCTGAGATTTTTATTCAAATGTGGTGGGTGGGAATAGTAGTAGGTAAAGCCATCAGGTTGCAGGTTAAATTTGCTTCGGCGTACTAACATTTTTCTATAAATAGAGGGCTAAGTTAGAATTAAAAATCACATCAGAAACAAGTTTTCTCTCTTTCTCTCTCTAGATTATCGAGTGTATTTTGTGAGTATTTAGATACTTTGTGAGTTTCTGTTAATCAGTGCAAGTTTCCTTCAGCCTTATACCGATATTCCGATCAGAAGTACTGATATTTTGAGGTAAGAGATGTTATTTTCTTCATATATGATATTATTTCTTCAATATCATTATGCCGAAGTATTGATCTAAATTTTTATCAAATTTGAAACTTTTTGTGTCGGGATTACTATTCACGTATACGGCACTATTCACGAATACGACACTATTCACGAATACGGCACTATTCATTGAAAAATAAAATTTTCTTCTTTTTGTCCAAGATGTCTATTATGGTTACTATCTTTGATTGTATCCATGTTTTGATCTTTATTCTTGAATTTTGCTTCAAAATTGGTTATTATTGAGTATTATTGATATTGGATAAACTGTTATACGAATCCTTTCTATTTGTCCTTCTGTCTCACTGGATTCGTTTTCTTTAAAATATTTTTCATCATCCTCAGTCCTAAATGATGATATTACTGAATATCTTTGCCCTGTAGTGCAAAGATGAATGATTAACTGATGAATATCTTTGGCCCGTAGTGCGAAGATGAACAGGTGTTGGATGAACATGACCAACTGGTAATACAAATGAATATCTTTGGCCTGTAGTGCAAAGATGAATATTTGATTCAAGATGTATATTGATTGATGTTACAGAGATAAAATATTGATGATGGACTTTTAAATCTTAGAAGATGGTAGAATTCTTTCTCTACTTGACTCTTCTAATGGATTGTTGATTTCCGCTGCAGTTGTTGATCTAAAACTTGTTGTCTATTATATTATATCAGATTATTCCCTGTTGAAGACTAATGATAATTTGTTGTATATTATCTTAGTCATAATATTCTTTACTGGGCTAGTTGAGCTCACCCTTTTGTTCCATTTTTCTTCTCAGGAGGTGAGAACATAACAGGAACTAGTCAGGGTATGGAGTGATGGTTCTAGAAAGTTGTTTTAGCAGTCCTCACTATTTTTAAAATAGTGTATCAATAATTGTAATGAGGACTCCTTTTGAATTTTTATATTCTCTATTTGTATTTAAACTCACAGTTTAATGAAGTTGTATTTGTTTCTGTACCGTGTATTTGGCGACTCAGAATAGGTGATGTATACCTATTTTGGGGGCGTCACAGTTGGTATCAAAGCTTACGGATATGATCCCTGGCTGAGATGTGAGACAAGAACTAGGAGGGGAGAGACGGGGAATTCCTTCGCTAGTATGACCTGGCTAAGTTTATTTGGTATTTATTTGGTCAGTCAGAGTATAGGGATAATATGTTGCATGACTATTAACCCTTATTTTATGGCAGTATTTAAGAATGGCAGCTGAGAACGTTAATAATGGAGTGAATCAGACAGTGGAGACACCTTTGATCACTACCTAGGGGAACGTGCAACAGGAAGGCAATAATCCTCCTGTAAACAACGTCAACGAACAAATGATGAATGATGGGATGTTTAGAAGCTTTTTGCAGTTCATGCAAAACCAGACGAGGGAGACTCGTGCACAAAATACGGGTGGAAATGCTAGCAATGCGCGGCTTGTCACAGCCAAGCAGTTCAAAGAGTTGGGACCACCAGAATTTAAGGAAAAGCCGGATCCGATCATGGAGGAAACGTGGGTCAAACAAATTACCAAGATATTCGATGTCTTGGGATGCACGGAGGAACAGAAGGTTCCATTCGCCACCTTTATGTTCTGCAGTGAGGCAGACTACTGGTGGGAGTCTGTGAAGCGTACCCAGCCCGCCGCACTCAGCATGTCTTGGGAAACGTTTCAGAAACTATTCAATGACAAGTACTTTCCTAAAAGTATTTGTCATATGAAGGAGGTGGAGTTTATCAGACTGGAACAAAACAACATGACGGTGTCCCAGTACGAGGCGAAGTTTGCAGAGTTATTCAGGTTTGCACTTCATTTGGTCAAAAATGAGGAACAAATTACGAGGATGTTTCTGAGAGGTCTAAAGCCCGAGATTCGACAATATCTTATCTCTCATAAATTTTCTTTATATTCAGATGTTGTAAACAGGGCTCAATTATTAGAGCGAGATAATGAGTATGTTCAACCGAGAGAACACAACTAAGGTCATACCGGTGGCAGCGGTCATCGGAGCAATGACAACCAGAGGGAAGGAAAGCATTCGGACAAAAGCGGTAACCACTCTGGTGGTAATCGTGGCCGTGATAATAGAAGGAGCGAGTCGGGAGGAGATTTCAAAAGGAGAAGGTACAACAATGATAGCGTAAAGACGTCAGCACCAACATCAACTATTTCTAGGTGAGGAGAACGACCACCGGTCGTATGTTACAAATACGGGAAAGAGGGACACATCAGCCCAAACTGCCCACAACAATCCAAGGTGTGTTATAACTGTGGAAAGGAAGGTCATATAGCTAGAGATTGTCTAGTTGCGAAAACAAGTTCAACAAGGATGGTGACTCCAAAGGATGTCCCGGACAAGTTAAAGTCGGTGGTTCCTAGAAGGGTGTTTGTCGTGACTGCCCAAAACGCAAGGAACCCAAACGAGGTGATCACGGGTAAGCTAATCATAAACTCTTGCGAAGTTTATACCTTATTAGATACCGGTTCTACTCATTCTTTTATCTCTCCTGCTTGTGCTCAACGTTTAAACTTGACTCCGGAGAAATTAGACTTTGACTTATTTGTTGAGACTCCGTTAGGAGAAACTTTCGTTACATCTACTGTTTTTAAATCTTGCATGATTCAAGTCGGTACCATCACATTACCTACCGACCTTATTTCGTTGAAAATTCTTGCATTTGATGTGATTTTGGGGATTGATTGGTTAACCACGCATCATGCTAAAATTGATTGTTTTCGTAAGGTTGTTAGTTTTTATATTCCTAACCAACCTATTATGCGAATTCAAACAACCAAAACACTAAAATCAGTCACTGTCATATCAAGCCATAAAGCTATTCGTTTATTGAAAAACGGATGTCAAGCTTTCTTAGCCCATGTCACGGACTTGAACAAAAACACGTCAGATTTGAATACTATTTCTATTGTTTGTGAATTTCTTGATGTATTTCCTGAAGAACTTCCCGATCTACCCCCAGAACGTGAAGTTGAATTCTTTATTGACCTTGAACCTGGTACAAAGCCCATTTCTAAAACCCCATATCGAATGGCTCCTATTGAACTTCAGGAGTTAAAGGTCCAACTACAGGAGTTGTTGGACATCGGTTTTATTCGTCCTAGTACATCTCCTTGGGGTGCTCCTGTGTTATTCGTAAAGAAGAAAGACGGGAGTATACGACTTTGTATTGACTACCGAGAGTTGAACCCTGTCACTATCAAGAATAGGTATCCGCTACCTCGCATTGATGACCTGTTTGACCAGTTGCAAGGAGCACAATTCTTTTCAAAGATCGATCTTCGTTCTGGATATCATCAGCTGGAGATTAAAACTGAGGATATTCCAAAGACTGCCTTCAGAACTCGGTACGGACATTATGAATTCTTAGTCATGTCTTTTGGATTGACTAATGCTCCTGCTGCTTTCATGGATATGATGAACCGTGTGTTTAAAGAATACTTGGATTAGTTCGTTGTTGTCTTTATTGATGACATCTTCATTTATTCCAAAAGCCGTGAAGATCATGAGTACCATTTGAAGCTGGTACTGCAAAGGCTTCGTGATAACAAGTTGTATGCCAAGTTGAAAAAATGCGAGTTCTGGCTTGAGGAAGTAACATTCCTTGGACACGTGGTGTCAAAACATGGAGTATCTGTCGACCCGATGAAGATTGAAGCCATACAAAGTTGGGAGCAACCAAAGTCGGTGACCGAAGTACGTAGCTTTCTGGGCTTAGTTGGTTATTATCGGAGATTCGTGGAAGGATTTTCTCGAATCGCTACTTCGTTAACTCAGCTAACTCATAAAGATATAAAATTCGGTAGAAACGAGGATTGCGAGAAGAGTTTTTAAGAACTCAGGAGAAGACTCATTTCGGCACCTGTTCTGACAATATCATCTGGTTTGGATGGATTTGTTATCTACAGCGATGCTTCAGGCAAAGGGTTAGGATGTGTTCTCATGCAACATGGGAAAGTCATAGCCTATGCCTCTCGGAAACTCAAAAAATATGAGAGGAATTATCCTACTCATGATTTGGAGTTGGCAGCAGTCGTTTTCGCGTTGAAGATTTGCATGACAATTGTTGTAATAAAGGTTTTCTGTACCATGTATTTGGCGACTCAGAATGGGTTGGATGGAGTGGACCTATTTTGGGGTTGTTAGAATTAGTATTTAGTATTTTTTTTAATTAGTATTTTTAATATATCCATGTGGCTGCCATGTAATCAATTTGGACGGATGTTAGTCTAATTGGCACAGCTATTAACGGCAGGGGCACGAATGACCCAAAAATTGTAACGTTAAGTGTATTTTTGGGAAAAAAAAATATAGGGTACTTGGTAGACATTGGAAAAAATGTCAAGGGTATTTTTGGACCTTATCCCATTATTAAATAGAGAAAACTAACTTATATAATTTTAGAACAATACTTCATTAATTATTAGTTAATTTTAAATTAGATGCTTCAATGCTTAAAGACATGAGTGATAAATAGCTAATCTATTGACAATGTCACTAAAATGTGTGACAAACAAGCATTCCAATTTGATGCTTTGAAAAGGGTTGTAACACCTCAGTCTCATATTGAGAGATATAAAAAATTTGGAAATTAAATTATTAACAATTGTATATTTAATCATGACTTTTTTGGTAAACCTGTGGTGGATTAAGATGACCCGATCATATCCTTTTGTTGATTTTTAGTATATAAAATCTCTCTTAAACTAAGCAACATAAACAACAAATATAAATGTTTTATGTCTTTGAGATTCCCTCATCCTCCCTTAATATATTGTATTTAAATGATTTAAAAAGGATAATTAAAACATAAAATATTCTCTTTTTTTTGTTGCTAAATTTAAATATATTAAAAGAGAAACAAAATACATGGGCAAAGGGGCATACCCCAGCTACTATATGCTGAACATCAAGTAAATGTTCATTCTATAGTATCAAAAGCCAACACTTAGGATGCTACCAAAGAGGAGCCAACAATCAACAGAGTACATTTTCAAAATAACTAATTAAAAAGGCCTATGCAAATCAAGATGGAAGTGAGAGCACTCTTTGCTTAAAAAGAGTAAATTTATACAGCCTATACTTAATCAGATGAATGAATTCAAGAATTATAACCCAATTAAATTTATACCAAATCGATTTTCATATGGTGGTAGCTTTAATCAAGGCTATGAGTGGCATGGTCTAAAAAAATTTGGAACAAAGCAATCTTGATTGAACCCAATTAGTCCATAGGTTTGCCACAGATGATGCAGGACAGGACGAGGGCTCTGTTCCATTCAATTCAAATCAAATCATTTGAAAATAAAAATCTATTTGAATATTATGTTGTGTAGGAATGCCCTACAAGCATGAATCATATTATACAGATGAATAATTGAACAAATGCTCCTGTTAGAGTTATTAATATGTTAGTACACAAGGTAAAAACAAAAGATGGAGGAGGTGACATTTTAAATAAATTGCCCTACCAAAAGATTCAATAAAGCAAAGTCCTTTCCAAATCAATTGAACTGACAATTCACATGTAAATCAAACTATTCATACCAAAAGATAAAAAAAAGGTGTTCTGGCCTTTTGTTAAAAATTATGGCTATGTAAAAATAAAATAAAAAAATGCCTGTGGAATTATTCATAGTTCATGCCTGGTGTTAACAGAAGAAATAAGCTCTCCTCAAGAATCAAGAAAGACAATTGCAAAATAACCATATATTCTTTTAATAAGACAAAGTTCCAAAGCACAAGTTGGAAATCTCCTGTTCTGTTATTTCACATAAATAGATTCAAGTCCATAACTGAAATATGTTCACTATACCAAGCTATAACCCCCTTGAAACACAAACTAACACCAGCCACTACTCTCTGGCCTTCAAGCAACACCTAACAGCAGTAAAGATTATCCGCCAATTTTTTGTTTTTTTAACAAAAAAAAAACCACCACCATTTCTACTATTTAAAACCAATATACTGAAAGATTACCCATAAAGTAAATAAAAGGAAACATCGCCCCTAACCTGCCAGTATATCAGTCGCTAGAATCTAAACTTTCACTATGAGAGCTGCTGGCGCTGCGACTGTGTAATGAGAGGCCCCTCACATGACCAGCAAGAGTTGAGCCATCCCACTTTTTCTCCTGAAAAAATTTCTCTCTCTCAACATGTTTTGCCGGTGGGGGTGGGATGCCGACAGCTGCCACTACTGGTCCTACTGGTCGATATGGATTCGGTTCTTGCTTTGGTTCCACCATCAGCGGTCGTATTAGCGGACGGTGCAGCATTTCTCCTGGAATGGAAGATCCAAGCAACCCCAAGGGTCGGTCTGTTTGACGATTTTCATCCTCAGGCCGCACACAAGCTTTTCCTTTCCTTATCCTGTCGGGTTTTGCAGTTAATGTTGAATTATATCTAGTCTAGATATTTAAAAATATAGACTTCCAAATATTTGAAAACCAAATCCAGAAGGAAAAGCCCGTTTAAACTACCAAAAAAACTAGCTGCGATCATGTGGACATTAATAATTTATATACAAATATAAGTCCCATTATGAAGGCAGAAAAATCTAGATAAAATAAAGTAAAAATACCTCCGGAAAAGCTGTTCTGCCTCCTCTTCTTCATCTACATCTTCTTTATCAAGTTGGTTTGAAGAAGTGGTTGACCTACCTGACATAAGTGCATCATGTCTAGCAAGAACTTTCTGTAGCTGGTCGTTCAGCTCGACTGCTTGAGAAACCACCTTCTCATCACTACAAAACATAAACAAGGATCAATTTGTTTTTACAAGCAACAAACAACCAATGTTCTTGCAGAAGCTTAATTCAGTTAAAATACACCTCATTTTGGAAATATGAATAAGAAGAAAGTAATCTCTTAAAGTAGGGGAAACCCACATTATGTTTTAAGCTACTTGTAACTGGAAGCTGATTACCGATATTCCTGTTTAAGCTAATTCTGGTTAAAATACATCTCAACCTTGAAAAACATGAACAAGAAGTAATTAATTCTAGCAAATAGGGAACAACCCAGATTTCTTGTATTAAGGTCTTTCCAATTGAAAGAAATTTTATTTGGGTTTCTGAATTGTTCCATTATTTTTGTCTACAACTGATGGAATGCATTAGATTAAAGTCTTAAACTTGAGTCTCTTACCTTAACTAGACCCTTATGGATCCCACACCCCAGGCTACTCTCATTTTCCTATGATGGATTTCAGTCAAGTTTCTTAGCAAATCCTTTTAAGTAAGTCAGACGATCAAGAATCCTTTTAAGTCAGACGATCAAGACTCGGACCCTTTATATGGAGGTTGCTCTTAAACTTGAATCCACACCTAGGACCCACACCACAGGGTAGATCAGGGTTCAAGTTTTACAGCCAAGGTATCAACACTGAAGGATCCGACAAGAATAATATTTACAATTGCTATACATCAAGCATATTATTTTTTGCAAAAGATCTGACTACAGAATTAATCCACAAGTTTTCCTTGAAAGCAAACCCCAACCATAGAAGAAAGCTACCACAGGAGATTTTCCTTCATAAGAACTGTCCATCAAGGGCTCTGGCTATCATTGCATAAAGGTTTAACAAAATTAGTAGCATCCAGATGTCTACATTAAGGTGCGCTGACAGATTCCACTATTAGTACAAGAGCGGTAATAGATCATACATTGCACCTCTCTCCGTCCAGTACAAAATTTTTACAGTTACTAATGCTAAAGAACGTAAACAGGATGGAGCTAGAAACCACACTACAGAAAAGGTATGAATCTGTTATTGTTATTGGTAAATCCTGATCGAAACTTTAATTCGGAGGTGATTATAAAACTATCCAAAAGGCTCGTTCCTAGAGGAGAGGGCCGGTAGGCCCAAATCTGGAGGGTAGTTTTATACTTTTGGGTGAATTAGGGTTACTTATATTCGTCATATAAGGAGGGGATCCTGCAATTGTATGATGTACGAATTTTCTAAGAGATAGTAAAGTTGTCAGCCGCCGACCATGGACTAGCCCAAACGTTTTGGGTGAACCACGCAAATCTTGTGATTGGTTTTCTATCGTTTTTTCTTTGCTATTGTTTTCGCTACGTTGTTATTCTCTAACAAGATCAGCTTGAATGATGCTTCCAGCAAGAACTCCACTCTAAAATCAAATGTACCTCAGAGTTAAAAGAGATTTTCCTAGGATGTCCATATTAACATTAGAATTAAATTTCTTTGCTCAAACGTATATAACTACCATTAGTTTTCCCATACAAATAAATTAAACCATCATTTATAAATATACTTGTCTAAGCTTTATAACGGTCCAATTAGTGTTCTCAATATCCTTCTCTCTGTTATTTCCCTTCTCTTTTAGTAGTGCTGAATAAGTTGTTTTCTTTGAGAACATAACAAAAGAACTGCATTAACATCTTCGTATATCTTGTTAAATTTTAACGTTCAGAATAATAACCAATAATTGCACAGAAGTGGATAATAAGGAGAAAACAGTCGCACAAACCACAGTCAGTGGACCAAATGCATACATAAGGTGGGCTTACCGAGAAGACATTGCAAGATGCATTACTCGTTGCTTCTGGAACGAACACTGTTCCACAAGATCAAGTGTGAACTCATCTTTTGCTCCCTACAACAACAATAATTTGTTACATAAAAACATCTGGAGCTATGTCTGAAGATGCAGCAATGTAGGTACACTTAGCCATTGAGAGGTTTATTGATGCTAATAACAAAAAAAATCAATAACAAAAACTAAAATATAAAATCCATTAGTGTGATGTGAAGGCTAAATATCAAGACAACAAATTCTGAAACTTATCAATGAAGTGACATGCCAAAACCAATAACTACTAAAATAAGAAAGCCACTATTATGATGTAGGCTAAATATCAAGATTACAAATGGCATACATTATATACTCTCTAAAAAGTCTGGAGCCAAATATACAAGCAGATTAAAAATGAGTGCATAAACGGCATTTTCCCTATATGTAGGATAAGGAACACTGCGAAAATATTGTCTATATATATATATTCATAACAGATTATTTACTTGAATCAAAAAAATGCAACAATTCATCATATTTAATAAACTAAAAAATAACATCCAACCATAAGTTATATTAACATGGTCATAAAACACATCATTCACCCATTACACATTATGTCCCCATCGCGAATCTTGGTGTTTCCTCAGAGCTTTTGAGTAGACAAATTTTATAAGAATTTGTATACGCGTCTCAGGGACAGTATCTGAAATGTGATACATTACCTAGGAGAAGTTCTGGTGCTTCATAAAATGCCACAATGCCAATGATTTTAAGTTTTAAACTAATCAAAGCACATATATCATCGAAAACGTTCGCTAGTAAGACGGAGATTACAGCAGAATATGTAATTTACAAACATACCTCGGGATTTTTAGTATCAACAGCATCAAGAACCTCCCTTAAGACCTCTAGTGCAGCACCAGCCTTCTTTATAATACTGTTTGGGAAATAGAAATTTAAATTTAAAACATGCAAAAAAAGCTCTTCAACTCCAACAAATTTCCACATCCTTTGTTATAAATAGTATAACTTTTAAGGATAACTAAGATTATCAATAAAGAATTGTTGGTGCAGCATTGCCTACATGTTAAGGAGCAGGATGTCTTCCAGATATATTAAGGACAAGAAAGGCCACACCTATTATTTACGGATTTTTTTATGCATCAAGCCTTTATGATGGGATGACCTTCACTAGATAGGCAGGTAGCAGAATAATTAGGGCATTATACAAAGTTGAAATTTTGACCTCTGTGAATCCTGAGCAAAAGGATACATGAAAAAATCTAATAAGATCTAAACCTATGATAACATAACCAATGGTAAATAGTTTGCACCTGCAACATTCACTTTCAATAAAAACTAACAATTATAGTTTTTTGGACCAACAGGACATAGCAAGTAGGTTAGCTTTAGGAGACTGAAAACTTCGAATAGATCAACTCACTCACAAAGTGGTTCGCTGTGAAAGTGACAGCTTTGCTTCAACCTTTGCCAGGTATATAAACCGACAGACAAGGCACTTTTCATTTATTATCTGACATCACCTTAGTCAATTTTTATATCACAATAGACGTCAATGTAAAATAAGAAAGTAGTCAGGAACAAAATTAATGTCAATTCCTTACTTTTCTTTCAAATGTGTCATTTTCTTAATCTGAATAGACATGGAGAAGTTAGTAGTCAATTAACTATTTTCCTTTTATTTGTTTTCCGCTACCATCAAAATCCAAACGATCAGAGATACGCATGGGTCAGTTTCTCTTTTCTTTTTACCACATACACTTGTTTTTGACAAGTCTCTTTTTCTATATATAAACTACCTTAAAAGAAGATAACTAAAAAATGACGATATTATTTTAGCATACATTAAAAATTAGGCTGATATACTTTTTGAACAATCATACGAGAAACCCAAATAGCGACAAATGACAACTTGGGGATTGAAGGAATATGTAATACTCTACATATTGAAGTTAAATAGCCTTCGTGAAGAATTTTTTTTGTCTTTTACTTGAAATGCTCTCACATAATATGAGAGACAATGAATTTAGCTCCTTCCCATTACACTTCTCTACATTTTTCTTCAATTTTATTAAACATCTACGTTATCATTATGATAAATTCTATATAGATAAAAATGGAAATTAAATAAATAACTTTTTATTAAAAGTTCATAATATTTCTCAATCACTCATGATCTATAAAATATACAGATTTAATAAAATGGCGATGAATTATCAGGTTACAATGATTTTTTGGTAAAATATTGTAACGGTGTCATAAATTAAGCGACAAGTGTTTGATTTTAATTTAGTGTCCAATGTATTAAATACTCACAGAAGTAAAGAAACATATAGAGAAATGTGATGGAGAGGAGTCAACTTGAGAAAGTCAACAATCTTTCTATTAAAACCACACAAATGTTCTTAATTGGAAAAGTTTTTAAAACTGCGGCTTCTCTGCAGTTAATAAATACTCACTCCGTTTCCAAAATGATGAGCAAAGTACAATTTACACGCATATTACGAAAAGTTGAAGTAGAGGAAAGAGTACAAAAGTTCCAAATTTATCCTTAGTGGAACCACACAAGATTATATAAAGTGATGAGCACTTTTAATTTTTTATACTAATGGACCTCGCTAAATGATATATTTACCCTTCACTTTATGTACTTTACCTCGTCCTTTTGGGGACAAATTTTTGTACCTTTAGTCATAGGACGGAGAGAGTAACTTATTCCCTTGTCATACACTCATTGACAACACACAATGTGACTTTCCTTTTATAATAAAATTGATGCTTAAACTTAAAAATCTTGTTAAACAAGAATAATTCTAAGAGGAAAGTGTATATATATAACATATAAAATGTGCTATACTATAACAGTCTAATTCTCTTCAAACCACTAGTCCTTCATAAAGTGTATATAGTCTGTTTTCATTATTTCAGAAAAGGAATATCATTTCAGTTTAATCCAAAAAGTTCCATGGTTGTGTTTCACACTCAAATTATATCATAAAAGAAAAGAATTGAAGAGTAGAATGGTTTTTAAACTAGTAGGTTCTTTCTAGACTTAGTAACCATTTTCCCCCATTAACCATAGGGTCAGTGTGTGCTTTTCTCTTTCTTTCTTATACAATTATGTCTTTGTAAACAATTAAATTGACAGAAATTATTTTCTCCTTAAACATGCAAACTTTTAAAAGTAGTTGCTTAGAAAAATAGTCTCCATGTTTGTAAATTTGAATTCAAATAAAATAAGACGAATACAAAATCTAACTCGAGGAGTCTTCTATGGCTAAGCATGAAGTATCTCATAAAGTGGCAATGGTGATGGGGCGCCACACCAATTAAAGGTTCTTCCGGTGGGAAAATAGAGAGAGAGAATAGTAACTGTATAAATCAATAAGGTGACAAAGTAAAGTGAATGTTATTGAAATTAATTCAGGTGTGCTTTTTGAAGATATATAATAATCAAATTGTTAATAACTTACAAAGTTGTATATGTGCATATATATCATCATTTTTACATGATGATTTTAGCATTTTATGCCTAACTAAGTGCTTAGAGACACCCATGTGCGCAGCATGTGGGGGTCTAACTAGTATATACAGAAGCGATGTAAAAAAATTCGTCTTAGTACAAGAAATGCTTATATTTAATCCTATGGAGTTCATTATGTGTGAGTCATCAGATACCTAGATTCAGGAACAGCCTGATGCTCTGCTTGTGGTGCATTTCTCTCATGTCCAGAAGAAGCACGCTCACCATTAGTTGATTTATTCTGATTTGCATTCGAGGACGGAGGATTAGTTGGTACAGTAGGAGGTCTCTGAGGAAACTGTACTCCTGCACTCTGAAAATTCAGAAGTCAGTAGTTGATAGCATCTATATATGCATTCAAATTCCCCATACTATACTTGATGCCTAACTGTCACTAGAAACAGAATACTGGAAAAGAAGAAATAAGTCTTAAACATCACATCTGCTGCTTAATAATAGACTACTAACAATAAGATCTATTAGAACCTAGTTTAAGATCACTAGGAAATGTTATCATCCTAACATATAACCACTTAAAAAAATGCATCCATAGCGTGCTTTTTCACACCAATTGAGCTACAATTAGTTGCCATATTTACAAGAGAAGAAAGGTACTGGTTTTCCAATTTTGGTTTACTTTCGCAAAAAGAACTTAATGGTCTTCATTATCATAACGTGTCTTTTCGGTCAGAAAAAGAGCAGTTAAATATAATATAGGCACACATGCATACAGATACAGAAAAGGATTGGTTTTTAGAGAAGAAAGAAAAAGAAGACGGAACAGGCTTTTCTATATGTAGCAGCCAAACATACAACATGTTGTCATTTATATATGCTTTTATAAAAATTGGGAAACGAAGAAGAATCATCCTTTGTTTGTATTTATACTTCCAAATATATTGTCAGCGATATGTAAAATACAAGCTATATATCTATACATACCACCAAATCATAATATGCCGAATAATATTGAGGGAACCTTCCAGAAGCTCCACCAAGGGACGTTTGTGTGGCATCTAGAAGAAGAAATATCTTCTCTCGTACAGGTGGATCTGACTGTAAAAAAATGGATGCGCTAAATAAAAGTAAATAAAATAAACAATTAATCACAAATTATGACCAAAAAAATACTACACCTTTTTCTTTACTATTTTCACTAGTACAGGGAGGAGCCCTGTATCAATCACTTGCTTATGAATTGGTTCCCCAATGTTATTCATTAAGACTTCAAGCAACTGCAAAATCAAAAGTGTTACTCATTGATAAGCGTAACTTGGTAGATAACAAATGTGGATTAGAAACTTATAAAAACGTATCAGAAAAAAACACAACTGGATGCATCAATATGTAAGCTAATGTGTACTCACCATAACAGCAAATAGCTGAGTATTAGCATTCTTACTCCCCACACGCTTTTTAATAGATTTGATGACGTCCTTTGCTTGCCTGTAAATTTTGAACAATGGAAACCACAGAAAGGAATTACAGTTGTAATAACATAGAAATGAATTATACAATAGCTCGAAGGTGGCTCATTACTGAGTTCCTTTCAGACCAATTATCCATGATTCCCATAACTTTTTAGTGATCAAATGTAACAATCCATGCTGAAGCAAAACAAGTTCTTACTATTATCATTTTTCTTTTTATGGATAGCTTAAAAAACCACATACTAGTCAAATATAAATTATTGATATGATAAAGACAATGGCATCAAGCTCAAATATATATTCAATATCTAGCACGCACTCAATATACATCAAGTCTCCAAGTAAAACCCAAAAATACTTCCTCCATTCCTATATGTAGGTTGTTTTAGATTTTTTTTTATTCCTAATTATTTGTCGTTTGTAGTTATCTAGGAGAATTGATTACTATTTTTTCCAAATTGCCCCTTATTACTCCACCTAATCTTTTGATCCATATTTATGATATAAGTGAGGTAAAGGGTATTATAGACAATTGATACTATAGTTAATGCTTTTCAATCATTTCCTTAATTCTTGTTCACATGTCTAAATCGACTTATATTAAGGAACCTATATTAAGGAACGGAGGGAGTAAGAACAAAAAGAAAAAGTCGATCATTGATCAATCAAAGAATTAAAGCTAAAACAATAATTCAACAAGTGATCAATCAATCAATTACTTAAAGCAATTAGCTAATTGATACCTGTGATCCCTTGCAACCATTTCACAAATCTCAATACTTTTAGTCCAATCAACTTCAGTAAGTTTATCACTTGTTGCAGCGCTAACTAGCTCAGCAGCCATTTTCATTTATTTCTGCAAATGAACAAGAAAAAAAAAATCAAAACATCGGTTTATCAACTTATTGAGTAAAAAAACAACAAGAACCCTAAAATCTCAAAGCTCACACAATCACCAACTTAGATCTCATTTCAACTTTATCCAAATTAAACAATACCCAACAACAGAAAACCAAAACCCATTATAATTTCGAAATAAAGTTCGAATCTTTTTCATCTTTCAGCCAAATAAAATGAACCCAAGTACCTTATTACATGGACAAATTAAGTGGAGCTCTGAATCCAGTAAAATTGAAGGAAACAGTAAAATAGAAAAAGAAGTAAATTTGTAGCAGCAAACAGGGGCGGGCTCTTTTCCCAAAGAATGGATCTGAAAACAATGAGTGGGTTTTTAGTTCAAAGGGGATTGGCCTGAAAGTGAAAATAAGACAGCTAGTTACTTGAAGAGAATGAGTTGTTTGGCCTGAAAAGAACGAAAGATTGAGAGGAGAGAGAATGAAAAAGGACGGGTCCGACAGCTTAGCAGCGACTGATGTTTCGCTTAAACTTAGATTCTTTTGTTTTAGGATAGAATAGGATAAGAGTTTATATATTACTATTATTTTTATTTTTATTTTTATTTTTCCCAAAAATACTAAAGAAAATGAAAGAGCTTGCTTTTGGATTTTTCACTCTTTCTTTTTCTCAGGGTTAAGCTGACACAGCACGTGTCGGTTGCTTTTGTTGGTATATTTTTGGTTTAATACTTTTTTAATTAAGAAATCTTATTTATATAAATAAAAATATCAATTTATAAAGCCTTACATTATGATGAAACTCATTTATTGTTTATATGAGAAAAATTGTGTGAAAAATATCATTTTACTTGTAATATATCAATTTCTATAAATTTTATAAAACTTAAAGCAGTGATATTCTATTGGTCTCAAAATAAAATGCCAAAAAAAATAATAAAAAATTAGAGGTTTGATATTTTCACAAGGAGTCACATAATTAATATCAAATAGGACCCACAATTAAGATGTTGTAGTATGAGATTTGACAAAGTTATTTTTGATTTGGAGCATTGAATTGGGATGAGTAAATTCTTATTTTCAAGCATATAATGCAGATTTTACAGACAAAACTGAAAACAAGGGATTATTATTTTTACAGACTTTATGAAACTCATTAATTACATGTGATAACAAAAATTAAACAATTATTGAGGGACTTTGGACCTGCACAAGTGAACAAACCAGTTTGCATTCATACATGCCACTATGCCTACCTCAAACCTTACAATGAGAACTAAAACTATAATGTAATATTAATATCAAAACATCAAAGCTGCCTCAGATTGGCCAAAATCAGCAACTGTCATTTGGGTTCTCAAAAATTCTTTACAAGATGTGTTTAGATTCTGAAGTACTAGGTTAGGGAATTCACTTCTAGCAGTTAGGTTGCTAATCTCATGTACCAATCCAACAAGAGTCTCCTTCTGTAACCGATGAGAATTTTCCCTGAAAAAATTTGACCATGCTTTCCGGGAAAATTCCTGGGATTCGTCCGAAGGATGATTGGCAATGCAAGAGAAGGCGGCAGCATAGTCATCTTGCTCCAGTTTCATGCAGAACATTTGCTTAATAAGAAGCGGTGGTGGAAGTTGATCGGCTTGAACCAAGTGCTTCCAAGTTGTTTCTAACAGCTCCATCTACCAAAAAAAGGAAAATAATTTATATGTCGACTAATTTTATGCCGAATGTAGATTGCGACTAACGTGGACCTATAAGCAATAAAATAAAACAATAATAATGGGTATCTACATATGTTGGTATTTGATATCAGCACATAGAAACACTCGACCAAAACAAAAATTGCATGCAACAAATTAAAACAAATTTGGCATTGCAAACATGTTTTTACTATTAATCTATATTATGCCACAGATTTAAAATTTAAATTGGATATAGCAAGTGATTGGTTCAAAGACTAAATGGGCCCAAAGCAAGGAACTATCATGCTTACTCATATTTATCTAAACACGTTTCTGTAATACAATTGGATCTATATCTTTTACAATTCATATTATAAGGACACATTTCTGCAAATATAATTAAGTTTTAAGAAATTTCCATTTGGCAGGTCAATGTTTACAACATTCATTTACAGAAAGCGTCTGGTTCTCTATTAAACTTCAATTAATTTATTCAAAAATGATTAAGATTAGGAAGCCTGTGTACTTCCATGATTCTTTCCAAACTTAATAGGAATCAGGTTAACCCAGATCATTTTAGAAGTATTTATCCAGGGGGGCCTAAAGCGGGAAAAAAAAAAATTGGACCCTTTGCGAATTGCTATTAAGATAGGTATAAAAAAAACTAAGAACTTTCTCTGAACAAAAGAGCATAAATACAAAAGAATACCAAATATAATAACCGACTATTTCAATATTTTCAAAGCATCATTCAGATATCGCATTATCACTAATTCAAAAAAGTAATCAGTTCAAAGACATAATATCATCAACAGAGGGATGGATGATATCATCAACAGCTCATCTTGAATAACACTCACTTATAATGGGCAAATTATAAATAAAGAAGCATAAAATTTTATAGTTCAGGTAATGGAATGTAACCTTAATGAATTTCAAATAGTTTCACAGATATCAATCAGGGGGTGACATATCCAAGCTATGACAAGAGTTAACCTGTTTGGTTATTCTTTAAATAGTACCCAAAATCTTCCCAGCAAGAGTTTACCTATTTTCTTTTGTATTATATTGGCTATATTATGACCTCAGTCTTTAACTGTCAAATTTTAATAACAATAAGTAAAGTACCCATGACCCATAGTCTATTAATAGAGATAATCGTAAAGTCTGCACTAGCCAGATTAAGAAAAAAAATGGGATTATACATATTTGCAAAGAAACACAAGAATGAGTAAAGACATAATTATGATGGACAAATGCATAGACTAACAAAGATTGAAATTAATTGAGACATATTGAAGTAATTGTTTTTTAATTTATGTAATCTGGTTGGTATTTTTTTTAAATGTACATATTAGAATTTTTAATAGTGTTGGATCTAGTTTTACTTATGTAATAATTTTATTTGTCAAAATTTTAAATATTTTAGAGAATGATTCTACATAATCAATTATACTCATCCATTAGAATAAAACTAGTCATGCACTGATTGTATGATATAAGAAAAAGAGGCCCTAAAAAATTTTGAGCCTAAAGCCTGGGCACCCTAGGCTTTAGCCCAGAGCCGGTGCTGTATTTATCTTAAATTTCATGAAGGGCTTCTACATTCTTCATTTCTGGATTGAAGGTAGTTCAATAAGATAGTCAAAAAATAGGTAGTTCATTTCTGGATTGAAGGTAGTAAATTTTGGTTCATTCTCTCTCCCCCAGCTTTAATAAACTTGTATATTTACCTTGAAGAGGACTTTTTACTTTTATTTTTATGAAAGGTAAGAGAACTATTTATGAGAAGTTATAAAATGAAACAGTTTTAATTTTCTACTTTTATTAGTAAGCATGCTCCGTCTACAGGAGTAAAACCGAAACATGGATAGCCCAGTTTTTATCAATGGAACAAATAAAACAAAAAGGCACAGCGAACATTCTGCAGCATGTGCACATGCAGGATGAGTGGAATGGAAGAAATGGAAGAATACCTTTCCGGCCCGGCAGGCATCCAATATCATCCGAAGATGACGTTTTGGGTTGAAGTGAACCCCGTGCTGTAGCATCCTTTTGTAAATGAACTCTAGATCCTCCCACCTCTGCCTAATGGTATAGGCATCTAACATCAAGTTAAATGTATAAATATCAGGTATAACCCTATCCTTGTAATCCAATTTACTGCTGATATGGTTGCCACTTTCAGCTAATTTCTGAAACAACCCTTTAGCTTCTTCAAACATCTCGTGCTCCAGGTAAGCTTTCAGCATTATATTACATGTCACCAAATTTGGGGAGCAAAACTTGTGCATATGATTGAAGATATACACTCCATTTTGAATGTTTCCAGACTCCAAACAGGCCTGAATTAAGCCAGTATATGTTACCACTAGTGGTTTATTTGCAACTCTACATATCTTGTCAATCTGCAAAAGAAAATTTTCAGTCCATAACAGAATCATTTAGCTATGAGATGAAAGAATGGAGGGAATATCTACATATGGAAAAGGTCATACATTGAATTATAACTTTATAACCATATAATTCTATCATATTTAATACAATCTTCATAATATACTTGGTTAAGTTGGCCTACTCAGCCTTTGAAGTGATGAATAAGTTGTAGAAATTAGACTAAAAGCATTCCTATCTACAAACGGATATTGCAACATCATGCTATAACAGCCTACCCATAGAAATATTCAATACAGGAATATTAATGCATGCTTTAAGTTTAGTAAAACCTACTTGCATTAACGCCTCTTGGCACCTCCCTGCACTACAAAGGCTCCGAGCAAGGTCATAATAAAGACCACTGGAACCAATTATCCCTCGTCTTTCCATGTCTTGGACAGCCGACACAGCCTTATCTACGTTACCTTCCCTCCAATGTGTGTTCACAAGAACTATAAATCACACAAATCAAAGGGGTCATTTTATATGGGGTAAAAATTGTGCAACACGGAAGGTGAAGAAAGATGCTTCTTTCAATTACCTTTATAAGTTAAAGCATTTGGAATAGATGATTTCTGAATTTTCTTGAAAAAATCATGGACCAAGTTGTACTTGCCACATGCAAACATTACCTGCCGTGAATCCATTTTATCATCACAATGGGGAAACACAGTGTAAGACTTTATTTTCTTATAATTAACAGTCTAACAGAAAAGATTAGCCATGGTAGTTCCCTAGTTCCTTGTTTATATCATCATAATTGTGCATAAGCTATCTATTGCTACATGATTTTATTTTCTTCAGCATATAGATAGTAATTGTATTATCTGAATCGTTTGATTGAACAGCTAGTCTGATACGCGATCAATGTACAGTTATGTATTGGCATAGGAAAGTCACTTGATCTCTTCTTCCTGTCATTAACATACAGAATACCAACTCTGCTAAATCAAAGCTACTTTCTTTGAACAGGTAATTCCTTGCCCAATGGCAGGAAATAGGATATTATATTTCACCGAGGAGGGCAGATTAAGATCTCTGTTAAAAAGATGAGACACAGTTCAGAACCTTCTCCTTCTTACGCGGAAGGGCACTAAATGTAATGCATGCATGAATAGGGAGGAAAAGGTCAAGTAATGAATCACATTTCTTGTTTCTATATGTGAAACGATCTTAGCATGGTGGAAAACAAAGAAAATGTCAGTGCCAAATACTATACGATTTTTTCTACAAGTTTTTTAAACCATCAAAAGCCCTGCAATCAAGTTGCATATACCAGTTTAATATCTAGAGGATTGATAATCTACCTAAGAATGATAAAAGATATGTATACCTGATTATTGTTAGCTATAAATCTTTCAGCTTAGAATTACCACTTGGATCTAGGTTTCCTTTCAGTAGTCATCGCAAATCATAAAAGTAAGGTTCTGTATTCCCTAAGCGTCCAAAGCTAAAAACTTCTAATACCAAAATGGAGAATAATACGTTGAGAGAACAAACAGCAAGTTCATACTTGAATTTTAAAACAGATTGAAGGAAACCTGTATTAATTACAAATTGTTAATTACCAAGACAAAAAAAATCAAAAAGTTTCTAAACAATGCATTCAGAAGGTTTCAGTTACACAATTATGCAAACAGTAACCAGAAAAAGGGCAGGAACAGAATTACCTCCATGATAAGTCCATATGTTGTGCTGGTAGGCAGTTGCCCCTCTTCCTTTAGCTGCTGCAACACCCAAAATGCACCTTCCCATTTTTTTCGGTGCACACAAGCATTTAGGACCTAGATAAATATGTGCCCATAAACAGAATAAGTATTTGACCATAAATATGCTTGAGCATAAAGAAATTATCATTACCATCAAACTTGAATTTCAATTGCCATTTGAAGTCCCTTGACAAAATAATCATTTTCTTTAATAAATCCCAAGGTAATATAATCATTTTAATTGTTCACATAGCATCCCAAGGCAAACCCATAATGAAGTTACAATAATAATTTCCAGGTACTAGGCCAGGAGTTACTCACAGCATTGTAAACAACAATATCTGGTTTCAATCGTGGGTCCCACTTTTCAATAACCCCTGTCTTGAACTTCTTTTTTGGAGGAGATTGCATGCTATCAATCACATCAAAGAGTTCCTTCATATGTCCTGCTTGTCCAAGTGTGACAGCAATACAGTGATAGGCTACAAGGTCGGGATACGAAGACATCTGTTGCTGGAAGAAATAAAATTTAAACACATAGAACAATAGTTAGTAGAGGTATTTTTTTCTCGTCCTCTCAAAAATGTTTGATGCACATTAAATGTATATGGAGCATGCTCTATATAATACTATAACTTAACAAGCTTTACCTGCATTGCGTGAAATACATTGAGTGCCTCTACCGGTCTCCTTGCCTTTCCAAGTGCATCAAGTGCAGCTGTGTAAATGAACCTGGAGAACAAAGACAAAGAAATTTACTACAAGATGCTAACTAGCAATGATCTAGTACAACAGAGGGAAAGATAAAAATTTAAGAAGATAAATTCCCAGACGCCATATTTCAACATATATATATATATAAGGTTAAATGCGCTAGACCCCTTTCAACCATATGTCAACGTCAGGCAAACAGTATATGTTTGCCCTTGATTGATGGAAGCAGAAAAGGAGAAGAGTACGAACCTTATTTTGTGAGATTTGAATCGCTCACGAGACTGAATCCACTCAATGACTTGTAGCACCCGTCTCCAGTTTCCAAGTTTACCCAATATCTGGATAACCCTCAGCATTGAGTGATCTGCAAATCTGATCTTTGCACTTCTCATCGTCTTTGAGAACATCCACTCTGGCATATCAATGTCCGCACCATTCAAACTGTCAAGGTAACTTTCTTTATTATCTGCTAAAAGAGGATAAGTTTCTCAACAGATAAATGGATGAAAATCTAAGATAAGCAATTATACCTGTAACCAAACACTAAATCTTCCATAATCTATAGGTAACCCGCATAATTGCCACACCAAAGCATCTCAAGAACTAATTCAGAAAGTACAAGATTGTCTTAGACGTAACAATTTCCTATCTTACTTGCCTAATAATCTCAACAAAGAACTTCAAAAGAGAATAGTATCACTAGTAACTGTAGAAGCTATGCCATCCAAGCCATCAAAACAAGCTGAATAAGTCTATCCATATCCATTGGACAACAGCTAGCTATACCAGCTAGCTATGCCTTAATTCACGGAATTATTTCCATATTTATTTGCAACTATCTGTAGTTAGGATATACTCTGTTTTTATTCTAATTGATCTGTTTTGATTCTAATTGATCTTGTAAAGGTTGTATACCTGTATATATACATCACAAAGACTAATGAAAATTATGTTCTTTATTTAAAACAATATTCAGACTTTATATGGTATCAAAGCCGTATTATCTCTCACGAGAAATCCAATTCCTCTCCTATGGCATAGCTTCTACAGTAACAACATAAAAGTCTAATGCATGAAAAACTAATGGTGGTAATACTTTCTCCTTTTTCTTGATGTTTGGGTGGGCGGGATAACTGGTTTATTGAATGCAAAAATATGAGAATCTTGACAAGAATGATGCAGATAATACTGATCTCTGCACCATTTTACTTGTCCCATTCTTTGTTTATGTGGATCAGGTTTTTATTTTATTCTAAGAGATGTTAAAATAGAATATTTACATAATGATACATGGGATAAAGGGATAAAGGGAGTTGATAAATGGCATTCTTCGCAAATCATTATATTTATAGTTCATACTAATCAAAATTCTCATCATCAATATGGAGAGATGACAAAAATTAAATTACAGTACTCAGACACAAATTCAAGTAATCACAGTTTTGGTAATACAACACACTTTTTCACTTACAAGATTATCCCCAATAATCTGAAACTACTACATTGTGAAAATATGATAAAAAAACGAACATTATTAGCACATCGTTGAATACTTTTATTCCTTGTTATTGTTTCATCTAACTGAAAAATATGAAAATTCACTAGACCTAGGTTGGAATCTTCGTAAGGTAGATACAAAATATAAGGTGAAGCAAAATGCAAAACAGATATCATCCTATAGAAATGACAGATATACACAAATTGGATAATCTAGCAATCAATGAATGAAATTTTGTTCAGATATTAAGTTTATCAATGACAAAGTTTGTATACAAAAGAAACAAACTATATCAAAAATAAATAAGATTACCACTTTGCTAGCGTCTGAATTCTCTCCTCCATATCCATTCTTGAAACTCGTGGCTGGTCATAAACATCATTATATTTCTCTAGTGACTTGAAAGCAGCTCTGTCTGTCTCTATCTCATCATCACTACTGCCCTCAATACTAAGCTTGCTACCCCTACATCGCTTCACATTTTGCAATGCACTTCTGTCATAAATCTTTTCACCTTCAAAATGATCTCTTTTCTGTATCTGATGGCCCTTATTATCTCTAAATTTGTCCCGTTCAAATTTATCATAGCTTTGGACTTCTCGAATACTACCCCTTCCTCGATTCACATTTTGCAATGCACTTTTATCATAAATCTTTTCACCTTGAAAATGATCCCTTTTCTGTATCTGATGGCCCTTGGTATCTCTAAATCTGTCCGTGTCAAATGTATCTCTTTGGACTTCTCCAACACTACCAATTCGATTACTTGTCCATCTCCCATTTTCAGTTTCCATGCCTAACTTCCTTTTAACTTTGACATCAACTCCACTTTCTTTAAAATCCACTCCATTTCCAACCAAGCCACGGGTAATTCCTGCATTGCCCTTCTCTTCAAATCCCATTTTCCTTGCACCCTCCAATTTTCCACCCTCTTTATCTTGCACCAACAATTTGGTCTTTTTTCCAGATATTTCCTCTTCCAAATCCCCCAATTTACCATTTTCTTCACCATTTCTTGGCTTATTCCTAGTTGAAGGATGTGCAGCTTTCTTTCTCTTTTCTCTAACACTTTTAACAGACTCCATAGCTTTCAAATACTCATCAAATGATGGCTTGAATTCAAATTCTTTCTCTATAACCCCACCATTACTTGCCTCTTCCTTCAACAAAACACTAATTTCCCCACAATTTCTGGATTTGAAGAAAACCCCATGATTCTGCTTAACCTTCTTGGCCTTCAAACCAAAATTAAAAATGGGTCCTTTAGAAATCAGAAACCCATATGATAATCTCAAATTCCGAGTATAATATGACCCAAAAGTTCCATTTTTTTCAATAAAAGAAACACCCATTTGGGTATTTGTCACTAGTATTTCCACCATCCTACATAGAACTGCTAATTGTCGCAAACTCGAAAATCGAATTTTATTTTGTGCACGTAATCCTGCTAAATATTTGAATAGCTCAAACAGTGAACTAGTGGGAGGAGGTCAGGAGGAGATGAAGAAACGAAGATATTTGCTATGGCCTCTGGAAAAGAAGAAAGAAAATGAAAAAGAAAAGAATAACCATTTATCATTTTCCATCTATTTACTCTCGTGACCACATTTATGCGCAAACATTTTATTGTGACCATTACGTAATACGTAGGGTAAATTATGTATTAATTGAGACTGAAATGTTATATTTTAACGATAAGATTTTTGTGTTTGTTTGTTAATAAATTTATATACACAAATCATACATACAAAATTGCTTAAAATTTAGTAATTTTAATCGTTTAAAATGTATCTATATAATAAAATATAAATAATTTTGAATTTCTCACTCATCCTAATAAATTATTTGAATCGTTCAAAGTTTGAGATAAATCTCATCGTCCATAGTGCCGAAGGCACGGGATTGTTTAACAAAAGATTTATAAGTTTAAGTCCCAACATAAGTAAGGTTAACAATTTGATGTTCGACCCCAACATAGATATGTGAAATTTCTTCAAATGTGTGTAATTGTTGTAGACGTGTAATGTGTTCTGCTAACATGTCACTCATTTTATACTCTAAATATATACCTATACTCATCTGTTTTTTGTACATATTCCTTTATTTTACATATATTCACCGCATTTAGCGATAATTTGATCCGTCGTTATAAAACAGATAAACGATTTATATGTTATGACAACGGTTCGATGCGTCACTAAAAATCAAGACGACGGTTCTCTGAAATACGGAACAGACCGAACCGTCTCCCGGTTCGTCGCTAAAGATACTAAGCAAGGTATGTTAAATAAAGGATTATGCAATTGATCCTCTCTGTATACATTATATATATATATATATATATATATATATATATCAATTATATTAATTTTTTATTTGATTTTTTAAGTTACAATAAAGCACAATTTACCCTTTCTATTCTCATAAATATTCTAATAAGCCACACAAGTTCATGTAATAAATTATAAAAAATGTATGCATATGGAAAGGAGAAAGTACTTCAGAAACATTAACACTATGTTTGTAATTATTATTTTTTGGGAAAAGAAGGGAAAAAAATCAAAATCCTTTAAAATTAGAGTTTTATGTTTTTTTTTCCAGAAAAAAATGAAGAGATTTGTACGTAAAGTTGATTTTATTTTTGACTTAATTTTTTTACTCCGAAACTGGGAGGATTTGGAGAGATGGTAAAAAATAGAAAAATTAGATATTTTATATTATTAAAAATAACTTTTTAAAATAAATAATATGACAATATTATCCTTAGCTATTTATAACTCATATCATTTTTTGTTCATTGTAAGATATTTATTGTCGCATAAATAGCTACCTACAAAAAAGATAAGATATTTACGTAACACAGACAAACGATGAAAACAATTTAATTCCCTTCCACAACGCTAGAAATAAGATATATAGATAAAATTTATTTAAATTAATTACTCATTATAAACTGCTATATATAATTGAAAATTAATTAAGAATTTATAACATCCTCTTTCAATATATTAAATTAAAAGTCCCTTCCAAAAACATTAGATTTACTTTGTCTATTATTTTTTATTTGTCTTTTTAGATGGATAATTTTATTTCTTTTTATTTATCGTTTATAGATTCTAATAAAAAACTAAATATTTAGTTTTCCATATTTCTCACTCACTTTTTCAATTAAGTTTTATAATGTTATTAAATTATACTACATCTATTTTGAAATTAGATATACACTTTGACTTTTTAAAATCAATTTACAAAATCTTGAAATTTAAAATTGACATTACGTTATTTTAATACAAACAAATATAATAATTTTAAATTAATTATAAAATACTATTAATTATCACAATGTTATTTTTGTTAGAATGCAATCATGCATGCACGTGATTCACTATGATGGGAACTTTTATTCCCCAACCTGTGAACTCCCCCTTCTATATTTCTCCCGTGATTCCCCTTTCCTTCCTTCCCTTCTTCTGAGTTTTTTGCCTATAAAAGGAAATCCTACTTAATAAAATAAGAAGAAGAAAAACTTCTCTGAAGAATAATTATCTGAATAATTTCTCAATCCTTTTTTCACTTGCTTATTCTCTCTAAATTTATGCAACAATTATAAGAGTATATTTATACACTTCGCTAAAGTTTTATAACACGTTATTATCACGAAGCTCTAACCAACTGAGACGGTAAAATTAAATTCTTGCAATTTATTATTATACTACAGGTTGGGCTATGCCACCAATAATATAATTTTATTCTTATAATTGCATTTAAATTTTGTTATTTACAATGGTACCATTTATTCTTGTTGATCTTACAATACTTTGTGGGAACCTTTTTACCGCTTATTAAATTATGGGAATAACCTGTATATGTGAAATATCATATACATGGTGAATAATCCTTTGTATTCATTTCTTATTAAATTATTAGAATAACCTGTATACGCGGACAACCCTATACATGGTGAAATTCTTCTGTTATTCCATTCTTTATTATTCTGTTGAAACATCCTGTCGGTGCGAATTTCGCCTGACCTGGTTCCGTTATTTATTATTCTGTCGGAATATCCTGTCTGTGCGTTTACGCATGACCTAATTTCATTCTTTATTATTCTGTTGAAATAATCTGTCTATGCGAACTACCGCATGCTGAGTGAAGATCCATTTGCATTATACTAATAACATAAATATAAGAATATTTATATTTTCATTTTATCACCACTTGAGGTCGTGATTTAGTTTATTTTTTTATATCTTACATGTAATTATTTATTATTTTAATAAATAATAATTGTGTTTTAACCCAGAATAGATGGCAAACTTGGCAAAAATAGATTTTTCTATTTTGAAAATCTCTGGAGACAATTATTTGGCTTGGGTACTTGATGCAGAATTGCACCTTAGTGCAAATGAGTTAGAAAAGACCATTAAATCAGGAAATACAGCTACTTCGGCACAAAATGCAAAATTCATAATTTTTCTTCATCGCCATATTGATGAAGGATTAAAGACTGAGTATTTAATAGTCAAAGATCCTTTGTCTTTATGGACACAACTGAAGGAAAAGATTTGACCACCAAAATTTGGTTGTTCTCCCTAATGCAAAATTTGAGTGACTTAATTTAAGGCTACAAGATTACAAATCAATCACGGAATATAGTTCCAATGTTTATAGAATAACCTCTACTTTGGCTTTGTTCGGAGATCCAATTTCTGAAACCCAAATATTAGATAAAACACTCTCAACTTTTCATCCCACCAACATGATTCTGTCACAATAATATAGAGAGAGTAAGTTCACAAAATTCAGTGACTTGTTGTCTATGCTCCTTGTTGCAGAAAAGAATAATGAATTGTTGTTAAAAAGCTATCAAATACGGCGAACGGGTGCTATTCCATTGTCAGATATTAATAGCACGTCATTCCAGCAGGATAAACGTGACAATAGATGGTCATATAATAAGAAGTCTTGGGGACGAAAGAATAAACGAGGCCATCGTAACAACAAATTCCAGAACCGCGACAATTCAAACCACCAGAAGTGGCAAGTGTCTGGGTTAGGTAAAAATAAAGAAAATGCAGCACCGATAAAGAACAAACCAGATGTTTGTTTTAGGTGTGGGATGAAAGGGCATTGGTCGCGTACCTGTCGTACGCCGAGGCATCTGGTTAATTTATTCAAGAGTCTTAAAATAACAAAGTAATGGAGACAGAAACAAACTTTGTTAATCATCAATTGAATATTGTTGATATTCCACCAATGACCAACATTGAGAAAAAGTTTGTTGATATTACTGAACCTTTGAAAGTATCTTTTGGGATATCGTTTAATTTCTTGTTTTAATTAAACACCCTGCATGTATAATATTATTAGTTTTCATTCTATATGTGGTATGTGTTTCTTATGAATAAAATTATATTTGAAATGTAACTTTTCTTATTTATGTTTTTATATGTGCCAGACCATTTTTAATGGATATGGAGGATTTATGTTTAGCAGACAGTGCAACAACTCATACAATCCTTCGAAGTGAGAAATATTTTTCACAACTGATCAGAGCTAATGAAAATGTAGGAACTATATCTAGCACATCAAATTTAATCGAGGGATTTGGAAAAGCTAATTTCTTGCTACCAAATGAGACATAAGTTTTTATCAAAGATGCTCTATATTCTAGTAAATCAAGAAGAAATTTGCTTAGTTTTAAAGATATTCGACTGAATGGTTTTCACATTGAAACAACTAATGAAAATGATAATGAATATCTTCTCATCACTTCTACTTTTTTTGGAAAAAATAATATCCTAGAAAAACTTCATTCAAATTCTTCTGGATTATATACTATGAAAATTAGAGCAATTGAGTCTAATAATGTTATGATTCCAAAAATCATAGATCCCAAATCCTTTATGTTTTGGCATGAAAGACTCGGTTATCCAGGTACTTCTATGATGCGTCGTATTATTGAAAATTCTACTGGTCATCCTCTCAAAGATCAAAAGATTTTTACTAGTAGTGAATTTCCTTGTGATGCGTGTTCTCGAGGAAAATTAATTGTTCGACATCATCAGTAAAAGTTTATAAAGAAGCCCCAAAAATTTTATAAAAAAATCAAGGAGACATTTGTGGACCTATTCACCCATTGTTTGGCCCATTCCGATATTTCATGATTTTAATAGATGCTTCAACTAGATGGTCTCATGTTTGTCTTCTCTCTTCTCGAAATTTCGCCTTCTCAAAACTTCTTGCTCAAATAATCAAGTTACGGGCTCAGTTCTCGGATCATCCAATCAAGTCAATTCGACTTGATAACGCAACTGAATTTTTATCAATGACTTTTAATGATTTTTGTATGACTATTGGAATCTCTATTGAGCATTATGTTCCTCATATTCATACACAAAATAGTTTAGCTGAATCTTTAATAAAAAGACTTCAACTAATTGCACGACCATTAATGTTAAGGGATAACTTACCTACCTCAGTTTGGGGTCATTCAATTATTCATGTTGCAGCTATCATTCAAGTAAGACCAACGACTCTTCATAAATTATCTCCTCTACATTTAGTTCTTGGACAGATACCCAACATATCACACTTTCGAGTTTTTGGAAGTGCAGTATATGTTCCAATTGCACCTCCACAGTGAACTAAAATGGGAGCTCAACGAAGAATAAGTATTTATGTTGGTTTTGATTCTCCTTCTATTATCAGATATCTTGAACCTTTAACTGGAGATGTTTTTACTGCACGTTATGTAGATTGTCATTTTGATTAAACTGTATTTCCTCCATTAGGAGGAGATAAAGTTTTAAACAAAAAACCCTCTGAAATATCATGGAATACATCAGATTTAAATTCACTTGATCCTCGTATAGGACAATGTGAAATTGAAGTTCAAAGAATTATTCATTTAAAAAATATTGCAAATCAAATGCCGGATGCATTTAATGATGCTAGAAAAGTGATAAAGTCACATACACCTGCAGTGAATACTCCAGCAAGGATAGAAATACCTATTAAAAAATCAATTCCTGAAGAATTGATAAATAAGGTAAGAGAAGAATCTAAACCACGCCAGAAGCGTGGAAGACCGGTTGGTGCAAAAGACACTGTACCACTAAAATTAAAAGTAAATAAGGGAATCCCAGAAGAAATACCCGCTCCAGAAGTATCACCTATTCCAATAGTGGGAATAGCCCCAGAAGAGGTTCAAAATCTCAGTGAAGGGATAAGAGATGAACACCAAGGATCTCAATAAATTATGTACATGATGAGAAAATATGGGATCGAAGCAAAATCATGATTGATGATATATTTGCTTTCTCTATAGCATCGTATATTACTTTAATTCCTGACACGGATCCTGAACCACAAAACGTGGAAAAATGTCGAAAAAAGAAAAGACTGGCCAAACTGGAAAGATGCTATTCAAACTGAGCTACAATCTCTATTAAAAAGAGAAGTATTTGGACCAGTAGTCCAAACACCGCTGGGTGTAATTCCGGTTGGAAACAAATGGGTATTTGTACAAAAGCGAAATGAGAAAAATTAAATTGTGAGATACAAAGCCCGACTTGTAGCTCAAGGGTTTTCACAAAAACCTGGTATTGATTATCAGGATACATACTCTCCATTAATGGATGGAGTCACTTTTCGTTTTCTGATAGGTATGACAACCATGGAAGGTTTGGAAACACATTGATGGATGTTGTAACAACATACATATATGGCTCACTTGACAGTGAGATTTACATGAGAATCCCTGAAGGATTGAAAATGGCTGAATCACAAAGGCCCCGTCACATATATTCAATCAAGTTACAACGCTCATTGTATGGATTGAAACAGTCTGGTCGTATGTGGTATAATTGACTTAGTAATTATTTAATAAAAGATGTATATATAAATGATCAAGTATGTCCATGTGTTTTTATTAAGAAATCACAAAGTGGATTTTCCATCATTGCTGTATATGTGGATGATTTAAATCTTGTAGGTACTTCTGAAGAACTCACAAGAACTGCTACTTATTTAAAAGATGAATTTGAAATGAAAGATCATGGAAAGACAAAATTCTGTTTGAGAATACAAGTAGAGCATTTAGCATCTGGAATTTTTGTTCATCAATCTACATATGCTGAAAAGATTCTCAGTCATTTTCATATGGATAAAGCTCATCATTTGACTACCCCGATGGTTGTTCGATCTTTAGAAGTTGATAAAGATCCATTTCGGCCTCTAGAAAGTGGGGAAGAAGTTCTTGGACCTGAAGTTCCATACCTAAGTGCAATAGGTGCTCTTATGTATCTTGCAAACAGTACACGATCGGATATTATTTTTGCTGTCAACTTGTTAGCAAGATATAGTTGTTCTCCGACTAAGAGACATTGGGATGAGATTAAACACATTTTGAGATACCTCCGTGGAAGTATAGATCTTGGGTTATTTTATCCAAGAAATTCAACGTCGCTATTGGTTGGATATGCCGATGCAGGATATTTATCAGATCCACACAATGGAAGATTACAAATAGGTTATGTATTTACATATTGTGACACGACGATATCTTGGAAATCCACAAAGCAAACCATAACAGCTACATCTTCAAAACACTCAGAGATTCTCGCTATACATGAAGCAAGCAGAGAGTGTGTTTGGTTGAGATCAATTATTCAGCATATTCAAAAGTCATGTGGATTACCATCAATCAAAGACATTCCTACAATTCTGTATGAGGATAACGCTGCATGCATTGCTCAACTTAGAGGAGGATACATCAAGGGAGGTAGAACAAATCACATTTCACCTAAATTCTTCTTCACACATGAGCTACAAAAGAAGGGTGATATAGATGTGCATCAAATTCGATCATGTGATAATCTAGCCGACTTATTCACAAAGTCACTGCCATGCAACGTTTGCAAAACTTCAGAAAATGATTAGAATGTGTCGACTGAAAGATTTATGACAACATCTCATCAAAGAGTAATGAATTCCTTTTGAGGGGAAGACTGTACTCTTCTTTCTTAGTCACGAATTTTATCCCAATGAGTTTTTCCTGACAAGATTTTAACGAGACAGCCAATTAAGATATTTATGTAAAAGATATGTACTCTTTTTCCCTTCGTTAATTTTTTCCCACTGGGTTTTCTTAACAAGTTTTTTAATGAGACATAATCTTCTATCGTAGGGAATCAGGGGAAGTGTTAAAATGCAATCATGCATGCATGTGATTCCCTATGATGGGAACTTTTATTCCCAAACCTGTGAACTCCCCCTTCTCTATTTCTCCCGTGATTCCCCTTTCCTTCCTTCCCTTCTTCTGAGTTTTTTGCCTATAAAAGGAAATCCTACTGAATGAAATTATAAGAAGAAGAAAAACTTATCTGAAGAATAATTCTTTGAAGAATTTTTCAACCCTCTTTTCTCTTGCTTATTCTCCCTAAATTTATGCAGTAATTATAAGAATATATTTATACACTTTGCTAAAGTTTTATAACAATTTTCAAATTTTGAATAAAATTGTATAAAATTTAAGATTTTACAACTTAATTAAAAAAATCTTTACTTTTTTGTGTTTTTTTTGGGGGGGGGGGGGGGGGTATCATTTAATATAGCAATAGGGTAGTGCCCATGTTGCCGGACCTACTTTTAACTTTTGGTATTGCAGAGCAGCTTATTTTGATTCCTTCATCTTTCAAATTGTTAAATATCTCGATTGAAAGGTATGGTTTCTTTCTCTATATAGATGCCAAAATTATATATATTCATGTTTCTGTTTCGTTTATTGCTTTGCTTATTAATGGGTATCATCTCATTGACATATTACTAAGTAGCTCCAGTAATTTCAAGATGGTTCCAATTACAAGCTGAGTGATTAATTCGTACATTGATTGAACGCTTGCCAATATCACTAAATGGAAACGAATTGTATATGATGGAGAGAGATTTAGCCGCATTTGTTGAATATCTAACTTTCTAGTACAAGATTTGTGATGTTTTCACCTATAAATTTCCTAGCAATTGAAGTACTACATATTAGCCTTTTTTCCACTTCTTTTGATAACTGTAAACTATGCGTAGCCCGATGATTTTATCAAGAACATGGTAAAAGGGTTTGAGCTGAAATTATAATGGGTACCGGGCAGAAACTCAGTTGCTTGAGTTAATGTGTCTAAGCAAAGAAAAATTTAATCTTGCAACTCATTGTATCAGATTTTATTTTCTAGATGCCAAAGATAGCCGAATGAAGTTGCTTCCTTATAGGAAATTCAATCACCTAGGCCAGTGCGAGGGAGTTATATAATTTATAGGAAATTTGAAGGAGATAGTCATAGTGATTTAGATAAATTGGTTACTGACAACTGGATCATTTGGCTCATGTGTAATTGTTGTTGCGTGGCTTGCTCAACATCCATTCGTATGATTTTGTGCCTGGTGCAAGCTGCTATGAGCCGGCTCACTTTCAAAACATCTAATAATTCATTGAATATCCAAAATGAAGAACATATATGCATTTGAGGGTTTGGATAGAGAGAGAAAGAATGGGATTGAATTGACGGATTTTAATCATTTGATTAATGATTTTATCAGTGGCTTTGTTAGGTCATTGGTAGATCCATAAGATTAAGGTACTCAACATTGGATTGGGCCTGAAAATGACTCAGCTTGCATATGGTGAGACAAATAGAAAGAGAACGCAGTGCACTAAGTCTACGAAAAGAGAAACCATGGTGGAAAACATGCTGTGCACAAAGAAAAAGGGAGTCAAAATACAGATAGAGACTCTTGAACTCGAAACCTCTTCATCTGAGTGTAATGGTTTGTGTGCCTGTAACATATATAGATCTATTTATGCTAGCCTTTGAGAGGCTTGCATATAATGCACATAAAGATTCTTATGAGAAATGTCCACAATTATCGAAATGAGTAAACTACTATCTTGGTTGATAGTATGGTTTATACCTCTCCACTGAACCCTATTACCAATTCATTTTCACATACTACTATCCTTGTGATAGATTTATCAGCTACAAACATCTTCTGTAGTTCTCAATAGAAAACATCTTCTGTTCTTTTTCTTTGACAACCATCTATTGACTATTTGTTACTACCTGCATTATCCAATAATAGATATATAGTTATTAACTGCATTCTGGTGCACTTTTGTGAATATATGTACTATTTCATGTGCTTCGCAGCCATCTGCTGATTCTCCAAATTGTGACCTCAAACAAGAAAACTGATGATAAATAAATAATTGATGCAGGTAGAAGGCACAGTCAAGACATGTCTGGCTTCGTTTAAGGCGGTGGAATCTTTTTACTTTCTGCTAACCTCAAGGTAAATGAGGAGGCTATTATATACATATATATATATATATGTATATATATATTCATAAAATATATTTATTTCATCTAATTTAGTCCTAGAGAGCAGTAGATGACTTATATGCTGGTTTTGGTATTTATGGATATTAAATACTGGAATTTGCTTGCATTTATTTTCTGTTTTTGTTCTTTGGGAATTTGAAGTTTTTTATTATGAAAAAAAGAATTACTATTTTTGTGTTGTTTCCAAAATTTTCATTGTGACTACAACACGTGTGAGCATTTTCACGTCAAAGGAACCTTCTTGAACTGTTTTTTGAGCCATTAGATCAGGATCAATCATTTTCAACCCTTCATTACATTTAGATTGAACAGAACCTTCTAGAGTCGACATACTGGCCGTTGGATGAGTTAACTATCATTTTCAACCCTTGATCAAAATACAATCCCAGAGACCTAACCCTACAGTTTTCATATAAATTGAGTATGTTATATGGGGTTTGGGGTAAAGGGTTACCCCCGCGGCGCAAAGTTTTGAGATGCTGAAAGCTACTAAGATGTAGTCATGTTTCCTTTTGTAGAGAGGGAACTGATTGAATACGAATAAAGGATCACCTCGAGGGTTCAACTGAGGTAACTTGGTTATTCTGTATTTTCTTTAACTGATATCTTGATTTTGTTTTCTCAATTTAGTCTGTTTTTAAAGCTTGGAGGTCTGATCTAGTATTCACATATTGACCTGTTACGAGAGGTGTCTTTTAGAAATCTATAATTCCTACACTCCAAGCTATGCTTATAACTCATCCTTTAATTTCAGTGTTTTTTTTCTTCTGATTATCATCTATTTCCCCCCCTTGATTATGATGTAATAAAATAGTCAATTAAAAATTGATGGGTTGTCATTTGTCAGACCCCTATAATTTACCTATCCCCTAGGTATGTTGTATTAATTTACGTAATGGTGAATGGATCTCGGTTAGCATGGTTGATTATTAACCACCCCAACTTTGACATATATTGTCACCTATAAATTATAATAATTTCTAATTAAACTAAGAAACACAATATTAGGAAACAATAACTCCTTATTATACTTGGACACATAATGTTAGGGAACTTTTAATTATACTAGGAGTATATTCTAACAACTAATATTGTATATCTTTATGATGTTTTATTTCCCTAGCTGTGTAAGACAGATTTGATATGTACTCTGCTGCTGGAAGCAAATTGTATATCGAATGACGTCTGTTACAATGCTGCAATCAATTGCAAGGAGAAGAGGAACTGGAATTGGAACAAGCAAGCAACTTCAACTTCAAGGTGACATATGATGTTTGAGATTGTTCTTTTAATATACAGACACTGTTTTATCAAGGGGAAAAGTCAAACTCCAACTGATTCTTCAATGCACAACCCTTAATGCCAGGCTGATCAAAGTTCCTTCATTAAGTACCTGCACAATTTTATTTTCAAGTTTGTCTCTGCAGTGATCAATGCATATCTAAATTTCTTTTATTTCAAAAACTTTTAATTGTGATGGAGATAATTATTCACACCAGTGATGATAGGAAAAGAAAATCTTTTGATGCAGGACAAAGTGCCAATCCTCGTAATAAGGTGAACAACATGACCGATGAACAAAAGTTGACCTTGGAGTCATCATGTTGCCAACTGAGAAGCCATGAATTGAAAGAAACTACCATTATGACTTTGAAGCACTATTCCTTGATTTCTTCTATTTCGGGTCCTCTTTGTCACTCACATTGCAAACATTATCCTCTTTCGTCACTCACATTGAAAACATTATATAAATCAGTTTCCAATACCTTGTAAACTCGACAATATACTTGGGAAGTTCAAGTTCAGGTGAGCATGCAAGTATTGTTATCGATCTTTTTACATCTTATTACCTAAATTAGAACAGGAGTTTTAGCTTATATATGTCATACTTGACAATTAATTGCAGGTATTGGTTTAATATATGGTCAGGTGTTTGACAGGGGGAACACTGGTAAGTTCATTTCCTCGGTTTTTATCTTAAACCTTCAAGCTCTTGCTAACCCCGTAACCTTTTTTAACATATGATTTTATGTGTATACTCTTTGTACATAAGATATCAAGATTGGTGATAGCAACTTTTGTTAGAGAATAATTAGATAACATTTTTGCTAAATGACCATGATATGAGGAACCCTTTTACGTTACAATGACGGTGATAATGAAGAACCTAATAAACATTTAAGAACATGTAGCTGATAATGTTCTGATAGTCGTATTTAGCCTCTTCTGCAGCATTTGTGCCTACTCCTGGCACAATACAGGACACTTGATCGTATTGTAGTTATTTGGTTTATGACGATTGCTGAATTTTGTTAAATTTGTTGTATGTATGTAGTTGTTTAATCATTAACCTGTTATCTTGAGGTGCTTCTTCATTCCATAAGATTGAAGAATACCACATCAGATAGAGGTCTGTTTTTTATTTTAAACTAGTGAGTTTAGTAATTCCTTAATTTTAAAGTGTTCTATAGACATTATCATTACCTTTACTTGTACATATTATTATTATTATTATTATTATTATTTGAAATCATGAACATATTAGAAAATCACATTCATACAGCTACCAGCATGTTATTTTCTATATCTTCTCATCATTTCAACATGATCTCTTTACGTACTTCTTACATTAAGGTTTCTTCATTGCTGGGTTCATCAGTTAGTGTTGCTTGTTTGCGTTCTTCATTTCAACATGATCTCTTTACGTACTTCTTACCTTCGACTATCATCTTGTTTGCGTTTGTTTTCTCAAATTTTTAGTGTTGCTCATTTGCAGTAAAATCTTCAAAAATACGGGAAAAACCAAGTCAGATTCTCAAACATATAAAACCAACACATTCCAACTACAACAATAGGCGCATTACAAAAAGAAATGACAAAGCTGAAGCTTCATAACTAAGTGGAACCAAACCTACAGAACAAGATGCACCAAACCTACAGAACAAGGTGCTGATAAGTGATAACCTTGTGATCATGGTTACCAGGAACGCTGAAAGAAATCGAGTACGAGAAAAGTCAACTATACTAAAATGTACAAGGCATTCTTGTACCACGATTCAGAACGATAGTTATCAGGTACGCAATAACAAATCCCTGATAACCCTTGTTGTGACATTGTACACAGAAGATACTTTCTTCAACTAATTGTTGGGAGAGAGACTCGAACAATGCACAGCAGACAACATATCTATTATTCAACCACTACACAACCCTGATAATGAGGTTTCACCATCATCTCCGGCTGACCAAAGAATGGATGATGATCGTGAGGCAAACTTAAGTGCATGCAACATTGGATTTCTGCCTAATTTTTGATTCAATGTCAAGTTTTATATGTAAAATTTTACAAACGTTAAAAGATTTTTTATTTTTTTTTGGTTTCATGTTTTTCACAAAATTTATTGTGGTTAGCTTAATGGCATGATAATATAATTGTGATATAAATTTGAGGATATTTTGTTACTTTATACTACTATTAGTAGAAATGAGACTATATTTGGAACAAAAAATTGACAAATGATACTCTTTTTGTAGAATGTAAAGAGTATAATAAATAAATAAAAATAATAATACTTTCTTTATCCCACAAAAAGGATTTTTATTTGTCAATTATTTTTATTCCACAAAAAGATTCGAACTTTTAGTGATGAGTAGTATAAATGACAAAATGTATTTAAATTTTTCATCATAATTTCGTTATTATAATTCATACTACACTACTAAATTAAACTACATTCTAATTTTTGTAGATATACATGAAATAAAAAGATATTCTTAATATTTACAAATTCTATAAATGTGAATAACTTGTGGTTTATGTTTTATTATGCGCCCTTTACTGAGATTTTCATGGCTACCCCGCCTACTCCTACCCAACTGAAAATGATTAAATAAAAAATGAAGTGACATTAACAATATGGTTGATATTTGTTAAATAAATTATATCGGAACGTGCTATTATATAGAATAAAATCAATTAATCAATTAGGTACTTACATGAATTGAAAGAAGTCATCTTGTATGTATTATACTTCCGTTGCGCTTAAGAGTGAAAGTCTTCAATTGTCTCTCTCAATCTTAATATGGATGTATATGTGTATAAAATTCTTGAAACGACAATTAGGACCAAACCATAACGATTTTATTTATAGAATAGAGATAAACATAATGTGAAGTTCAAAACAACGAGCTCAAAATTGTTGTCTTGCATCAAAATAACTCACTAATTAAGAATACTAGTTAAACCCATGCCGACAACATGCTCTAAAAAGAGCTTGGGTGGTAAGGCTTTCGTAAGTGGATCCGCTAACATATCATGCGTACTAATATACTTAATGACAACACTTTGATCTTCAACTTTTTCCATGACAAATAAGTACTTAGTGTCGAGGTATAGTCCATCACCACTCGAAATGGTGTTGGAAAAACTAACAGCATAATCATTATCACAAAATACTTTCAATGGTCTTAAAATGGAATCTACAACCTTAAGTCTTGAAATAAGATTCCTCACTAATACGACGTGCCACGAAATAGGGCATCCTGAAAGTATAAAGATGTACCTTGATGTAGATTTCTTTTCGTCTTTACAATTAGCAAAATCAGAATCTGAATAACCAACAACTTCAAGGTTATCTGTTTTTCTGCCCTGTAAGTAACGGAAAACCTTTTTGGCTAATTTCCAATGATCCAAACCTGGATTTGACTGGTAACGTCCAAGCATGCCAGCTACATACGCATATGGACGTTTATAAACTTGAGCATACATAAGACTCCCAACCACAGAAGCATAGGGAAAAAGATTCATTTGATCACGTTCAAGTTGATTCTTAGGACATTGATATGATCCAAATTTGTCACCCTTAACAACAGGGGGCGACAATAGTGGAGCAATTTTGCATGTTGTATTTGTTAAGAACTTTGTCAATATAAGCTCTTTGGGACAATCTTAATATCCCGCGAGACCTATCTCGATGAATTTCAATACCTATAACATAAGAGGTTTCACCGAGATCCTTCATATCAAAATTTTCAGAAAGGAAACATTTGGTCTCATACAACATGTTTAAATTATTACTTGCAAGTAGTATTTCATCAACATACAAAACAAGAATAACAAATTTACTCCCACTGACCTTCAAGTATATGCATTGATCCACTATATTTTTCTTAAAATCAAAATTACGCATCACCTCGTGAAACTTAAGATACCATTGTCGAGAAGCCTGTTTTAACCCATAAATAGATTTCTTAAGTCTACATGTCATATGTTCCTTGCCTTTAACCAAAAAACCTTCTGATTGTGCCATATAGACATTCTCATGCAAGTTACTATTAAGGAATGCAGTTTTAACATTCATCTGATGTTACTCTAAATCATAATGAGCTACTAGAGCCATGACTATTCTAAATAAATCTTTCTTGAATAAAGGAGAGAAAGTTTCACTATAATCTAGACCTTCTTTTTGAGTGAAACCCTTAGCAACCAATCGAGTTTTATACCTTTCAACATTCCCTTTAGAATCTAATTTGGTCTTATAGACTAGACCCACTTGCAACTAACATGTTTAACACATTTTGGTAATTTTTCAAGATCCCAAACGTTATTAAGCTTCATTGGCTTCAAGCCATTGAGTTGATTGAGCACTCATAATGACATCTTTATATGATATAGGATCATTAGTTTTACTTGAATCATAGTCAATCTCATTAAGATAAGTTATAAAATATAAAAATTAACAAGCTTTCTAGGTCTTTCGGACCTATGTAAAGGTTGCACAATTTTAGGAATATGATTTTCAATAATGTAGGGTTCAACATTAGGTGGTGACTCAACTATCTCAGGGGCATCATTCGCCTCAATAAGAGGTTGTTGTGCCTCACCCTCTTAAATTACAGGATTAGAAACATAAATCATGTTTTCTTCAAGATCAATTTTTTAGGCTCACCACTCCTACTTAAATCATCATTCTCTAAAAATTCTGCATGTCTAATCTCAACAATTCTAATGGTATGCAAGGGACAATAAAATTGAAAACCCTTATATCTTTCAGGATATCCAATGTAATGACAACTAATTGTTTTAGAGTCAAGTTTCTTTATTTGTGGATTAAAAATCTTAGCCTTGGCTGGACAACCCCATACCCGTAAGTATTTTAAACTAGGTTTCCTACCTGTCCAAATTTCATAAGGAGTGCTAAGTACAGATTTGCTAGAAACCCGATCTAAAATATGAACAGTTATATTTAATGCCTCAATCCACAAAAATATAGGTAAACTGGAATTGCATAACATACTACGTAGCATATCCATAAGGGTACTATTTCGCCTCTCAGCTACACCATTCTGTTGCAGTGTACCAAGCATTATATATTGAATGATGATGCCATTTTCTTTACAAAATAAGGCAAATGGACCAGGATTATGACTTGTATCGGAGTGTTTACCGCAATACTCTCCGCCTCTATCTAGTCTCACTACTTTAATTTTTCGGTCAAAATTAGAAAAATCTAGTGAATGATTTTTCGGTCAAGATAAGAAAAATCTAGTAAATGAAGAATTCCATCCTTTATAAGACGTTGCATTCTGTCTTTTGAAATATGGTCTAAAGCGCTGATGCCATAATTTTGAAGAATTATCATTATCTAATTTTCTTTTATTTCCACTTTTAGAGGTACTTACCATCAAATTCATTGTTAACAATGATTCAACAAAGACATTATCCAAATTTATCTTATAGATGTTTTCCTCTAACGAGCCAGAACAAATAACATGAGAGTAATGATAAATAATTATTTTATTATTCCCAAACTTAAACGACAAACCGTCAACGTTAAGTTTAGATACATAAATTAAATTCCGTGTCATACTGAGAACATAAAGAGTATTATATAGATATAAGGTGAAACCACTCTCCTAAACTAAAAACTAAAGGAAGAGTTCATACAGTTTCAACATGTATAAATTCTCCATTGCCAACTTTAATGGTTCTTTCCTCATTTTGGAGTGTCTTCTTTGAAAGAAATCCCTCTCTTTTCAAGTCATTCTCTGAACTAGGGCATTCTTTCTGAATATGTCCTCTTGCTTCTTACAGAAGCGACATTTAGGACATGCCTCAGAGTTGTTACCTGAATAATTTGCCTTATTTGTTTTGGTAGAAATTTGATTTATCCTTATTCTTAAAACCTTTGCCATTTTTATAAGCCTTCTTTTTATAGGATCCAGTGGTAGTCAAATGAGCAACATTATGTTTTTCAACCTTAAGCCTTTCTTCATTTTGGACGCACATGGAGATTAACTTGCTCATCTTCTACTTTTCTTTCTGCGTGTTATAATTGATGGAAGAGAATTTATAATGAAGTGAATAAGAAAACCCTCAAAAATCGCCATGTCCATACCCTTTAATTTAAAGGCCATGTTGTTCATCATCATAATGTGCTCGCGCACCCCACTAACCCCATCATACCTGCTAGTAAGCATTTTCAAAATAAGGATACTTGTATGAGTTGTAAAAGAACCCTTAAATTGTTACTCGACTGAAGTACTCTTTAGCATTCTCAGAGTTAGGAATGGCTCCTCGAATGACTGTCGTGATAAAGTTTTTCATAATCACAAGGGACATTCAGCTGGATCGCTCCCACTTTTCATAAATAACATTTTGCTCAATTGAGCTAGTAGCTGTAGATGGAGTAGGATGATCCACTCGTAGTGCATAGTCCAATTCCATAGTGTCGAGAAAAATTTTCACTTGCTCTTTCCGAGCAATAAAATTAGTTCCATTTAAGGTTTCAATTCCAGAGAGATACCCATAAATACTAGTTGGAATCAATGTTGAAACATAATCAAGTTCATAAGCATGCTTATAAAAAACTAAAAGAAATCCACAATGTACAATAATAATTAATAATTAATCATAATAAAAACAACAGTAGCAATTAGTTACATAAAATCTATTTATAACACCCAAAAATAGATTTTAATAAGATGTTGGTGTATAATTATCAATCTTTCGTTGGTTCAATTAATAATATGCTAATAACATCCCCATAATATAATGCAAAACACGTTTATTCACGCATCACCGTTGGGTATAAACGAAATAAATATGTTACTTATGCAATAAAATTCTATTTAATAAATTCTAATTCTAATTTTTCAATTGGGTAAAATTAAAATCTTTATTTATTAAATGTAACATTGTGTGACTTTTCTTAATCTTTAATTGTTTCAATTAATAATTCTCCGTTGGAGTGATTATTAATTTTAACAATAAAAGAGTCACGCATACACGTAAATTATTATGGTCAAACTCAATTTTATTTAAAACAATATATTATTCAAGTTTGAAAATTAATATTATTTATAATTTACATGTAACAACTTAAAAGTCCTAATAATATATCATATTATGTTCTAGAATTTTAAATTAAAATATATAATTATGAACATGAATTGATTATAAAATATTCACATAAATTCCAAGCTAAATACATATTGTCATAACATGAATCAAATATTAATTTGGCATGATAAAGAAAACAACTATCAACATAAGCAAATAAGCCAATATTCATAAATCATGAATTCATGTTCAACATATATAAATAATACTTGATGTATATACAGTCATGTATATCGAGACAATAATTTGTATATTCTAACAAAATAGTATCATAAGTATTCACGTTTGATTTCATGAATACAGCGCAACAGAAACATAATCGTTAATTTTCGAAAGCCACGAGGAATCATAATCAGTTTACGAATCAGATTACAAATTCCTTTTCGTAAAAATTTATTTCCATTCAAAAATTCCTTAACATACTAATTAGTTCTATATTATACCAATAAAGAGAATATGTAGAATTAAAGAAAAAAAATTCTCGCATAACAACATAATTAATTTATTTCATGCAATAGCGTAACCACATCTCTGATACCAAATGTTAAATAAATTATACCGGAACGTGCTATTACATAGAATAAAATCAATTAGGTACTTACATGAATTGAGAGAAGCCATCTTGTATGTATCATGCTTCTGCTGCGCTTAAGAGTAAAAGTCTTCAATTGCCTCTCCAAATCTTAAGAAAGATAAAAGTAGAGGAAAAACGATAAATAAAGTTTCAAAATTTTCCTAAGTAGTCCCACGAGATTCATAAAACGATGAGTAATTTTTTTTATATATATACTAACGGACCATACTAAATTATACCGTTCATTTTATGTATTTTATCCCATTTTTTTAAGAACAAAAATAATTATAATTTTAGTCATCCTTCTCAGGATGGAGAGAGTAATTACAACGGAAGACCAAACTTTAGAGTTCAAATATTACTTCTTATAAAACATTACCCAATTAAAAATGAAAAAAGAAAAAAAATCAATTTATAAATATCTATTTACTCTATGACCACAATTATGTGTTGGTTTTGTAAACATTTTATTTTAACCACATTACTTATCACAAATTATGTATTGATTGAGACAAATTTTGATTGTTTAACAGTAATATTTTTTGGATTTAAAATCTGACAATATATACACGAGTGATGTTAGAATTATAAAAAATCATATATAAAATATTTAGGTTAGACAATTATTATTCTTAATGATCGTATATATAATGTATTAAATTTAAATACCTTTTTTGTATTGTGCATGATCACATGATTAAATATAAATTCACCATATGATTCCCATGGTGAATATAAAGTAAATTTTCTCTAACTTCTCACTAAAATTTAATAATTTCTCAAAAATAATATATATATATATATATATGTATATCAATTAAGATTTATAATTTATATAATTCTTATGTGATTTCTTAGAATTACAATTAAGTACAATCTACTCTTTCTATTCTCATAAATTGTCCAAATAAATCTAAAAATAAAATAAAATTGTTCATGTAATAAATAAATAAAATGTATTTTCCATTGGAAAAGTAGGAAGTACTATATATATATATACTAGTTGTGTCCGTGCCTCCGGCACTACATGAACGGTGAGATTTATCCCAAACTTTGGACGGCCCGCATAATTTATTAGGGTGAGCAGTTGCATTTTGTTATATATATATATATATATATATATATATATATATATATATATATATATATATGGGCAACCCATTGGGTTGTGCCTATGTTACCCGGGGGCCTAATTTTAACATTGGCATTCCAGGCTGCTTCATTTGGTGCCTACAGCTTCCAAATTGTTAAACAGATTGAAAGGTATGCTTTCTCTCTCTATATAGATGCGTAAATTATATATGTTCATGTTTCTGTTTCGTTTATTGCTATGCTTATTAATGAGTATCATCTCATTCACATATTACTAGTAGCTCCTGTAATTTCAAGATGATGGTTCCAATTACATGTAAGCTGAGTGATTAATTCATATTTTTATTGAATGCTTGCTATTATTACTATATGGGAACGAATTGTATATGTTTATGAGAGATTTAGCCGCATTTGTTGAATATCTAACTTTCTAGTACAAGATTTGTGATGTTTTCACCTATAAATTTCCTAGCAATTGGAGTACTGCAATTTTTTTTCTTTTTTCTTGTTTTGTTACTAGTAAAATATGCATAGCCTGAGATGGGTTGATCAAGAACATGGTAAAAGGGCTTGAGTTTCAATCCTAATAGGTATAGCCGTATAGCGGAGATATGCAGTCACTTAAGTTAATGTGTTTAAGCAAGAAAAAATTTAATCTTGCTACTCATTGTAATGATTGTTATTTGCTAGATGCCAAAGATAGCTGAATGAAGCTGCATCCTTGTAGTAATTTCAATCACCTAGGCTAGTGTGGGGGAGTTATATATTTTATAGGAAACATGAAGTAGATCATCACAGTGATTTAGATAAATGGTTGTCAACTGGATCATTCGGCTCATGTTAATTGCATTACTTGCTCAACGCCCCATTATATGATTTTGTGTCTGGTGCAAGCTGCTACCACACCAGGCTCACTTTCAAAGCATTTAAGAATTCATTAAATACCCAAAATGAAGAACATATATGCAATTGTGGGTTCGGATAGAGAGAGAGCAATGTGTTGTTGAAGAAGAGGAGAGAGAAGAATGGGATTGAATTGACGGATTTTAATCACTTGATTAGTGATTTTATCAGTGGCTTTGTTAGTTCATTGATAGGTCCATAAGATTAAGACACTCAAAATTGGATTGTGCCTGACAAATGACCATCTTACATATGGTGGACAAATACACAGAAGACGCAGTGCACCAAGTCCATGAACATAGAAACCGTTGTGGAACATGTGTACAAAAGAAAAGGGAATCAAAATACAGATGGAGACTCTTGAACTTCGCCATATGAGTGTAATGGTTTGTGTGTTTGTAGCCTATATAGATCTATTTAGGCGACCCTCTGAGAGGCTTGCATATAATGTACATAAAGATTCTTATGAGAATGGTGCACATTCATCAAAATGCCTGAACTACTATCATGATTGATATTATAATTTATACCTCTCCAGTGAACTCTATTACAAATTCACTTTCAGATAGACAGATACTACTATCCTTGCGATAGATTTATTAGCTACAAACATCTTCCGTAGTTCTAAACAAACATCTTCTGTTCTTTTTCTTTGACAACCATCTTTGACCATTGGTTACTGCCTGCATTTATCCAATAATAGATATATAGTTATTAACTGCATTCTACTGCACTTTTGTGAATATATGTGCTATTTCATGCGCTTCGCTACCATCTGCTGATTCTCCAAATTGTGACCTCAAACAAGAAAAATGATAATAAACTATAAATAAATAATTGATGCACTTAGAAGGTACAGTCAATACATGTCTGGCTTCGATTAAGGCAATGGAATCTTTTCATATATATATATATATATATATATATATATATATATACTGTAAGGATCAAGAGCATTCTCCATAGCATTCCTCCTTAAATAGCATTCTTTTATTAAAACTACGTCGTTTTGGAGGGACGCGGTGGCATTTTTGTAAATATGCGGTGACATTGTATTTACAAAAATGCCACCGCGTCCTCCCTCCAAAACGACGTAGTTTTAATAAAAGAATGCTATTTAAGGAGGAATGCTATTTAAGGAGAATGCTCTTGATCCTGACTGTATATATATATATATATATATATGTATATTGTTAAATCATATGTATACGAAAATATATTGATTTCATCTAATTTAGTCTGGCAGAGCAGTTAGATGATTTGTATGCTGGATTTGGTATTCATGGATATTAAATAATGGAATTTGCTTGTGTTTATTTTCCGTTTTTGTTCTTTGGGAATTTGAAAATTTTTATTATGAAAAAAAGAATTCCTATTTTGTGTTGTTTCCAAAATTTTCATTGCGACCACAACACGTGTGAGCATTTTCACGTCGAAGGAACATTCTTGAACTGTTTTTTGAGCCATTAGATCAGGATCGATCATTTTCAACCCTTCATCGCATTTAGATTGAACAGAACCTTCTAGAGTCGACATACTGGTCGTTGGATGAGTTAACTATCATTTTCAACCCTTCATCGCATTTAGATTGAACAGAACCTTCTAGAGTCGACATACTGGCCGTTGGATGAGTTAACTGTCATTTTCAACCCTTCATCGCATTTAGATTGAACAGAACGTTCTAGAGTCGACATACTGGCCGTTGGATGAGTTAACTATCATTTTCAACCCTTGATCAAAATACAATCCCAAAGACCTAACCCTACAGTTTTCATATAAATTGAGTATGTTATATGGGGTTTGGGGTAAAGGGTTACCCCCGCGGCGCAAAGTTTTGAGATGCTGAAAGCTACCAAGATGTAATCCTGTTTCACTTTGTAGAGAGGGAACTGATTGATTACGAGTAAAGGATCACCTCGAGGGTTCGACTGAGGTAACGTAGTTCTTCTGCATCTTCTTCAACACATATCTTGATTTTTTTTCTCAATTTAGTCTGTTGTTAAAGCTTGAAGATCTGATCTAGTATTCACATCACCTGTCACGAGAGGCGCCTTTTAGAAATATATATTCCTACTCTCCAAGCTATGCTTATAACTCACCCTTTAATTTTAGTGTTTATTTTTCTTTCCATTTATCATCTTTTTTCCCCTTGATTATGATGTAATAAAATAGTCGATTAAAAATTGATGGATTGTCATTGTCCCCTATAATTTACCTAGGTATTAATTTACGCAATGGTGAATGGATCTCGATTAGCATGGTTGATTATTAACCACCCCAACTTGGACATATATCGCCACCTATAATAATTCCTAATTATACTAAGAAACACAATCTAAGGAAACAGTAACTCCTTATTAATACTTGGAAACATGATGTTAGGAAACTCTTAATTATACTAGGAGTATATTCTAATGACTAATATTGAATTCTCTGTGGCATTTTATTTCTCTTCCTGTGTATGACAGTTTTGATATGTAATTTGCTGTGGAAGCAAATTGTATCTCCATACAATGCTGCAATCAATTGTAAGAAAAAGAGGAATTGGAACCGGAATAAACAAGCAACTTCAAGGTGACATATGGTGTTTGAGATTTTCTTTTTAATATACATACTGTTTTATCAAGGGGAAAAATCAAACTCCGATTGATTCTTCAATGCACAACCCTTGATTCCATGCTGATCAAAGTTTCGTCATTAAAGTACCTGCACAATTTTATTTTCAAGTTTGTGTCTGCAGTGATCAATGCATATCTAAATTTCTTTTATTTCAAAAACTTTTAATTGTGATGGAGGTAATTATTCACACCTGTGATGATAGGAAAAGAAAATCTTCTGATGCAGGACAAAGTGAAAGTGCCGATCCTCGTAATAAGGCGAACAACATGACCGATGAACAAAAGTTGACATTGGAGTCATCATGTTGCCAACTGAGAAGCCATGAATTGGAAGAAACTACCATTATGACTTTGAAGCACTATTCCTTGATTTCTTCTATTTCGGTTCCTCTTTGTCACTCACATTGCAAACATTATCCTCTTGTGTCACTCACATTGAAAACATTACATAAATCAGTTTCCAAAACCTTGTAAACTCGACAATATACTCGGGAAGTTTTAAGTTCAGGTGAGCATGCAAGTATTAATATCGATATTTGTTTTCTTTGCTTGAGGTTCCCTCAGGATCTCTTTTTACATCTTATTACCTAAATTTTACATCTTTTTACCTAAATTAGAAGTTAGAGCAGGAGTTTTAGCTTATATATGCCATACTTGTCAATTAATTGCAGGTATTGGTTTAATATAAGGTCGGGTGCTTGACAGGGGAACACTGGTAAGTTCATTTCCTCGGTTTTTATCTTAAACCTTCAAGCTCTTGCTATCCCCATAACCTTTTTTAACATATGTTTTTATGTGTATACTCTTTGTACATGAGATATCAAGATTGGCGATGAATAATTAGATAACATTTTTGCTAAATGACCATGATATGAGGAACCCTTTTACGTTTCAATGACAGTTATAATGAAGTACCTAATAAACATTTAAGAACATGTAGCTGATAATGTTCTGATAGTCATATTTAGCCTCTTCTGCAGCATTTGTGGCTACTCCTGGCACAATACAGAACACTTAATCGCCCATTTTTGTGTTACACTATTGTAGTAATTTGGTTTATGACGATTGCTGAATTTTGTTAAATTTATGTAGTTGTTTAATCATTAACCTGTTATCTTGAGGTGCTTCATTCCATAAGATTGAAGAAGACCACATCAGATAAAAGTGTTCTATAGACATTATCATTACCTTTACTTGTACATATTATTATTATTTGAAATCATGAACATATTAGAAAATCACATTCATACAGCTACCAGCATGTTATTTTCTACATCTTCTCATCATTTCAACATGATCTCTTTACGTACTTGTTACATTAAGGTTTCTTCATTGCTGGGTTCATCAGTTGGTATTACCTTCGACTATCATCTTGTTTGCTTTTGTTTTCTCAAATTTTTAGTGTTGCTCATTTGCAGTACATCTTCAAAACCAAGTCAGATTCTCAAACATATAAAACCAACACACATTCTAGGCGCTTTACAAAAAGAAATGACAAAGCTGAAGCTTCATCACTAAGTGGAACCAAACCTACAGAACAAGAAGCACCAAACCTACAGAACAAGGTGCTGCTGATAAGTGATAACCTTGTGATCATGGTTACCAGGAACGCTGAACGAAATCGAGTACGAGAAAAGTCAACTATACTAAAATGTACAAGGCATTCTTGCACCATGGTATGCTAAACGCAGGGCAATAACAATTCCCTGATAACCCTTCTTGTGACATTGTACACAGAGGGTGCTTCTTCTTCAACTCAGCAGACAACATATCTATTATTCAACCTCTACACAAAGAAGTTCCATCCGATCGTGTGGCGAACTCAAGTGCATGCAGCATTTGATTTCTGCCTAATTTTCGATTCAATGTCAAGTTTTATAGTAGTTGTATTTGTAAAATTTTACAAACGTTAAAAGAATACAATGGAGGAGAGAATTTCTTGGGAAATAAGAGAAAGTAGGCGTAATATAGGAAAATAAATAATTTATTCTCCTCGAAAGTTGTAAACGACAAATATTTTGGAATAATTTTTTTTTTATAAAACGACAATCTTTTAGGAACTTATTTTGATATATTTTGTCACTTTATACTGTTATCGACTTTATATTTGGAACAAAAAATTGACATTATATTTTATCTGTTCCACGAAAAGGAGTCTCGTTTGTTAATTATTTTTGTTGTACAAAACCAGTCAATTTTTTTTAGTAAGTAGTAGTACAAATAACATAATTTATTTAAGTTTGTCATTATAATTTCATTATCACACAACATTACTAAACTAAACTATTTTTTTAATTTTTATGGATATACATGAAATAAAAAAGTAGTCTTAATATTTACAAGTTCTATAAATGTGAATAAGTATTATGTATTATTATGTGCCCTCTATACTTCTTACACTTGCACTATGTTTCTAAGTTTTGGACAAAAAGGTAAAATAAAATTAAAGAAAAGAAAGAATAAAAAATTTGCAAGTTATATTTCATGTTGTTACTTAGTTAATAATAATAAAAAATTAAGTTTTACATTAAAATTAATTTCTAACTTTTATATTCAGTTTATAATGTACATACATGGTACATAACATATACTATGAAAGATTTGCTTATGTTTTAGGCAAAATGTTTAAATTTATTTTATTTTATTTTATTTTTGTTGAAAACAGAAGAAGTAAGAACCCAAACATCGGATTATCGGGTCCATAACAAAACAATACAGTGCAGAAATGTAACAAATCGGGTGGGCCAAGGGCACAATATACGACCGTTGCATTCAAACAATATGCCAGCAGCCACATTCAAAATTTAAAAATTGAAATGCCCCGAGAGAGAGAGAGCCTCCGACCCAAAACCCAATAAAGAAACAAAGCTGAAACATTTTGCCACTTTTCTCGCACTTGCAGGCTCAGCTTCTCTCCTGTCCATCACTCCTCCCCCAATTTCCTCGAAATCTGAGCCATTCCATTGCATATACTCATTCCATTTTCGAGCTCCTTCGCTTCTAGATAGTAGATTCTCCTTCGCCTTTCAATTTCAAAATCTCACTTGCTCCCTTTCTCTTTCTCCCCCTTTTTTCTCTCTTCTGAGTTCATCATCACGATTAAGGAATTTTCTGGTTTTAACTGTATAATTCTAGCAGAAAAGGCCAGAATCCTTGTACTTAGCTTGCTTTAAGAATAACCCGTGTTTTTGTTTCTTAGTATATGGTTCAGCAAGCTTAAAGAACTAACAAAGCTGATGAGCTCGACCTTCTTAGCTCCAGCCTGCCCAATTGTAACTGTTCATTTATTCATGGTTTCAATTTGAAAACACCCTTTTGTTTTATCTCTGGGTTTTTAGAGCTTTAAAGTTCAAAGTTTAAGGTTTTGAGGAACCCTAGGAGATTTGGGGGTAAGTTGACATTTCCAGAGGATTATTTTTGCCATTTTTTTTAACATGAAAGGAATCATTTGGGTTTCTAGTTTTAAGGGTTTGAGTCTGTTCAAGAGTATCTTAGCTTGAGATTGTATGTACTTTAAAGCTAGCAAAAATATGGTTCTAGAGGTTTAATTTCTATGAAAATGCTGAAGCATTCGCAGAAGTTTTCTACTCCACAGATGTTGATTTTGAGTATTAATTCAGTTGTTGTATAGAATTGGGGTGTTGGGTTTGAGGTTGTTCATAAAAACAGTGTATTGACCTTTTTTTTTGGGTAGTGGAAGCTTCTATAAAATCACAAATGGGAGAAGTAAACATTTATGAGAATCGAGTGAAAGGCTCGAAGTTTACTGATCAGAATCAGATACCTAAGGGTAACAATGCTAAAGGATGCAACAATCCTTCTAAACCAAAGTCTTCATGGGGGTCCAATATTGTGAAGGGATTTTCAGGAGATAAGAAAACTAAGTCACAGACCACAGCCCAGAGCAAAAAAGTACCCCTCACAAGCTCTGATACAGCAAACCAGAAAAACTTATTTGTGCCTTCACATTTGCGGGTGAAACGGTCTCTCATTGGTGATTTATCGTGTTCCGTTAGTGCAACACAAGTTCATCCCCAGGGGCTTCATATCAATAAGACAAAGCCTTCAGGCTCTCGAGATTTATTTCTTGAGCTTGATCATTTAAGAAGCTGGCTCCAAGAATCAAAAGAGAGGGAGATTAAATTGCAAGCTGAGTTATTGGATTGTAAAAGAAGCCCAAAAATATTGGATCTTGAAAAGGAACTAGAACTGAAGAAGATTGAAAATGATAATCTTCTGAGGAAGGTTGGTTTGCTAGAATCTGATAAAACGAGCCTTTCTGAACAATTGGTGTCTGTAGCCTCTGTTTTAGAGAGGCAGGAACACATATCTGAAGGAGAAATTTTGAAGGCAGTAGTACCTTCAAATAATCTTGAGATGGAAGTTGTGGAGTTAAGGCGCCTAAACATGGAGCTTCAACTTGAAAAGAGAAATCTTGCTTGCAGAATCTCTTCCATGGAATCCCAGTTGGCCACTCTAGCAAAAGTTTCCGAGGTATCATTTTCTCTTAATGTGTATCTTTAGATGTCTTTTATAGATGAACTGACCTTTTCAGAGGAAAGAATACATTATTCATGCCTTTGTTGTTGTTCTTCTTCTTATTTAACATTATATTCTTCTAATTTTCTTAATAAGCTTACTGAATTTGATTCACACATGTATGTGTATATATTAACTTGTCAATGTTATTTAGCTCTACTGCTGTTGACAATTATAATATTGCCCATTCTGTTTCTTTATACCTGCATTCTTGGCTCATCAGAGTGATATTGTTGAGAAGATTAAAGCAGAGGCATTTTTGTTAAGACATACAAATAAAGATTTGTCTAAACAAGTTGAAGATTTACAAATAAGCCGGTTAAACGAGGTTGAGGAGCTTGTCTACTTGAGATGGGTGAATTCATGTCTACGCAATGAGTTGCGCAATTTGTCATCCATGAGTTCCGATCAAACATCCACCCCGAAATCATATGAGAGGAGCATTGAGTCATCAGGTGACCTGTCATCTTGCCAAAGTGATGAAAACTATGAATACAGTAGCAGAAAAAGGTTAAATCTGGTCAAGAAGTTGAGGAAATGGCCTATTACTGACGAAGATTTGCAAAGTTTCGAAAGCCCAGCCAATGTCCTGGATCATAGTTGGGTCGATGTACAGAGTCCCAGAAGAAGGCATTCCATAAGTGGAGCAAAATACTGTGCAGAAGACTTGGCACAGAATAAGAGAAGGCAATCTGATGGTTTTATGTGTTTAAAGGAAGTGGAAAAGGAAGTAGAGTCATTAGCTCCTCAAAATTATGATCCGACAGAAATTCATACTTCTCAATTCTTTATGAACTGCCAGGAAACAACTAAAGCCAGAGCTTCTTTGGATGTTGAGAAACGGGCCTTGCGTATTCCCAATCCTCCTCCAAGGCCTTCATGTTCCGTTTCAAGTGGGCAGAAAGAAGTATCAATTCTAATTCCTCCACCACCTCCCCCTCCCCCTCCGCCACCACCTCCTCCCAAGTTTTCAGGTAGAAGTACCACAGGAATGGTGCAGCGAGCTCCAGAAGTCGTTGAATTTTATCATTCCCTTATGAAGAGGGACTCCAGGAAAGATTGTTTAAATGGAGGAACCTGTGATACTACAGATGTTGCCAATGTTCGTAGTAGCATGATTGGTGAAATTGAGAATCGATCATCACATTTGATTGCTGTAAGTGCTTGTACACTTTCATCCTTATTTTGAAACATAGGTTTTCTTTTGAAGATAAAAAATGCTTTGATAACTAACAAGAGAGCTTCAAAATTTATCTTTTTATATTGATTTTGGTTTTATTGCTAAAATACTAAGTTTGGTGAAAGCTTAGACTAGTAAAAAGCATAATGGGATTAGAATCCGGATATGTTGCGAGACTCTCGAGTTCTTTCTTTAATCAAAGATTCTATGCAATAATATGTAGCATAAAAAACTTATGTTTCAAGTCCCCTAAATTTAAGATTCCACTATTCTGTTGTCAGATAAAGGCAGATGTCGAGACCCAAGGAGAATTTGTCAACTTTTTGATAAGAGAGGTAAATGATGCAGTTTATCAGGACATTGAAGATGTTGTGGCGTTTGTCAAATGGCTGGATGATGAACTCTGCTTCCTAGTAAGTTGACTATTCTGTTTGCCAAAATAATTTCATGCTAGGGATTTACAAAATAGTTATAAAAACAAAATCCAGGATATATAATGATATTGAAGTGTATTTACCTCACACGTATTAGAGGCTCCAAATAGTTGGTCTAGTTTCCACAAAATATTGGTGCTAATTGTTGCTTTGTAGTCATTTCAACTCAGCTTTTAAATTTAAGTTTCCAATTTTAATAAATAGATTTTTAAATGAATGAAGATATTAATTAGATAAGACTTCATGAATGTGACAATCGGGTAAAGAGAGGTATGAATATAATCTTTTCTTTTTTATTTCTCCTTTTTCTTGTGTTCTCATTTTACTTGTTTTGTATCTGAAGGTGGATGAAAGGGCAGTCCTAAAACACTTTGATTGGCCAGAGAAGAAAGCCGACACATTGAGAGAGGCAGCTTTTGGGCATAGAGATCTCAAGAAATTGGAATACGAAGTTTCCAACTACAAGGATGATCCTCGAGTGCCATGTGATGTTGCACTGAAGAAAATGGTTGCCTTGTCTGAGAAGTAAGAACCTGAAATCTCATCATATAAGCAATTTGGATGCCTTTCTAAATCTCATCATATAAGCAATTTGGATGCCTTTCTAAAATGTCTATAAGCTTGTGTAAAGAATTTTAACCTTTTTTCACTGCCAGGATGGAACGTACTGTACACAGTCTTCTCCGCTCGAGAGATTCATTGATGCGTCATTGCAAGGAGTTCCAAATTCCCACAGACTGGATGCTTGACAATGGGATATTAAGCAAGGTTCATTCAAATAATTGTCAATTTTTCACATATTTCAAATAACAATCAACATAATAAGCAAAACAATAATCAGGCATCAAGTATAATTTCAGCCATTGCATTTAAGCTTGAACCTATTATCAGGTGTCCAGTCTTTCAGCTTTTTGTTAGGATCACAACTTTTTTAAAAATTAAAAAAAAAGAAAATAAAAACCCCCACCTCCTTTCAGCCTTGTAATATAATCAAACAGCTAATAAGTTTTTTGGAGCAGCTTTTCTGTAGCCAATAATCCACCACTTGTTGCAGATAAAATTTGGCTCGGTCAAGTTGGCAAAGAAATACATGAAGAGGGTGGCTATGGAACTTCATACCAAAGGAACATCAGAGAAAGATTCTTCGATGGACTATATGTTACTTCAAGGAGTGAGATTTGCTTTCCGAATTCATCAGGTTTGTAAAATAAATACTAGTAACACAATCTGTTTAACCATTGTTCTGTTCCATGATAATACACAGAACCAAATATATTCATTTCAAAATTAGTTTTCATTCTCCTAGCTTCTAGGTAATCAATAAAAATAGTATAGGAAGTACAAGTTACTGTTTCCCACCAGGTTAATTGATGTAAAAAGTAATTATGAAACATTATAAAGTAGTTTACTGCAGTAAATGGCTCCGTCCGAGTTGTGTATTGATTTATGGATGATTTTTTCCTCTTGCTGCAGTTTGCTGGAGGATTTGATGCAGAAACAATGCATGCGTTTGAGGAGCTTCGCAATCTTGCCCTTGTTCTGAACAAGATGTAAAGAGAAAGAGACCCCCCAGGGATAGGGGGTGGATATGTTGGTTGGGGGTCCTAACTTACCATCTCAGTAAGCATAGTTTTGATAGGTAACAAGAAATTAAGAAATTTATGTAAGTGGGCGACAAGCTTTTTGTGGTTGCAAAAGGCTGAAAATTTATATAAATTTTGAATGATATATTTGTTTAGAACCATTAAATATTCACAATAAAGAAACATTTTACCAAGTAAATTCAATTGATGATAACCATGCTTCCTCACCTCCCTAACCTAAACTCCTATAGACAATGTATGCAAGTAAAAACACTTTGATGACTACACAAAATTTGATCCCCAGACATTAGACAAAATTAAGTAACATCGACAGTAAATTAATGTTGAAATTTTTGTGCTTTTTAGCAGCGAAGGAAAACTTAAGCCTTCAAATATGGCAAGTAAGATATCAAGGACATTAATCTTACCAAGCTGAAGCAGTAAATGACAAACTCAAACAAGCTTATAAAGCAAGAAAAATAAATAATCTCACAAGGAACTGAGAAAATTTTAAACCCAACTGGTGTTTCTCAGTTTTTTTTTCCTTTCAAATTTGACTCGGTCAATTATCATTACATTAGTTATTCAAGGAGCACGCAGTAGTTGCAAGTTAATGCAAACTAATATAATTATGACATATAGAAAATGGTATGACAGAGAAAATGAGACTCAAAGGCAAAAGGCTTGATGATTGGACATAACAACTAAAACAAGGGTACATGAGAAGATAATAATCACTTTAATTAGCACAATCTTCATTCAGTTCAAGCTCACATTGTTCCCCTAGAAACTAGCTTATACCAAAAATGTGGACAGCAGAAATATTTAACTGCTATTTTGTCCACACAACCACCTTGTAATAAATCCTTAGAAATTGCCAAATCCACTCGACAGAGCAAACTTTATAAGTCAAAATAGTTACCTACCCAAAATTGATATCGATCAGCTTTTTTCCATTCAGGCTTTTAAGTTTTTTCAACCTCCTCAATCCTCACTTTTCTTCTTCTTCTTTTTATCTTTCTTCTTGCTGGGGGTTTCAGTTTCTTCATCTGCTTCAGCATGCTTCCTTTTCTTTTTCTTTCCTACTGTTTCCAAATTCTCTGCTCCATTCTCAGAATCCTCAGTTGAACGCTTCTTCTTTTTCTTCTTTTCTTTCTTGCCAACATCTTCAGTTTTGGGTTCTGCACCACCATCAGCATCTGGCAAGGCGGTGTCATCTGCATCAGCAGCCTTCTTCTTCCTTCTCTTTTTGTCTTTCTTCTCTTCAACATTAACAGGAACCTCATCAGTCTGAGATTGTTCGGCTGTTTTCTTCTTTCTCTTCCCTAGGAGAGCCTCTTCCTCATTTTTCTCAGGCACTGATTCTGTCTTTCCAAGAACAGAATCAGCTGATGGATTGTAAATCTGCATTAAAAAAATATAAGTCATCATTATACATGACATGTAATGAAGAGCCGAAAATCAACAATTAAAATTCACAAGTGAAATGTATAGGTTAAATTAATTAGTCAATAAGTTGAATATTATTGCAGACCTTGGCAGGAGTTATCAATGCCCCTGCTCCCTTTTTGCGGTCCTTATCATAAAACTCAATCTTGGGCTTGCCTTTAGCTGAACCAGCAGAATGACCTAGTTCTCTGCCTTCTAGATTTCTTAATCGTGCTTCAAGCTACAAAAAATTATATAGAATAAGAGATTAAAACAAAGAAGGATATCACTTATTTATGGTGTTTATAGCAGTACCTTGGCTCGATTCTCCAACCCCATAGAATTATCTTCCCCGTCTCCAAGAGCATCACATCGAATTGCCAATGCAGTTTTGGCTGCAAGAGATCGTGAAATCTTACCTTTATGTTTTGGTGCTGCCTGACCAATTAAAGATGCATGATATATAAGCCCATATTTGGGGGTTGCATGTTTTGTCTTAAGAGCTCTGAAAAGAGCCTTTTCTGCGCCAAGAATTTGAACAGTGCTACCAGGTTGCTTTGCAAGATTCAATAAACTGCCCCCATGGGCAATGAGGCGAGCTCCAACAAGTTCACCAACAAGAGCAGTAAGATTTGGAGCAATGGTGTTCATCCTGCTCTTTAAATAGTCATAAAGTTGAGCTCTGTACTCTGAAAGAGACAGAACTTGATCACAAAGGTCTTTGATATTTATCAGATCAAGATCACTAACTTCAGTTCCCATGGAAATCATGGACGCCTCTTTAAGTTCGGCTTCAACCTCTTCAGACAAGACCTTTGAACATTTGTAATGAGTTATTAAAATATAGAATCCGTGTAAGTAGTTTTATGATTGTGACAAAATTTATTAAGCTATACCTCAGAAAAATCAAGTTTTGCAGCATTTGTACGGTCACCCATTAACTTCACCGCCTTGGCATAAAGAATGTTGTCTTGCACAATCTTTGCAAGCTCTGGAAAATGCCAACCATACCATTCCCGAACCCTCATAGCATAGGTGTTAAGCTCTTTATCAAGATCATCCAATAAACCAATGGCCTGTATGATCATGGTATCCACCTGGTAGAACAATAATAAAGTAGAGGGATTCAAAAGCCATCCAAATAAGGAAGAGCAAAATAAAATAAGAATTATGCTAAAGCCAATGAAAGAAATCCTACATACTGGTAGCGGCTAGCTTATAGACCATTTTTTACTTCCTAACATTGCAACATATGACCACTTAGAATTAATAAACAGACCCCAGCTAGTAAAAGGTAAAAAGGTAAATCGCTTCAATAACCTTCCATTTTTAAGCTCAACGCTGGAGTAAAAGAAAACTATAAAATAATATCAAAGATAATAAACTAGACTATTCACCTTGTCAGGGCTGAATTTTAGCTTGTATCTGGACAGGCTGTGAGATAAACCCAAGCTCATTGGAGCCAAATCTTGATCACCTAGACCAGATATGAGCTCAGTCAATTGACTTCTCACGCCTCTCATCAGTTCCATGGAAGCATTGTTGTGAAAACATTCAATTTTCTGTAAGAAATTAATTGATCCGAGTTAACAATATGGGAGTGGAAGAAGGGAACCAAAACAAATGGGGGTCTCATATAATTCTAGGAAATAATGGTATTGGGTTACCAGTTTCTCCTTGATGGCATTTCCAAGTTTGGAATCGGCTACAGCTAATGTTTCGCCATCACAATGAGCACGCAAGAACTTGCGCAAACCTTTGCTGGGCTTGCTATCAATTAACAATGTGGCAGCTGACAATGCCTCAGATGTGTTCTCAAACTTGGAGAAAGCTTTTAGCTTCACAATCTGATTTTAGACACCAATGGTTAGATCCATAGTTTCAAAGAAACATCCAAGAATAAAAGCACGAACAACAACCCATAGCAACCAATACAAGAAAGCATTTCATGAGCGGAATCAAAGAAGTAACTAATCCAGAACTTTATGCTTGCAAGTTTGCTCTTAAGATAAACTTGAAAACATGTGCATAAGAAGGGGGCAATACATAGATTGTCAAATGCACCGATGATGAGTAAAATTAACTTTGAAAATTTTATAGAAGTCGGTGATAAACCAATAAACAAGTGAAAAAATTTGTCATACTACGCTTGCAAAAGGACACAATTTGACCAAAAAATATCAAAGTTACCTAAGAGTAATAAAAAAGTCTCATTCAGCATGTGCTTATCAAATTTAGAACGGAAAAGACATTGTAAAGTATGAACAAAATGAGATAGTAAAAAGTGAAATGGATTCCTCAAACAGTCATCATGATACTTCATTCCTTTGAACAAATGGCAGAAGCTGTTCAGACATACAGCATCTTGAACTATGCATTTAACTAATGTTTATTCCATGCCATAAAAGGGTGTACAAACTCTAAGAGGCAACTAACAAAAGACTAAATATTCACTAGTAGCTCATCAATTCCAATTTTAGTACCCTCTCGTCAAACACTGTATTCAGCAGATTCTAAATATCAAACAAGAAACAATACAATAAGAGAGCATGGAAATGACCTTTCTAGCTGAGTCAGCAGTAGAAAACTCCTTTGACAAGTCCTGCAACAATAAAAAAGAAATTAACTAGCATACAAATATGATCTAATAAACTACATATAAGCAACAAACACCCATGAACGAAAATGAGAACGAGACTACAAATTACCTCAACTTTGGAGAGCTTTCCTTCATCCAACACTTTGAAAAGGGCAAAGCCCGCAGGGGTTTCAAATAACACAAGCATTGTCTATAACCCCAAAATCCTACCTGAAAATCATCAAAATTACCCAAAAATCAAAACTTAAAGAAAACCCATCTACATTAAAGTTATAAAAAGCTCAAAAATTGGAAAACAGAAAGCATTTGAGAGGGAAAAGTGCTATGAAGTGGTCGGTAATTATGTGAAGAACAAATGATTAATGAAATCTTAAAATGCTTACCACCACTAGCTGCCACCGAATTTGAGGGAGAAACTGTGAAAATAAAAGTAAAAAAGCTCGAATCTCCCTCCCCTGAACTCTAATTTACAGGACCAGAAGACTGAGCTTCGTGGTAGCCGACAAGGAAGAGAAAGGAGGAAGGGTCTAGTTAGGGTTTAAGTGTGACAGGGTATTAATAAAAAACCTATATATTGCACTCATTTACGATAAGCTTCAGGAGTATATATATTAATTCACCCTCCAACCCAAATTATAAGATTATAGTACTTTTTAAAGTCAAAATAAGATAATTTAATAAATATTATAAAATAATAATTTCTTAATTAATAATATTTTTTAAATAATTTATAATAATACTTAAAAGTAATAAAATTATATTAATTTTGAAATTAGTAATTTTAAAAAAATTATAATGATCTTGTATTTTAAAAAAAAAGGTCTAGTTTATTTTTTTAAATATTTTTAAATTTACTAACTATTTTTAAAATTTTATTTTATGTGTAATAAAAGAATGCTTTCTCAATCTGCCCAAAACATTCTATAACAATATAAAATAGTGATTGTATTTACGCGGTGACATTATATTTATAAAAAAGTCACCGCGTCCCTCCAAAACGACGTAGTTTTAATAAAAAAATGTTATTACGGCTTGGTCAGCCGGTACAGCTTGTTACGGCTTATAAAAAAAAAATTCTAAGGCCGGTACAAGCTGTTACGGCTGGCCAAAAATGGGTTGCTCTCAACAACCGATTGCTGTAGATGAAACCCCTATATATATATATATATATATATAAAGGCAATATATTCAAAAATATTGAACCTTATTAGAAGTATTAAATATTTAAAGAAATATAATACTAGTAATCAAATATTCAAATATAATATTATTATTTAAGAAAGATAATATTAATTAAACACTTTATCTAATATATTTACTAAATATAAATAACGAGTTTAAATTTAATACATTCACTGTGTACATGAATAACGTTATACTTGACTCGTTTAAGATTCAAACTACTCGAATTCTCGATTGTGATTCGATACATACTCGATTGATATAAATTCGATTAGATACTCGATACATTCTCTTATAATATACAAAATTAAATCAAAGTAGGATAATTAATTATTATTAGTTAATTTTGTTTTTAATTTTAATTGTTATTTTAGATTTGTAAAGTGTAATAGTAAATATATTTTTTCATTTCAAAATAAAATAATAAATTTAATTTATAATTATATTTATTATAAAATTATTAATACTAGTTGGTAGCCCGTGCAATGCACGGGCTAGTTCGAAAAAGAAAGAAAAGAAAATTGTTCTTTAAAATCTATGCTATCATGTATTCGAATAGGTAATATTATCAACAGGGGTGGGGACAGATGTTATGTACCTATCAATATATATTTATACTGCGTATACGTTAAAAACATAAAGACTATACAACTCTGACCGTTGAACACCTCTCAAATCTAAATATGGAGCAAACCAAACACCAATAATTCAATTTGGTATTTGTGTATAAATTATTTGCAAATTTTGTATACATGTGTAAAAACACCTCCGGCATTATCATCCATTTCAAGTTAAAGGCAAATGCTTCTAAACTATAATAACCTGATGATAGAATTAAATTGGAGAATATGTGTAATGTAATAATATTCTTGTTTTTTCATTAAACCTGACTAAAATGAAAACATTCTAGCAAGTATATTGAGAAATCACATGTTTGTATTTTCTAGCTAGTCACATGTTTGTATTCTCAAGTAATCCAAAGAAACAATATTTTGTGAACATTCAAATATTAAGCAACATTAAAGAGTTTAACTACATGATATGCTTATATATACAATCAAAGCATAATAGTTATTATTTCAGTATAGAACAAAAACTACAGTCTTGAAGGCAACTGACAATAGATAAAATTGATAATTTAAATGCAAATACATAAATTGGAATACAGAGAGAGGTACATACTCTTCTGAGGAAAAAGAGGATTGACATTGAATCTCATAGTTGAATATTAATTTTGGGAAAACTTCGTTAAGTACCAATACATTCCTGCAATATTATCAAAGGACACCAAATAAGATTCTAGAAAATAAAGTAAAAAAATTGAGAATTTGATACATGTTTACATAAATTAAAAGACATATGCTAAAGCCTTTACATCATCTATTGAAATTGGAAAACTCCATAAAATTTGAAGAAAAAAATAGATAGACTTCCATGGTGTATGAAATCATGTTCTCCCTTGGCTATCCAGAAGCAAAAAGTGGAGGAAAGTGGACAACATTAATGCAAGTCTCTATTTATGAGTGTTTTCGGCATCAAATATTTAACTATTGAGTTTTTCTTCTTTAATCATCATCATTTCATGTTTTCCACATTAAAGTATAAAATTCACCACATTAATCAACTTTCCCTTCTCTCTGTTTAGATAAAAATGCAATGAAGAGCAAATTTTTGTAGGAAAATTCTGATTTCAATATTATCAGTTGCAGAGATCAAAGATTTTGTATCTTAACTATCAAAGTGAACCTTTTAAATTAAACATATATAAAGAGAGTAGCAGTTCAAAAACTATTCACATTGCTTCCTTTAAAATCTTTTACAGATAAACCAAAAACCATCCTGACTAATTTCTTGTAAAGCAACACGTACTATTTATGCAATAAATCTTCTAACTGTTTCAAATCATCATCATCAGAAGGACCATTGAAATAAAATAAAAAGACATAATAGCATATCTACTTTAGTATGCTAACACATTAATCAAACAATTGTTGGTATTTTACATCTACAGGTCATATAAAAGGATTAGCATTTGAATTTTAAAGGTCAAAAACAGAATGCAAGTAGTACTTGTTCATCCGATTTACACCAAGCAGCTTGAAAAAAAATTATGAAGATCTCACTCAAAAAAACCACCTACTATATTAGTCTAAATTATACATAGTATTATATATACAGAGAAATTACTTTCTATGGGAATTTTGATTCAGAGATAAATAGTTATCCAACGCTTGGATCGGGAAAAAATCTTTCCAAGACATTATACTATAACTGATGTTCAAATTGGTAGGTATTCTAAAGCTCTATTCTATTAGATGCACTAATTTAAAGAAAGGGACTTGACAAATGTAATGAAGCCGAACAATTGTAATCCTCAGAGAAGAGATAGATAACACATGCTATACAAATACAACTAATATTGTTATGAATTTCAAAAACATAACGTTATTTTGTAGTTTTAAGAAAATAAAAATTTTCCCATTGTAAGGCTATTAAATCCACTCATTTTATTTGGTTGCATTGCATTATAGCCATTAAACTGGAATTGGGGTTGTCCTAGTTGAATTTAAAAGTCAATTTTTCTCCAGTACCAACTGCAAAAGTGAGGAATTATGGTTTCTTCCAAATGCTAGGCAAAAAAGCTGAAATGCAAATAAAAAAGTATAGATTAATTTTTTTAATTTTAATATATATATATATATATGAAGGGAGGGAAACCTGGAAAAGGGGTCTCTCTCTGGGCAGTACCATCCTTAACTTTAGCACCTCGAGTTCTCTTAGCTTGTTCCAACTGCCCTTAGCATTCAAAGCCAGACAAAACAAAACAAAAAATAGCGTTAATTAGGGTTTACTTAGAAATCATCAATAGAAAAATTACAAAAAAAGAAGAAGAGCATAAATCAATTAGTAGTATAATGAAAGTTTAAACCTGGTCTTCGAAAACGAAATAGCATGAATTCACTAATAGTCTAACACTTCACAAAATATCAATGAACACCTGACAAAATATCAATGAACACTTGGGCAGACATGTAACTTTAATCTACTGTTCAACTAATAGTAGTAGTTATTCTAAAGTTAATCTGCTGTTAAACTAATAGAAACTATACTAAAGTTGTCTCCAACATAATTAAATTATGGCAAAAAGTATAAAAATTGGGTCAGAAGCAAATATTATATACTCCCAATTAAAATATTGCATTTAAATACCTATTATCCAGCACTGATGTTTCTCCTAATATCCCTTCTCCTTCAAAACAATCATCTATACCCTACATTTGTTAATGTTTGAAAGAAAAAAAGAAACAACAATTTCAATGACAAAAACAAAAAAGAAACAATGATAATAAATAAAAAAGTTTGTTGATACACATACCTCAAAATGCATTGTTATTCTCAAGATCAACCTCTTGAACCAAAATAAAATTAGATAGAAATTTGCTCCACTTAAAAAATGAGAAATAATAGCCTCCATGTATGTCTAGTTCAGCTATATGTGAAATGTGTGCACAAAATGAGAGAAGCATTCCAAAATATTGAAAAGTTCATAAATTTGGAGCGTTAATCACCACATCAGTCAGACAACGACATGCATCTCAATAGTATATCTTTTCATTGGAGCATTTCACCAAACAATTTATATGCACCATGTCAGATAACTCTAAATTAACAAAAAGTAGTGTGAAGTACCTTAGCAAATTATGTACACAAAAATTAACCATTTTCAATATAAGAAACTCAATATAAAAGGGATGTGAATTAACAAAATAAATAAAACTCACTGTACATCCATATCGATATGGGTCGATTTCTTGGGTTCCTTCATTCTCAACCAAGACCATATCGAACTTAGCCGATTCCTCATGTCCAGAGACTATCTTTATCAGAGGTTATCCATCGTCCATTGAAATCTTCATCAAATGACTCACAAAAAATTTGCAAAAACAGTCAATCCATTAGCTAAGAGGTGAGAAACAAAGGAACCAATTAAAAGTAACAAAACATACTGAAAACAGATTCTCAATTTATTTCTTTCATAGACGATATCTATTTGTCACTTCTTAAAGAGAATTTTCGTGAACAATTGGGAAGAAGAAGTCGCGATCGATGGGAAGAGCAATTTAATATAATTAAGAAGGAGATGAAATTAGAAAAAATAATACATAAGATGAGCGATTGTTAGTCTGCTCAAGACAGAAAAAAAAGAATGGGTTAATTGAGAAGGAGGAGGAGGAAGAAGAAGAAGAGGAAGAGGAAGAGGAAGAGGAAGGGGAAAAAGAGGGAAAATCTGAAGAGTTTTGTCGATTGAATGATGGAGTCGATAGTTTCCAATTGAAATAGATGAGAGATATGATTTACAGAGGAGGAGATGAAGAGATGGGTAAACCAACAGAGATTGGATTTATAGAAATCGATGGAAATGATAGAAAAAGCCAGCCGAGAGAGGAAAATGAATCGATTAAGATTAAAATTGACTCAGATTAAGATTGCCTTTGCTAAGAGTGAACTCAACGATTTTTTCAATTGATGATGTCATCATTTCAATTGATTTCAAATTAGAGGCTGTGTTGTATTTATATATATATATATATATAATATATATATATATATATATATATTGATGTGGAGACTCGAATATCAGCTTGAATTTAAAACTTGTGAGTAGTTTGAATATACCTCGTTTACATTCTTAATGATAGTACATTGATATCGTAGAGGGTAATCATGATATCATGGGCTTTCAAAAAAAAAACTAGTAGATTCATGACTATGTCTACCACTACTTGAATTGCCTGGTCCAAGTAAAATAACCCTAAATTTTTAATCTTGATCCAACTGAGTTTCATTGGACTTGTGTTAACAAAGTCTTTATTTTGAAGTATCAGTAACCAACCCAACCCAATCCATTCTGGCCCAAATAGTCTAATTCATTGTTAAATTTCCTTTGGACTTTTCACTAACAGACCAGTTGGTAAAACTTGGAGACACTACTTTTCACTGGCATCCTTTTTAGGACTTAATGAACACGTTTAAGTATGTTACTATTTAATTTTTTGTTGCTAAATTAAGTATATTATATTGATATACTATTAATTTGGGTTTTTATTTTTCATGATACCACTTGTTGAAGTTAAATTTGACGTAAACACGTGTAAAATTTATATTGGGTGACGTGAAGTGTGTGAGCCGTTAAACTTTATACATGAAAAAAATTATCTATTATATCTAAATTTCGTGTTTAAACGTCTAACTAAAAATCATATGTTATATCTAAATTAATAAATTTATGGATTTTATTATTTTATATTTCAGTATTTGTAATAGTATATACACTTAAACCATCTAAAATAATCTTCTCCCGTGTTACGTCAATATTCAGACGTATTTTTTGTTCAGATAATTTTTTGAGGTTATTTTTGTTTACTTAAGTGTACTTGGAGTATACTAATGTAAGGTTTTAAACATTAAAATCACAAGTGTAAAACAAGCCATATTTCAAAGGACAGAAGTGTATTTAACCCAACTAAAAATCATATGTTATATCTAAATTAATATGGATTTTATTTAAAAAAACTTTAAAAATTGAAAAGGTCTAAAAAGCCCTTTTTATTCCAATTGTCAAAAACAGCTTATACCGCACAATAACATCACAAACCAAAAGTTTTCCTAAAATATAAAACAAATAAAGCCAACCCGTGACTACAAGAATATTATGTAAAATCCGCAGCTTTATGAAAAGATTTGTTTCCTGTTCTTCAAAAATAATTCTACTGACCAGTTTATAAAGTTAGCATACTATATTAAATAAATTGTTAAAATATTACTAACTGTAATTATTCAAGTTATAACATATAAAATCGTAAGATATATCATTATTCTTCTAACCAGTAAATAAAATCAACCCCACCCATATGAATGAGTAATTATTTATGAATTATTTTAAATGAATGGCAAAAAAAGTGAAATTCAAAATTAGTTGTATTTTATTAGATAAATATTATATACTGTTGGGATATTTCACATGAATCTCATATTGGATAAATTCAAGAGTGTAGATGTGTTAATAAGTATGGTAGAGCCTCAGCCTAATAGGTTAACCTTTTAGGTAATGAGGTGGTCCAACATACTTATTGGGTCCGTCTACAACAGGTATGCGCTGCTAGGTGACAAATTGATGTGAGATGGATCGTACAATTCCGCTATAAAAATTGTGTTCTGTGCTTTTGGCACTATACGAACGGTAGAATTTATTTTAAATTTTAGACAGTCTAAATAATTTATTAAGGTGAACGAAAAAATTAAAAATAAATTATATTTTGTTAGATAAATATAATAAAAAAGCAGAGCAAGAGGAGGCATACATACGAGTACAAAAGAATTGAAAAGAAAAGGATATGCAGCTAAGATTTGGGATGACCCACGTGCCAAATACAGTGTTAAATCAGGGAAGAATAATATCAGGCCTTTCTGATTGATTAAATCTCAACCAACGAACAAAAAGAAAAGAAAAGAAAAGAAAGGAAAGGAAAGGACAACCCAACAACCCCTCTTTTCTTTCCTTTTCCTTTCTTTTCTCTTCAATTCTTCTCAGATTTGACATTTTGACAAGATGTAACCTTCTCTCCCTTCCCTCAACTTGTTGCCAAAATAAATAAAGGCAAAGGAAATAAGTGATCTCCACACTGCACCTTGTCAATCAAATGATATGTACTGCTCTGCACTATCTATCTGCCTGCCTATCAATTGGGCTACTCATGTGATTACATGTAAGCCCTATATCCAACCAAACTTGTCTACTCGAAAAAAATAATAGGAAACTCGAATTCCTTAATAATATAATTTAAATATAAATTTAAAAATTAATTTAAATTTAAATAGGAGTAAAATTTAAATAATATTATAATTAACTCGTTTAAGATTTTAATTATTCAAAATTTTAATTGTAATTTTATATTCATAAAGTATAATAGTGAATATATTTTCTTATTTTTAAATAAAATAACAAATTTAATTTACTATGTGGAGACTCGAATTCGAAATTCGCAAGTAGTTTGAATATAATTTGATCCGGATTGGATCAAATTTGAGTAATAAATATTCGAGTCGAATTGAATATGAGTATAATTTTTCAAATACAATTCGAATTCGAACAGTTCTCTGTTCACTTCAATTTGACTCGTTTATACGCTTAATTATCTGACATGAAATGATTATTCTATTTCTTCTTTTTATTTGATGATGGTAATTCTTTTTTATTTAAAAGATTTTTTTTTCTTTTTATCCTAATAAATGCCTTCTTCTTTTAGAAATTGTAAGTTGATTCCTTCATTCAAATCATGGATGGGGAAACTTCAAATCATGAAATTGACAGAATATATATATATATATATATATATATATATATATATATATATATATATATTTTCTTAGCATATAAAGAATTTGGTTACATTGCCAAAAATATTACTGGTGCCAAACTAAGTTGATATAAATTTTAACAATAAAAGTAAAAAAAATGTTACAATAACTTATGTTAAAAAAATATTTTTTTTCTTATTATTATTATTTTCTTTAAAAAATCTATATATTTCTTTTTGTGTTCTGCATTCTAAAAAATTTCATTATTTCCTTTTTCTATTTCCTCGTGGAGGGAATATCTTTATCTTCTTTTAATGGTTGTTCTGATTTCTTTCTGAAAAATAATTAATTAGGTCAGGAAAAGACACTTGAAGAAAATGTGATTATATATTTATAGATTTAGATACTCTTCATTATACCTTCACTCCATGAAATACCCAATAAAAATAAAAAATAATTTTTTTTAAAAAATTTATTAATTGAATTTTGTCTTTTATTTGAGTTAAACTGGTCATTTAATTTATGTGAGCCGATAAGTATTAGTAAGTGATGGATAAATTAATTTGATAAAATTGCGTCTTAAAAATAATTGAATTTAATTTATATGTTGGTGATATTAAATCCTATTATAATTAAAAAAATTAATAAGATCTCTTAATAAATAAATAAATAAAACCTAATTTACTCGATATTGCATCTAACATAAATTAGGTGAGAAAAAAGAAGAGAGCAGTCGCAACTAACCAAAGAGAAAGGAGGGATCAAATTATAATTGTGTGCAAGATAATGGAACAATGATTGACATCTAATTTTGATTAAAATCAGTTATATATGTTTATATATTAGTAATTGCTCGTGCTTGAAGGCACGACGTAACGAAATTCACTCTCCATTTCAACCATCATAATGAATCTGAACTGTACTTGTGATTTCTCGCCCAAATCAATTAGAATGAATCTGAACCGTACTTGTGCTTTCCCGTCCAAATTCAAATTGGGCTCTATCTTATTATTATAGATGTGTGTTTCTTTTACAATCAAAAGTTAAGTAATACTGAGGTTGTGTTTGATAAAAATGAATGTTAAATATCTGAACAGTTTAGACATCTGAATAATATAAAGTATCTGTCTAGAATTGTATCTGAATGGAAAAATAATGTTTGATAATTAATTTTTTTTAAATATCCGAATAACACTATTTTACCAATTTAACCCTCTACCCATTAACTTTCATTCTTCAATTCACAAATAGTAAAAATATTATTTAATTAATATAGATAAAAAAAAAAATTTGAATTAAGCAATGCACATTTGGGATGATTTTTTATCTTCATCTTCTATTTTTTTTCTTTTTGAGATAATATGTCATTAGAACAGATCTGGGATATGATGGGTAAATTCCTTGTGTGTCATGAGGCCACTGCTTTCGCTCGTCACCATTGTTTCACCGTCTAGAAATTTTTGATTAAAAATCTTAGGTTTTGATTTAACATTTCTTGCTAGCCACAAGTTATATCTCCGACCGGGAAAGAGAAAAAACATAATAGAAGAAGAAGACGTGTTAAAATCGTCGCCTCTATTCTGTGTCACTGATTTTGATTTTGAAATCTCATTGTATTGGTTAATTTATAAAATTCAATTTGGGCATCTGAGGGAGAGGGGGGAAAGGGTCATGACCAATTTAAGCAATTGGGCATCTGGAAATCGTTGAGGTAGAGGGATACAAAAAGAATTTTGTAATATTAAAGAAGGTTATTTTTGTCCAAAAAAATAAAAATTAGATGTGCATCTAAGTAGTTAAGATTTAATTTTGTATCTTATCGATTAAGAGACAATTTTTTTTTACCAAATAAGTTTAGTCTATGACCGAATCAAATGTACTCCTATTAAGAGACATTCATACATAAACAAACACGGCCTGAGTATGGATAATTTGAATTCAAACACCAAGTTTCATAATAGTGTGTTTCTTTCTTTTGATACTTATATTATAATAGTTTACTTGCTATGATTCAACAAATATATTATATGATTATATATATAATATAATGTATAAACAATATGTGTATGTGTATTGTTATATATTACTCCCTTCGTCACGTATTAAACGTGAGAATAACAATAAAAATAATTTAAAGAATTGATTCATGGAAATTAGCAAGAAATAATTAATGTTAATGTCATAGAAAAGTGAATGAATACTTCAATTAAAAAGTAATTTAGAAGGATAATTTAAATAAAAAATATTATTAATTAACGTGTCGAAACCAATTAAAACGTTTAATACGAAACCTATAGTAATTAATAATTAGAGTGTACGAAGATTGGAAATGATTTCATGAAAAGTTTAATTAAAGTAACTTGTTGCTTCCATGCATTTTGGTTATAAAAGACAAATTAATTTTTATAAATATGTATGGCTTGCAGCAGCAGTTCTTGTTTTACATAAATATATATATTAACAGTAAGTGACCACATGAACATTATACAATAATAAAGTAAGCAATTGAATTGATTAATTAAACTTAAGTCAGTAGTAGCAATACGGTGTATATATTAGTAGTCATGCTTATGCATGTTTAACATAATTATAAAATTAAGTTTTTTATTAAACTTATAAATCATTTATTCTTTTTAATTAATTTGAATGGATGAAGTTTAACGAACTATATTAATATGAGATTATAATTTTGAGTATTACATTGTTTAATTCAGATACGGATTTCGTACTTTTTCAGCGACACATTTGTAAAATTTAATTAGTTCGTTTTGTTCCTCGTTTCAAAATTGATTATTGTTTCTCATAATTATTTCTTATAAAATTAATATGATAGTTTTATGTTAGCGTTGATACATATAACTCCTATTTGTACTATTTGAAGTATTTAATCATGTCTAGTATTTATTTTGATATTTGTAAAATGTACATATTAAAATATTTTAGACTTTAGGTTGATAATTCGATGTACATATTAGAATTCATTTGTATTAATATTGTGTTGCATGTGTTGTAATATTATATTATATATTTGTTAGAATATACCTTGGAGTATACCAGAACTATAACCATCATGGGGATTGAGGGTACCAAATACACTGATGCATGTCACCATCTGTGGCGGTGATCTCCATTTTTGCTCGCTCCAATGGAAGTTGGTCATATGATGATTCTGTTGTGAGAGGCGTATGAGTCCACTTGTAATTTTCTGTTTTGTTCTATTCTGTAAATTAATAATATTTGTGTCAAACATGTTTTCCGATTTTACATGCATTTCAATTGCGTTGTCTGTTACATAATGTATATGTGACATATTTTAATTGCTCTATGTGACTCTGTGATATTATTTATAACCCACTATAGAGATGTTATATGCAGGTGTTTGAAGGCTGAGCAACCATTAAAAACACCTACCCGAAATATTAAAGATCAAATGGTCTAATTTATAGCTAGTTAATGTCAAAGTGATTTAATTAACAATTTTTAGCAAGTAGCTAATTATCACCTAAATCATTTGTGACCATGCAAAATATTAAAGAGTACCAAACAAAAGTAATTCATTAATAAAAAAAAGGTTGATGTAATCATACAGCCGAATTTTACTGCAGCTGCAGATGGAAGAATCGAACGAGAAGAATATGAATATAAGCATATGGCTCATGCTACAAGTAACATCCCATGCAATATTTCACAGAGACTGAATGGTCAATCCAATCCAGATTTTTACCCAAAGGTACTACGGACAAAACCGGAGATCATCCAGATGATCCATGCATCAACTCTCTCTCTCTTCTCCATTACCATAGATGTAAAGATCAGAGAAAGAAAAGGAAAGGAGATGGAGGTGATGAAAAGACAGGTTGAAGTGATATACAAACTGTCATCACTTGCTTTACGTGCTAGTCTTTGCATGGGACCCTTCTTGTCCCCCAATTCAATATTTCCCGTTTTCCATTAATTTCCTCCACCATTTTTCATTTTCCACTCTCTCTCTAGAGATATATATAGCTTCTCATTCTTTCCTTCTCTTTCTGCTCATTCACCTCTCTTTTTCTTCTCCCTCTTTAAAATCTTCAAAGTTTTCGGCCCCTTTCCCTATCTACCTCTCAATGAATTTATAACAAAATCCCAGGCAAAAGTTTCATCAATAGCCACAAATAATTATAAAGTGCCGCTAAAACCTTTTCTCTCTTTATATTAAACTAGATAGTCTTGTCAATATAGCCGCAAATATTATAAAGCGCCCGTAAAGCTCTCACTACTAACAAATAACTACAAAAAAAAATCATGTCCGCCGCAGTAGCTGTCCTTACTAACCCGTGCACCACCAAAAGTACCCAGACCGACACCAACTACATTGCCGATAACCACCACGTGTTACCACCGCCACCACTCAGCCGCTACGAGTCCCAAAAACGCCGCGATTGGAACACATTCGGCCAATACCTAAAAAACCACCGGCCCCCACTGGCGCTCGGCCGGTGTAGTGGGGCCCACGTGCTAGAATTCCTCCGGTACCTCGACCAATTCGGAAAGACAAAAGTCCACACAAACAACTGTCCATTTTTCGGCAACCCTCACCCGCCAGCACCGTGTCCTTGCCCACTCAAACAAGCGTGGGGTAGCCTCGACGCTCTCGTGGGCCGCCTCCGTGCCGCGTTTGAAGAGCACGGTGGGTCCCCCGTAACTAACCCATTTGGCGCACGCGCCGTCCGGTTGTATTTGAGGGAAGTGAGGGACTCTCAGGCTAAGGCTAGAGGGATAGCTTATGAAAAGAAGAAAAGGAAGAAGCCACATCCGCAGCAACAACAGCCGCAAGATCATTATCTTGATCACGATCATCAGTCAAATGGTCATGAGATGATTGGTCAACTGGGGTATAATGGTCAAGTATGTGAAGGTAGTTTTGATGGTTTGGGGATGGCTGGTTCATCGGATCATTTTCGGTGCTCCATGTTCCATATGTCCATCTTCAATTAGTAATTAATTAGGGTTTATGTTTGTTTACTCTTTGATTTTAAGTAGTATTTATTTTGGGGGGTTTTGTTAATTAAAGGGTAATGAAAAGATTTTTTTTAGAACCCTACTTTGGATGAATTGTCAATGTTTTAGCGGCAATATATTATGGAAATTGTTAAAATTTAAATTGATTTATAAGTTATTTTAATTTGTGATTTATAAGTAAAAGTGTTTAACATTAATTTAATTTATAAGTCAAAAATTAAGTTAAAATAAGTTCTGAAAGTATTATAATGACTTAAAAATTAAAATAAAATATAAAAATTACTAAAAAAAGATATTAATAACTTTGTATTGTAATATATATATATAATATTATATTGTATTTTATCAATTATATATATTTATTTATTTACACATTTTTGTTATAACATTTTCAAGAGATATAATGAATATTATATTTGGTCAAACCAATTTATTAAAAATAATTTATAAATAAAATATTACAATATTTTATAATATTAATACAATATTTTGTAATATTAGTATTTAATATAATAGTATTAATAATATTACAAAATATTATTATTAATATTAATATTATAAATATAAATATTATAAATACTAATTTTACAAAATATTAATATAATAGTATGGGTTATGTTCAGATGACCACCTACGGTTTGGGCGGTTTCCCACTTAATCACCTGTAGTCAGTAAAATTACATTTAAACTCTTGATTTTTTGAGTTAAAGTGAAAACGTTACTTTTTCAATTCAAATTAACGGTGCGTGCATGTCAGACGCTAAAAACGTATGAAAAGATGGTGTAACATTAAAAAAAACTAAAAAATGCCTAAAATAGCCTTTTTCTTCCTCAAACCACAATCATGCATTCTCTCTGTCATTTCTCTCATTTCAAGCAAAAGATTCACAGCGATTTCTTGGAAGAAAATGGAGATTCAGTTCGTGCGGTAGTTGTAAATACTAAGACTGGGGCTGATTCAGCTTGGATCCAAACCCTAACTATCCTGAATCCACTCCGTTTGGCTCTTCGGTCCCACTGTCGAACAGGAACGACAAGAGCTACGATTGTGGAGAAGATACTGATGGAATTTTCAGTTCTGATGGACCGGTGCTTCCACCTCCTGGAGAAATGCAAGAGGAAGGCTTTGAACTTCGTCTTCTCCGTTCCCCTCTTTCTCTCTCTAAAACACCAAATTCCGATGGATCGGTGCCTCCACCTCCCCTTCTTTATCTCTCTAAAACCCCAAATTCCTCCCAATCCCCTCTCTTCATCTTCTCCATTTACACTTCAACATATATATCAAATTGGGTGGGACTGCCACGGGTTGCCGGTGGAGCACGAGAAAGTATTCTAAACTCTGATTTCTGGAAACGTGATGGAAAAGAGTAAGTATTGTTCAATCATCAATGGCCATGTTGTTTTTAGTTCTGCGAAACAAACAAACTTCTAAAACATGGTAATTTTGGCAGAATTCATTTGCTTTCTCAAAATTTTCTTTTTGACCAAAAGGGAAGAAATTTCTGTATATTCTAAACATGTATGAATATATAAATTTTTATTTATGAGTTAAGGTTATAATCAATTTTTGAGTTTTGTTGTCTTGTTTTGTGCTTTTATAATCTGATATCTTTTACTTTCTGTTTTTGAAGTTCCCTGTTTGGTCCTATCTGTTCTGTGCTTACTTGCTTTCATAGTTGATGTGGTATTTATGTTTTTTTATAGAATTTCTTGATTTTGTATGTAGATCAGTTTGTTTCCGTTAATGGTGTACTTATTTAACTAGAAAATGATTTCTTAGTTGCAAATTTTCAAAAGATGTATATGATTGCTTAAATTTTCTCATTGCAGGCTTTTAATTTGGGAGGAATGTTATTATGGCCCTATAACTTATTCTAGTCTTCCACACATTTCTGGGATTGAGAACCCAGACGTCTTTGATGAGTGGGAAGCTTGTTGGGTTTCTTCTGAAGCTCGCAATTCTCCGCTTGGGGTGCAAGCAGGGGAAAGAGTCCAGCCGCTTGTTAAATTAAGTCTTTGCATAGTTTGTGGAATTACTGAAACATAGTTTGTTGCTATTTCTGTTTAGAGGAACCCATTTCATGCAGTTACTGGAATATGGTTTGTGGAATTACTGAACACATTTCTCCGTTTGTTTTTTGTTTGTTAGAAAAACAGAGAGACAGAGATGAACTTAAAAGAGAGAGATGCTCAAAAACAGGGTAATTTATATTTTTGGTTGTTTTTATAAATGATTTTTCAGCTGGGGTGTTTTAAAGTGAGGGTAATTAAGTCTTTAGTCAAATAAAGTAACGGAGTTAGACGGAAAACACTTTTTCACTTTACCTCAAAAGGTCGGGAGTTTAAATATAACTTTACTGACTACATGCGGTTAAGTGGGAAACCGCCCAAACCCCAGGTGGTCATTTGAATTTAACCATAATAGTATTAATAATCAAAGCGGAGGCATACGTACTTGGCTAAATGGCTAGTATTAATAAATAAATGTATAAATACTTGGTAAAAGAAGACATCAAGTGCCAAAAAGAATTTTACTCCAGCCGCCACAACTTGTAGCGGTTGAAACAATTAAAATGGGACAAGTCCCTTTTTAATTGTCCCAGCCGCTACAAGTTGTTGTGCCATGACTTTTTTGGTTGCTCCCAGCAACCGATTGTCATGGATGCGATCCCTACGTGTGTGTATATATATATATATAGGGTAGTTATCCATAACAAACAATTATTATGAACATTATTTTAGCAAATCGATATTACATCGTTAATTCAGATATCCAATGGTTCAAAGAGGATTTCTTTTACTGGCCGTTACTCTTTAGTAGAGTAGCGGTTATAGATTTTTTTTGTTGGCCGCTATTTGCTAGAGATTTTTTTTTCCTGGCCGCTATTAAGAGTAGTGGTCAGGAGAAATATATCCCCGCCTTAGTTAGATTTAAATAATTTTAATGTATAAATATTTATATAAATAATTTCTTTAAGTAATAAAATTTAACATTGTCAACTATATGTATAATGTATTTATTTTTATAAATAATTTCTTAAGTAATAAAATTTTAAATTGTTAATTATATTCAATATATTTATTTGTATAAATAATTTCTTAAGTAATAAAATTTAACATTATCAACTATATTTAATATATTTATTTATAAAATATTTGTATAAATAATTTCTTATGTAATATAATTTAATATTGTTGATTATTGTGACATTATTTAAAATTTAAGCTCCATATTGTACTGCAACTTGGAATTATCTTACAAATTAATACATTAAAATTATTTAAATTTAACTAAGGTGAGAATGTTTAAGGCATTTCTCATGGTCACTACTCTTAATAGTGTCCAACAAAAAAAAGATATTCTCTAGCCGCTACTAGCGGCCATTAAAAAAAGTTCTCTTTTGGCTGTTAGATATTTGAATTAACGGTATAAAATATGTTTGTTGAAATAATTTTCATAACAAGCAAACAGATCGTTATTATATATCTATCTAATAAAATACAAATGATTTTGAATTTTTCGCTCACTCAATAAATTATCTGGGCCGTCCAAAGTTTGGGATAAATCCCACCGTTCATACATCTATCTAATAAAATACATCTATCTATCTAATAATCTAATAATAATTTAATAAAATACAAATGACTTTAAATTTCCCGCTCACTCAATAAATTATTTTGATCGTTCAAAATTTGAGATAAATCATATTGTCCATACAGTGCCGAAGGCACGAGACCCAGCTAGTATATATATATATATACATATAGCAAGGATCAAGTGTATACTCCTTATTTTACTCACCAGTGCTCACCCCCCTTTAGGCGACGGTTTCGATCATACAACCGTCGTCTATACTTTTAGCGACGGACAACATATAGCGTCACTAAAAGTATAGACGACGGTTGTATGACCGAAACCGTCGCCTAAAAGGGGATGAGCACGGGTGAGTAAGATAAGGGGTATGCACTTGATCCGGACCGTATATATATATATATATATATATATATGTATAATTCTGATTAATGGATAAAATGCATGGTTTTATTAATTGGAACTTTCAAATTGGGACAACGAAAGTATAATTTTATTCTTATATAGTTTAACCCAAAATGGACTTTGGTGATCGTATGAATGAAATTTGGTAAATGGCCCTGGCGGTGATAGATATAATGTGATCATTGTATATTATATTCTCCTTCGATTCAATTTATTTAATGTCACATTTTTATGTTTCAAAAAAGTGTAGTACTATAGGTTTATGTATAAGTAATACAAATAATTAATTCTTAAATTGTTCTAGGTGAGAATAATTAATCTGATTTTGGGGTGTTTGATAAAAATTGAATGAATCTGAATCTGAATGAAAAAAATTATTTGATAATTGACATGTCTGAAACATCTGAATAATAGATTTTTATTATTTTACCCCTCTAAAAAATTCAAAAAATTATTGTAAATTTATTTAATATTACTTAATATAATAGTTAATATTGTAAAAAAATAAATAAATCATTTAGCCACTCATTCAACCCGTTCAACCAAAAAAATGAGATTAAACAATTGAGCCCAAATCGTCTGAATAGCTCACCGATTCAACCATTCAACTAAGTGATTGAATCGGTCAGCCATTCAGCCATCCAGAAAACAAACAACCCCTTCTTCTAATTATATACCAAACAAGCTCAACGGTCTAGAATCTCATCTAGGGTAGTAATTTGATTTAATATAAATATTGTAAACCTAGAATCTCATCTTTTGAATTCTTATTTACTAAATTTTTAATTTTTCTTGCCAGTATCTTTAGCAAACTCTATCAGTATATCTCCCTCTTAATTGGTATTCGGGTATGAAATTAAAACCTTAGCTCCAATTTGTTTCGTTGGGCTCAAGGCTCAAGCCACATGGAGGAATATTTTGTGCGTAGAACGGTAGAAGTATATTAAAAAATGGTAGGTTGAGTTTCAAGGAATGTATAAATTCTAGTTGTATTTAATTTTTAATGTCTAATGTCTAAAGCTTGAACCTATTTTGAACATGAACTTATTATCACACTGCCTCCATTGTTAACCTATTTTCAGCCTAAACTTATTAGGGTCCTTAACACTAATATACAACAATTAGAAAATAATTATAAAAATAAAACACACACAACATAATTATAAAAATAATGCAATTCATATTAATAAGGAAACCTAAAATTAAAGAGAAATATCTGTCATAACTAATCATTCAAATTCAAATATCTGGGATTTAATCACAAAAACAAATTCAAATTCAAATATTCAAATTCAAATTTCATAGGAAAGACTGCACAAATTTTGTACTTTGCAGGAGGTGGCGGAGGCAATTTTTAGAGGAGGTGAAAGCTTTGGAGGAGGTGACAACTTCGGGGGAGGTGGTAACGGTGGCTTCAGAGGCGGCGGTGATGGCTATGGAGGAGGTAACAATGGCGGTGGCGGCGGAGATGGCGGTGGTGGCTTAAGTGGTGGTTACAGAGACGGTGGAGGTGGAGATTGGGGCGATAGTGGCGGGAGCAACCATTTTCTGGTAGTAAAAGAAAATTCTCAAGATACTGCAGATGAGAAGATCATTAGTAATGTCATGGTAACCAAACTTTTATAACAAGGTAATCAAACTTTTATACTAAGGTAACCAAACTTTTATACCAAGATAACTAAACCTTGGTAATAACCAAACCTTGGTAATTACCAAGGTAACCAAACTTTTATACTGAGGTAACCAAACTTTTATATTAAGGTAACTAAACTTTTATACCAAGGTAACCAAAACTTTTATACTAAGGTAACCAAACTTTTATACTAAGGTAACCAAACTTTTATACAAAGGTAACCAAACTTTTATACTGAGGTAACCAAACATTTATACCAAGGTTACCTTGGTATGAAGGTTTGGTTACCTTGGTGTGAAGGTTTGGTTACCAACTGCACTATGAAAAAACTGATGGTGTGGAGGTGGATTGATTACCTTGGTATAAAAGTTTGGTTATCTTAGTATAAAAGTTTGGTTACTTTGGTATAAAAGTTTGGTTATCAAACTTTTATACTGAGGTAACCAAACTTTTATACTAAGGTAAACACCAATCAACAAAAAAAATGATCATAAATTCATAATCAAACGCACATTTTGTATAAAATTAAGATCATAAACCCCAAATGAATGAAATTAAAGAGAAAACCTTAAAAATTAGTGCTCGAGAGAGAGAGGTAAAATAGAAGTACTTACAAAAACAGAGTACAAAGAAATATGAAGAACAATTGGAAGAATGAAAGAGATAGAAAAAATGGCATAATAGAAGAAAATGACAGAAATGGCGTCTTCATCTTTTATATAAAAATGGCAGAAATGGCGTCTTCATCTTTTGAAGAAAAAATGGCAGAATAGAAGAAAATGAGAGAGAAAATGGCAAAATGACGTCTTCATCTTCTCTCTTCAATGGCGTCTTCATCTTCTCTCTTCACTCTTCAGCTTTTGTCTTTAAATATGAAAATGGAAGAATAGAAGTGCAGTGGCGTACAGAAAATGAAAGTAGGAGGAGATGAGAGAGAAAATGGCAGAAAAGAATAAAATGGCAGAATAAGAGGAGATGAGAGAGAAAATAGCACCTACCAAAACTAATCCCCTAAATTAAGGAATCCTAATTATACTAATATAATCATGTCAGCCATTACATATTAATCCCTTAATTTAAGGACCTTTAATTATGTTAAGATTGAAAATAAAAATAAAAAAGTGTAATACTTTTTTAATTATTTTATAGGTGTATGATTTTTGTAATTATTTCTAAAAATGTATTATTATATGTAATTTACCCAACTTATTATCACACCTGAACTATCTTCAGACGACCCATGTCGCGTTGTTGATGAACGAATCTTGGCGTTAACAAACCTCATAATTTAACATTCCAACAAAATAATTTTTATCAACATACATCTTTTTATCAGATCTTGAATATTATACCAAATTAAACGACTTAATTTTTTTTAATTCTTGTATTTTTATAATTTTTTTACCTTCAATTCCTAAGTTTATTCTTTGGTTTTTCTCGAGTTCCAATTAAACATAACAAAAAATGAGTATATATATATATATATATTACGATTTTATGTATTGATTTTGTTGTTGTTAGTTAAGTGGATAGTTATGAGAATAATCATGTTAAACACATATGTTATACTAGGGATGAGCATGGTGCGGTTTGATGCAGTTTGAAGCTCAAATCGTACACGAAACCGCTTAGGTGTAATTTGACAAATTCAAAATCGCACATGAAATCGTTTGTAATCGGTGCGGTGCGATTTTGAACTGTGCGGTGCGGTTTCATTTGGTACGGTTTCGATTTCAAAACTAATTGAAACAACAATATTAAATATCACTTTGATAACACACACAACCTTACTTATAATGTTTTGTCTAAACAAACGCTAAATATAATATAGTAATATGATGTAAACTATTAGAGTAGAATATAATAGACTAAACAAAAGCTAAATATAATTTTTGCTACTCTACTCTTAGTAACAATATGCTGTAATAATTTACAGGTTACTCTACTATTACAACATATTGTTACTAAGAATAACTCAATCATATTACAAAATATTGTTAACAAAGATCATATTACAATAATATTACAATCATAATACAAAGATTCAAAAATATTATAGACTACTTTACCAAATATGGTGCGGTTTCGGTTTTATGCGTGCGGTTTCAGCTAATAACCAAACCGGAACTGTAAATTTGATTTTTCAACCCATCTAAAATTGCCACATAAGCCGAAACCGTTTGTGCGATCTGTGCGGTTTTTGGTGCAGTTTCAGTTCTAATTTGGTTCTTTGTTCAGCCCTATGTTATATAATAGAGTCACCCATATAATTCTATTTAATTACATATATTAGTATATATCACAGTTGTAATTTCATATTTTTTAACAATACATAACAGAATTCCAGCAAACGTACAGTTAATATATAAATTTGTTAATTTGGAGGAAATTATAACTTTATATGAGTAGATTTTTGTACAACTATATATACGATTCGTCAAAGGCATGGGCTAGCTTATTATCAGTAGTGTAAGACCCCAAATTATTAATAAATAAAATTTAATTTCCTCTATTTATTAATTTGAAATAGTAAGGGTTGATTTGATTAATGTGGTTAGTTATGGGTAAAATGCGAAATATTTTAAATAAGCAAGTGGTTATAAAATATTCATTTTTATCGGAGAATATTCGTTTGGTCGTGGAATATTCTTACTGTCGGGGAATATTCGTACGACGGCGCAGCCTTGTGTGGGCCCCATAACAGAAAGCGATTGGATGAAAAAAATGACAAGTATAAGTTGTTTATAAATAATGGCGTAGCTGTTACCGTTAATACTGTTGGAATACCCGGCGGTTAAAACACAGTAATACGCGTTGTTGCACAGTAGCACACGGTATTGTACCAATTATTGATTCTTACGTAAGAAGGCACTACTCAATAATTGTTACAGTAACTACTGTTCAATATTTTATTTTATTGATTCAATAATTGCTACGTTGATATTTTATATTATTGTTGTTTCAATAATTGTCATTACACAATATTTTCCATTATCGGAGTAATAATTCATATTATCTAAATAATATTATTAGATAACATTATTGGCAATGTCTAGAAAGTTCTGTCTAAGAAGAGGTTTGGTCACATAATTACGCGTCAGTAAGGAGAAATCCTTATTGGAAAGCCCCTTATTTCCTGAAAACTGTCTGGTTGTCAGTATTGTGATTCAGTAATATTATTTGTGAATAATTAATTATTGCTATATATGATGAGAAAAATATTCATTTTATGTGGATATAAATGGAGAAAATTTTTAAAGTGACAATTGTTGAAAATCGATATTTTATCTTTTCTGATAAAATAATATTTTATTATATTATTATAATATAATAATGATGATATTTTTTAACAATGAATGTGGGATATATGAGTATATCAGGAGGAAGAGTATTTTTGTGGGGTCTATCCGACAATAATTCTATTGTGGGGTCCACTAATGATTGTACCGTCGTACGGATATTCTCCGATAAAAAGAATATTCCCCGACCAATCGAATATTATACAACCACTTGCTTACTTTGTATAATTTATAAATACTACCCATAACTATAACATTATATCAAATCAACACCATAATATTCAAAAATATAATTCGAAAAAATTAAATATTTATTCATAAAATCTGGAGTCTCACAGAATTCGTAAGAAATAATGAAGGAATGAGCTTCTATTTATAGAAGAATGGACTGCATAGTAATTATTTCATGAACGGTCCAGATTGATTTACTTTAAACGGACGGTCTAGATTTAAAACAAAATTTTTTAAATAAAATATAATATATTCTATTTATAATCTAATAAAACGAATAACTTTATAAAAGTATTCTGTTTTATATAAAAAGATTTTACTATGCAAAATACTATGCAGGCACTATGCAACACTATGCATAATAAAATATAATATATTCTAATTATTGTCTAATAAAACAAATAACTTTATAAAAGTATTTTATTTTATATAAAAAGATTTTACTATACAAATACTATACAGACGCTATGCAAATACTATGCATAATAGAATATCATATATTTTATTTATAGTCTAATAAAACGAATAACCTTATAAAAGTATTCTGTTTTATATAAAAAACTTTTCTGTTTTATTATAATTATAATACTAATAAAACAAAACTCATCATCATTATTATTATTCACATTATTAATCGACCAGGTCGTTCCCAGGAAAGAGAGAGTTTTCCAATAAAGATTCCTATCCATTAGTGCGCAATTAGGTGACCAAATCTCTCATTGACAGAACTTCTAGACATCGTTAATATTGCAAATAATAATATTAATAACTTTGTTATCTCAATTATTGATTATAAAATATTGATAATAATTGAATCAAATAACGTGAGATACTATGCAGCAATTACTGTAATAATAATTGAACAAAACTGAGTGACTTCTAACGTAAGCATCAATAATCAATACCCTGTGCTACTGTGCAACTACGCGTATTACTGTACTTTTAACACCGGGTGTTTCAACAGTTAACGGTAAAACTTTCGCCGTTATTTTCATAAAATATTTTTGTCGTTTTCTCAATCACACAATAATTTTGTTGTGGGGTCCACCAATGATTGTGCCGTTGTACGAATATTTCCTGTTCAAACGAAAATTCTCCGACCAATCGAATATTATATAACAACTTGCGTACTTTGAAAAATTTATAAATATTACTCACAACTATAACATTTTATCAAATTTACTCCATAATATTCAAAAATGATATTTATAGAAAATTCATCTTTATTTATAAAAGTTGAGGTCTTACAATATTTACATCAAATACTAATTAAAAAAATACTAAAATACTAAAAAAAATCAAATTAAAAAATAAACTAAAATACTAACATTCAAATTAGTTTGTTAATTAATCAAAATAACAAAAATTCAAATTACATCATTAAAATACTAAAATCATAATACTAAATACTAATTGATATAAAATTTTTTAATTACTAAAATTATAATACGAAATAATTTTTTTAAACTATATAAAAATTTTATGGTGTAATAATCTATACATAACAATATATGTTATAAATAATATAAATAATTTGATGATGTAATAATCTATACATAACAGTATATGTTATAATTTGATGATGTAATAATATTTTTTAAAAATGTATTCAAAAATTCAAATTACATCATAATATTTTTAAATTGGTATGATTTTAAAAATTAATATTAAAAATTACTAAAATAATCATAATACTCCAGTTTTCTTAAGATGCATTAATTACTTGAGGATTTCGCTGTTGTAGAGATGAGTTTTGTGAAAATAAATGGTTTAGATGTTTTTAGGAATTTTACAGGATATTTACTAATATTGCCAAAAAATAACAAGGAGAAAACATTAAACTGATGAATGGGCTAAGTCAGGGAGGACTTATAAAAAGTATAAGAAAATAAGATATGGTGAGGAGGAGATTGAGGCTTTGAGGTTTTTTGAGCTAAGGTATGTACTAAGTAAAAGGAACAATTTGCAAAAGGAGTACATCTCTTATTTAAAAACTAAGAAAAAGGGATATAAGAAAAAGGGGCTTTAAAAAATTTTGGGCCTAAAGCCTGGACACCTTGAATTTTAGCCCAGGGCCGATGCTGATTATTAGGAGATCTAAAACATTTCACGAACAACTAAAATATTTTAGATATACTTTTATTAAAACTACGTTTTGTAAAAATTATTTTAAAAAATAAATAGGGGCCGTGATGATATTTTTATAAATAAAAAATAAATAAATAAGATGACTCTTTTAATATAAAGTAGTGTACAACAGTTGAGACACGTAGCGCGTACATCACATAAACAACTTACGACCATTTGTTTACTTAAAGGCCAAACAAAAGCTGCTTATATACGGTTCTTATCACTTATTATATCTTCCAACACAAAACCGCGTACCATCTATTTCATACTACATCTCCTCTGTCTCGCAAAGAATGTCAGCTGCAGTAGCCGCTGCCGCCGCAGCGGCCTTAGCCAACCGTCGCAACTCCACCACCGCCTCCGCTACCACCACCACCAAATACAACTACAACAGTTACACCAATCTCCACCTACCACTATCGTCACTGCCACCAAGACGGCGGCTTGGCCGCTATGAGGTGCAAAAGCAGGAAGACTGGGACGCATTTGGCCAATACTTAAAGAACCACCACAACCCGCCGGTGTCTATGTGGCGGTGTAGTGGAGCCCATGTGGTGAAATTCCTCCGGTACCTCGACCAATTTGGGGAAACTAAGGTACACAATCATAGTTGTATGTTTTTTGGGAAAGCTTATGCGCCAGCAGCATGTCCTTGTCCACTCAAACAAGCGTGGAGTAGCCTTGATGCGCTTGTGGGCCGCCTCCGTGGCTCCTTTGAGGAGCACGGCGGATCACCGCAGGCCAACCCGTTTTGTTCGCCGGCGGTGTGGTTGTATTTAAGGGAAGTTAAGGAGTCTCAGGCTAAGGCAAGAGGGATAGCTTATGGCTAATTGTGAAAAAAAGGAGAAAAGGAAGAAGAAGAATTGCATAGCAGCCACATGATCATCACTCAAAGCCAATACTTTCTCGAAAAATGATTGGTGGATTTTTCTGATGGAAGATTTGGTGATGGTGGGTTCATCCGATAAAATCTTGGAGCTGTATATATTGCTCACAACTCTAAGATTCCTATATGTTTGTTCTTGAATTTAAGGAGATGTATGTTATTATGAAACTAATTAGGGTTTATGAATTATGATCATTGACTCTTTTTGGTCTTTAGATACCCTCTTCTTTTCATCTTCGAGATTATTAGCAGTCGATTGATTGATTGGTATTGTAATTAATTTAAGAAGTTAATTTTACTACTTTTAGATTTTATTTTGAAGAGGTAATGCAATGGAAGGAAAATTAAGGAAAAAGCATACTTTCTCTCTTTAAAAAATATTTAGATAGGTTCCCCTACTTTAGATTTTGTTGGGAAAGAGCAATGGAGGGAAAATTAAGAAAATGAAATGAAAAAATAAATATAAAAACATTCAAGTGCTTTCATCAATTTTAAAAATGAACTTATGTTAAGGCCTTGTTTGAGTGGTAGTATAGTGAATTGTCACTTTAATCTAATCAAGATTCTTGGTAATGAAATCCTTAATATATATTGGAAATTAAATGATATATATATATATATATATATATATATATATATATATATATATTATATTTCGATTTTATATGTCAATTTTTTTATTGCGAGTTATGTTAATAAATCTAATTAGTAATATTTTTAATATATATGTAATACAGTGAGCTAATTTTATAATCATATCTAATCTCATATATTGTTATACGACACAATCGTAATTAGACATTAATCTTCCCCAATATATAACAAGACACATATATATTTATTTAATGGCATATTTGGTTTGGGGGAATATGGAATGAGCATTGCAAAAGTGGAGGAAATAAGCATTCTAATAGAATTAATACTAATTAATCATATGTTTAAATGAATACTTATTCCATCAAGATGCATGGATAAAAGTTAATCATTCCATTCCAATTGACAAACTTAGAAAAAATTCTCGATCGATTAAATTCGATTTACTTCTCGTTTTTACCAAGTATACAAATAAGTGTCCATTTCATTTCATTCTCATTCTCATTACATTCTCATTTTCATTTTCATTTATTTCCAATGTTGTAACCAATTGGAACATGTAGTTTTTTTTATATAGAAATTGTAATTTCAGCTAACCTTAATTTTATTATTATTATTATTGAGTTCGAGTGTCATGAAACAAAAAGATTATTTAAGAGTCTTCAATATTATAGCTAGGTATTATTAACAAAGAATAAAATTCATCAACAATAAAAATTCTCACCCACACCCTTGATTCTTGATACCCAAATGAGGCTTAAGAAGAAACCTATGACAACTAGAAACGTAGCAAGGAATTAGCTAATTGGTCCAATTCTACTATCAATTTCCCACCAAAAATATTTTCCACAGGTACAAATTATTATTTCTTCTATCTCCCAAAACAAAACTGTCATATAAAAAGACTGATAGAGACTCCTATAAATATTAGGCCAGACATGTTTCAATAATTTCTTGACATGTCAAATCTCATGATTATATTTAACTATATATATATATATATATATATATATATAAATGTATAATAGATGGGGTCCGATTCATAGTCGTCAACGTTGTTAATTTAAGAATAACCTTATATACATCGTTACCATTTATCCGATGATCTAACGATTTAATAGATTTAATAGAAGTTTCATTCGCAGTTTAATTTTTAGTATTCCGTAATTTAATACTGCGGATAAGACAGATGACCAAAATATCCTCTTTGTAAAAGTCTTTCGTCCATAACATTAAACTGCACACGATAAATATGACTGACCAACTTGGAAACGACGTCGTTTTTAAATAAGTGACGTCCACAGTATTAAACTGCGGACGTTAAGCCAATTAAGAAACCCGTCGTATTGACTAAATTCAATTTTTTTTAGTTTTTTAAACTCTGCAATACTGTGGATGCCAAATAATTAATTTTACTCTACTATTTCATTGATTATCATCCAAGAAATCGAACCATGAACTGTAGTAGAAAGTGCCACTATGAACCGACTTACAAATGAAGTTGAGTTGAGATTTGATTCTACTTTTGAGACTACCATAATCGATGGACTGAGTCTTTGTATTACTCTCATTTGATTTTCTAGGCTAGCAGGTCTTGGGATTAGTGTTCTTAGCAAAATAGAAAGCAATTCTTTCGACTGGATTAGCTGTTTCAGATGACATATATACATTCACAATAGATAAGCAATCTGCTTTCATGGAGTGAATAAATGAAATCGTAAAATAGAATTAATTATTTGGCATTCACAGTTTAATATTAATGCAGAGTCTAGAAAACTAAAAAAAATTGAAATTGACCAATACAACGTCGTTTCCTAATTAGCTTAACATCCACTGTTTAATACTACAGATCGATGACACATATTTAAAAACGACGTTATTTTTCAATTGATCAACTATACTTAGCGCCCGCAATTTAATACTGCGAACGAGTGACTTTTACAAGATAAGTATTTTGAACATCTGTTCCATTCCCAGTATTAAACAGCAGACGAGAACTTTATTAACCATTCGATTTACGAATGGACGATCACGATGTGTTGTAAAATAACTTTAAATTAATAACGTTGTCAATGAATTAATTCCCAATATATATATATATATATATATATATATATAGGCTTCATAATCATTTAACAAATAAATTACCCACATCTCTTGAATTTTATAGAAATTTGATATTTGATAGTTTGAAGAAAAACTAGATCTGGTATAAAGATAAGGTATGAATTTTCCAAGGCCCATGTCACTTATTTCTCAGATATGTCGAATCTCATCACATCCACATACACATATCTGCATTAAAGGAAAAGAGAGGTCAATTATTGACATTTCCTTCACATATTTTCCTTTTCTAAACAAAGTTGTGGAGGAGAAATTGGACCCACTTCTATTTTAATTCATCTCTAACACACCATTACAGCATTACTCTATATTCATCTCATCCTTTCATGCACATAACTTTTTTTTTCCCATTAATTTACAATTTCTTTATAAAAAATACTATTTTTACGTGTGTTTTTAATATTTTTACATAATTTTTTTTTCACATGAAAATGGAACCCACTGTATGTTTAAAAATATCAAAAATACATATAAAAATATCAATTTTCTTTCTTTATATAGTTTATTTAAAACATTTGTTAAAATAAAGATTTGTTGTTGAAATAAAGGTGATAACAGCTAATGAGCTTATCAATTGTCAAAATTCTTTTTCCTAGAAGCTAATCATAGCATAAAGTTAGTCTCCACCAAACCAACTAAAGGAAATTAGGTTTCTTTCATTTCAATGCCACCCAAACACTTTTAGTAACCAAACATTAGGATAAGTGCACCCCCATTTTACCAAGGACAAATGTGTCTTTAACATTATGAGTAATATAAATATATTATCATATTATATAATTTAGAAATTAAAAATCTAAATAAACTAATTCAAATTTAAACATATATTATTAAAATATATACAAAACCAAAATAAAATTTTAATAAACTAATTCAAATTTTTAAAAAAGTTTTAAACACTCATTATTATTTTTAATTTTGATTTAATGAATGACTAAAATTCAAAGTTTAACTCAAATTAAATTAAAAAGGACCAAAATGACGCATGCAAAATAAAAGTTGCCATGGTATCTATTAGAAATTACACCTTATTTTATATTTTTGAGTCTTAATTATATATTGTTAAGTTTGGGTTTAATAAAATCCATTTGTGGACATAATTTAAGTAAACATAAATATGTAATTTGTTTTTCAAATGTGGAGAATAAAAGAGAATTTTATTTGATTTATGTAGAAATCGTTTGATTTGTATCTATAATGAGATATTTAACAAGGTGCAAAATTGTTTGATAAAAATTAACTTTCCTTAATTCCATTTAATAGAAAAATACTACTAGTTACTTTATACGTATAAGAGGTTTATACGTATAAGAGGTGTAGTCTATTTTATTTTGAAATAAAAGAAAAATATTGAAAATTATTTAAATTCTAATTAACCACTACATTAATATTTAGCATGTAACTTACATATTTAGTAAAAATAAATGTAATTAAAAATAGAATTTAATAATATATATTATGTAACTTATAAATATGTATGTACATGTGTATATGTATATGTAGATATATATACATAAGATATACGCATATATGAAGTAAGTTACATATAAGAAAACTATTATTTTACACATATATTTTCTCTCTTTTTTATCTTTTTTAATTTTTTTACAAACAAATAATTACTACAAAACAATGTTGTAAGACCCCAAATAATTAATAAATGAAATTTAATTTCCTTTAATTATTATTTTGAATAGTAAGGGTTGATTTGAATAATGTGGATAGTTATGGGTAAAATACGCAAACATTTCAAAATAAGCAAGTGGTTATAAAATATTCATTGTTGTCGGGGAATATTCGTTTGGTCGGGGAATATTCGTACGACGGCGCAGCCATGTGTGGGCCCCATAACGGAAAGCGATTGGAGGAAGAAAACGACAAATATAAGCTGTTTAAAAATAACGGCGTAGTTGTTACCGTTTACACTGTTGGAATACCCGGTGGTTAAAATACAGTAATACGCGTTGTTGCACAGTGGCACACGGTATTGCACAGTATTTTGAATTATTGATCCTTACGTAAGAAGGCACTACTCAATAATTGCTACAGGAGTTACTGTTCATTACTTTATTGATTCAATAATTGCTGCGTTGATATTTATATTTTTATTGTTTGTCATTGCACTGTATTTTCATTATCAGATCAATAATTCATATTATTTGAATAATATTATCAGATAACATTATTGGCAATGTCTAGAAAGTTCTGTCAAGGAGAGGTTTGGTCATCTAATTGCGCGCCAATAGGGAGAAATCCTTATTGGAAAGCCCCCTCTATCCTGGGAACGGCCTGGTTGTCAGTACTGTGATTCTGTAATATTATTTTTAATAATTAATTATTGATTATTATGATAAAGAAAATATTTATTTTATGTGGATATAGATGGAGAAAATTTTTAATGTGACAATTGTTGAAAATTAATATTTTATTTTTTTCTGATAAAATAATTCATTTAAATATATTATTTTAATAATATATTAACGATGATATTTTTATAATGAATGTGGGATATATGAGTATATGAGAAGGTAGAGTATTTTGTGGCATTAAATGTTTAACACATGTTTTGTGTGTCGGTGGACATAATTTTTGACGGAAAATTGAGTATAGACTGTAAAATCGCCCGTTTGTGGATTTCGGTCAATTTCTATTTGGAATTTGGAAAAATTTTCTTCTGCAAAGTTGTAGAGAATGGAATTTCCCATGGAAAGTTGCGAGTTTCGAATTTTTCTGATAAACGAGCTATTTTCTACGAATTATTGAAGTTTCGGAAAATAAAATGATTTTTTTATTAATTATGGCGGGACCCACTTTTTGGTTGGTGGAATTAGCATGAGGGCTGCTGGAAATTTTTCCAAGATGGTGGCTTGTCTTGGTCTTAATGAGCATACGTAGAGAATTGGTAAATAAAAAATAATATTTTATTATTTTAGTCTCCTTTGGCGTTCTAACATTTTCCTATAAATAGAGGGCTAAGTTAGAATTGAAAATCACACCAGAAACAAAGTTTTCTCTCTTTCTCTCTCTATATTATCAAGCGTATTCTTGTGAGTATACTTTGAGTGTTGCTATACGGTGCGAGTTTCTGTCAGCACTATACCGAAATTAAGTCAGAAGTACGGCTATTTTGAGGTAAGGGATGTTATTTTCTTCTTAAATGATATTATTTTCTTCAATATCATTATGCCGAAATATTGGTGAACGTTTTTATCAAATTTGGAACTTTTTGTGCCGGAGTTACTATTCACGTATACGGTACTATTCACGTATACGGCACTATTCACGAATACGGCACTATTCACAGAAAAAAAAAATTATTTTTTTTCTTTTCGTCCAAAATATCTATTGTAGATACTAGCTTTGATTGTATCCATGTTTTGATCATTCTTGAATTTTACACCACTATGATTATTTTTGAGGTATTTGTGGACATGGACAAAACAAAGTACGAATCCTTAATCCTTAATCCTTGTCATTTTGTTTCACTGGATTCGCTTCTTTAAAAATATTTTATCATCTTCAGTCTTAAAGGATGTTATTATTGAATATCTTTGGCCTGTAGTGCAAAGATGAATGATTTCTGATGAATATCTTTGGCCCGTAGTGCAAAGATGAACAGGTGTTTAGATGAACATGACCAACAGATGAATATCCTTGGCCTGTAGTGCAAGGATGAATATATGATTAAAGATGTGTACTGATTAATGTTACAGGGATAAAAATATTGTTGATGGACTGTTAAATTCATAGACATTAGTAGATTTCATCCTCTACGTAACTCTTCTATGAATTAATATTTTCCGCTGCGAATATTGATTTAAAACTTGTTGTCTATTGTATTCTATTAGATTTTTCCCTGTTGAAGACTAACGATAAATTGTTGTATATTATCTTAGTCATAATATTCTTTACTGAGCTAGTTGAGCTCACCCTTTTCCTTTTTGTTCCATTTTTCTTCTCAGGAGACGAGAATATAGCGGGTACGAGTCGGGGTATGAATTGATGGTCCTTGAGAGAGTTGTTTAGTAGTCCTCACCATTTTTGTAAAATAGTAAATCAATAATTGTATTGAGGATATAGTTGGGTATGTATATTGTCTAGATGACAATGTTTGTATTCAAACTCACAGTTTATGGGTTGTAAAAGTTGTGGTTGTTTCTGTACCATGTATTTGGCGACTCAAAATGGGTTGGATGGAATGAACCTATTTTGGGGGCGTCACAGTTGGTATCAGAGCTTAGGGATATGATCTCTGGCGGAGATCGGGGAATAGAACTAGGAGGGGAGAGACGAGTAATTCCTTCGCTAGTGTGTCCTACCTAAGCTTATTTGTTAGTTGGTCAGTATATAGGGATATTATGTGATATGTGATTTGCTTAATTAACCCTTGTTTTATGGCAGTATTTAAGAATGGCAACCGAGAATGTTAACAATGGAGTTAATGAGACCGTGGAGATGCCTGTACTTACTAATGAGGAGAACGTGCAACAGGCTGGCAATGTTCCTCCTGTGAACAACACCACTGATCAGACGATGAACGACGCAATGTTTAGAAGTTTTTTGCAGTTCATGCAAAATCAGACGAGGGAGACTCGTGTTCAAAATACAGGAGGAAATGATAACAATTCACGGGTTGTCACAGCCAAGCAGTTCAAAGAGCTGGGACCACCAGAATTTAAGGGAAAGCCAGACCCGATCATGGCGGAGACATGGGTCAAGCAAATTACAAAGATATTCGATGTCTTGGGATGCACGGAGGAACAGAAGGTTCCGTTCGCCACCTTTATGTTCCGTGGCGAGGCAGACTACTGGTGGGAGTCTGTGAAGCGTACCCATCCAGCCGCACTCAGCATGTCTTGGGAGACGTTTCAGAAACTATTTAATGACAAATACTTTCCTGAAAGTGTTCGTCATATGAAGGAAGTGGAGTTCATCAGATTAGAACAAAATAACATGACGGTGTCTCAATACGAGGCAAAGTTTGCAGAGTTATCCAGGTTTGCACCTCATTTGGTGGAGAATGAGGAACGTATGACGCGGATGTTTCTGAGAGGTTTGAAACCCGGCATACGACAATATCTCATCTCTCATAAATTTTCTCTCTATTCAGATGTTGTTAACAGGGCTCAATTGTTGGAGCGAGATAACGAGTACGGTCAACCGAGGTACCACAATCAGGATCATACCGGAGATAGCAGTCAACAAAATAACGATAACCAGTGGAGAAAGAAAAAGATGGACAAAAATGGTAACCACTTTGGTGGTAATCATAGCCATGAAAATAGAAGAAGCGAGTCAGGAGGAGATTTTAAAAAGAGGAGATTTAACAACGACCATGTGAAGACGACAGTGCCGGCAGCAACTGGTTCTAAGGGAGGAGAAAGACCACCGGTCATATGCTACAAATGCGGGAAAGAGGGACATATCAGTCCAAACTGCCCACAACAGTTCAAGGTATGCTATAATTGTGGAAAGGAAGGACATATCGCTCGAGATTGTACGGTAGCAAAACCTAGTTCAGCGGGGACGGTGACTCAAAAGACTGTCCCAGAAAAGCCAAAGTCAATGGTTCCTGGAAGAGCGTTTGTTGTGACTGGTCAACATGCGAGGAACCCAAACGAGGTGATCACGGGTAAGCTATTTATAAATTCTTGCGAAGTTTATACCTTACTTGATACCGGTGCTACCCATTCATTTATCTCTCCTGCTTGCGCTCAACGTTTAAACTTGACTCCGGAGAAATTAGACTTTGACCTATCTGTGGAAACTCCGTTAGGAGAAACTTTTATCACATCCACTGTTTATAAATCTTGTTTGATTCAAGTTGGCACCATCACCTTACCTGTTGACCTGATCTCTTTAAAGATACTTGCTTTTGATGTGATTTTAGGGATTGATTGGTTAACTACTCATCATGCCAAAATTGATTGTTTTCGTAAGGTTGTTAGTTTTCATATTCCTAATCAACCTGTTGTTCGAATTCAGGCAACTAAACCATTAAAATCAATCACTGTCATATCTAATCATAAAGCTATTCGTTTATTGAAAAACGGATGTCAAGCTTTCTTAGCCCATGTTATGGATTTGAATAAAGACACGTCAAAATTAAATAATATTCCTGTTGTTATTGACTTTCCTGACGTATTTCCTGAAGAACTTCCCGGTCTACCCCCAGAACGTGAAGTTGAATTCTTTATTGATCTTGAACCTGGTACAAAGCCCATTTCTAAAACCCCATATCGAATGGCTCCTATTGAACTTCAGGAGTTAAAAGTCCAACTACAGGAGTTATTGGACATCGGTTTCATTCGTCCTAGTACATCTCCTTGGGGTGCTCCTGTTTTATTCGTAAAGAAGAAAGACGGGAGTATGCGACTTTGTATTGACTATCGGGAATTGAACCATGTCACCATTAAGAATAGGTATCCTCTACCTCGTATTGATGACTTGTTTGACCAGTTGCAAGGAGCACAATTCTTTTCAAAAATCGATCTTCGATCTGGATATCATCAGCTGAAAATTAGAACTGAGGATATTCCAAAGACTGCCTTCAGAACTCGGTATGGGCATTATGAATTCTTAGTCATGTCTTTTGGATTGACTAATGCTCCTGCTGCTTTCATGGATATGATGAACCGAGTATTCAAGGATTATTTGGATCAATTCGTTGTTGTCTTTATTGATGACATTCTCATATATTCCAAAAGCCGTGAAGATCATGAGCACCATTTGAAGCTGGTACTCCAAAGGCTTCGTGAAAACAAGTTATATGCTAAGTTGAAGAAATGCGAGTTCTGGCTTGAGGAAGTAGCATTCCTTGGGCACGTGGTGTCAAAAAATGGAGTATCTGTTGACCCGACGAAGATTGAAGCAATACAAAGTTGGGAGCAACCGAAGTCAGTCACTGAAGTACGTAGCTTTTTGGGCTTAGCTGGTTATTATCGGAGATTCGTGGAAGGGTTTTCTCGAATTGCTACTCCATTAACTCAGCTAACTCGGAAGGATACAAAATTCGTATGGAGCGAGGAATGCGAGAAGAGTTTCCAAGAGCTTAAGAGGAGACTTATTTCGGCACCTGTTCTAACAATACCATCTGGTTCGGATGGATTTGTTATCTACAGCGATGCTTCAGGCAAAGGGTTAGGATGTGTTCTCATGCAACGTGGGAAAGTCATAGCCTATGCCTCGCGACAACTTAAAGAGTATGAGAAGAATTATCCTACTCATGATCTAGAGTTGGCAGCAGTCGTTTTCGCGCTAAAGATCTGGAGGCACTATCTATACGGGGAGAAAGTGGAGATATATTCAGATCATAAAAGCCTCAAATATTTCTTCACTCAAAAAGAACTCAACATGCGGCAACGACGTTGGCTCGAGTTGTTGAAAGATTACGACCACACTATTCAATACCATCCTGGAAAAGCGAACGTGGTAGCTGACGCATTGAGTAGAAGATCATATGCAGGAATGAGTGCAATGATGTCAAGTATACGCATAGAGCCAACTTTAATAGAAAAAGTTAAGGTTGCTCAAGCCAGCGATCCGGAGCTGATGCATATGAAGACGAAAGTACAAGAAGGTGCCATTCCAGAAGCGAGAATTGATGAAGAAGGAATACTTCGAGTCCACTCCAGACTTTGTGTTCCTAACAATCCTGATTTGAAGTACAAGATCATGATGGAGGCACACAATACACCGTTTGCAATTCATCCTGGAAGTACCAAAATGTATCGTGACCTTCGACATACATTTTGGTGGAACAATATGAAAAGAGAGATTGCAAAGTTTATTTCAACGTGTTTAACTTGTCAACGTGTAAAGGCGGAGCATCAAGTGCCGAAGGGTCCATTGCAACCACTTGAGATTCCGAAATGGAAGTGGGAACACATTACTATGGATTTCGTTACGGGTCTTCCTACGGTTTCTCAAGGCATCAATGCTATTTGGGTTATTGTTGATAGATTAACCAAGTCTGCTCATTTCTTGCCGATACGAGAGACTTATTCCCTTGAACGTCTTGCTCAAATGTACGTAAATGAGATTGTAAGATTGCATGGCATGCCAGTATCCATAGTTTCGGATCGTGACCCAAGATTTACTTCAAGATTTTGGGTTAGCTTGCAAAAAGCTATGGGTACGGAGTTACGATTCAGTTCGGCATACCATCCTCAAACGGACGGACAATCAGAGAGGACTATTCAAACTCTTGAAGATTTATTAAGACTCTGTGTCCTAGACTTCAAGGGCAGTTGGGATAAATATTTACCATTGGTGGAATTCTCCTACAACAATAGTTATCAGGCAAGCATTGGTGTGGCCCCATTTGAAGCATTGTATGGACGAAAGTGTCGCTCTCCAGTATGTTGGGACGAGGTGGGTGAAGCAACATTGTTGGGACCCGAGTTAGTACGTATGACTACAGAGAAGATCCAAACGATTCGACAACGTATACAAACGGCACAAGATCGACAAAAGAGTTATGCGGATCTTCATCGAAAGGACGTAGAATTTAGTGTTGGGGATCATGTATTGTTGCGTGTTGCCCCATGGAAGGGAGTTACAAGATTCGGGAAGAGAGGAAAGCTTAATCCACGATTTATTGGTCCGTTTCAAATTCTTGATCGAGTAGGTAATGTAGCCTATAGACTCGCGTTACCTCCAAGTATGTCTCGTGTTCATAATGTTTTTCATATATCTGTGCTTCGTAAATATGTGAAAGACCCGAACCACGTCATTGAGTTAGAACCGGACGAGATAGCCGAAGATTTAACGTATGAGGAGGTACCTGTCAAGATCTTGGATAGGAAGGAGCATGTCCTACGCACGAAGGTAATACCACAAGTTAAAGTTTTGTGGAGGAATCATGCTATAGAGGAAATGACCTGGGAGTTGGAAACAGAAATGAAAGCGAGGTATCCTCACCTTTTCGAAACACCAGGTACGTATGTCAATTTCGAGGACGAAATTTCATAAGGAGGGGAGGTTGTAAGACCCCAAATAATTAATAAATGAAATTTAATTTCCTTTAATTATTATTTTGAATAGTAAGGGTTGATTTGAATAATGTGGATAGTTATGGGTAAAATACGCAAACATTTCAAAATAAGCAAGTGGTTATAAAATATTCATTGTTGTCGGGGAATATTCGTTTGGTCGGGGAATATTCGTACGACGGCGCAGCCATGTGTGGGCCCCATAACGGAAAGCGATTGGAGGAAGAAAACGACAAATATAAGCTGTTTAAAAATAACGGCGTAGTTGTTACCGTTTACACTGTTGGAATACCCGGTGGTTAAAATACAGTAATACGCGTTGTTGCACAGTGGCACACGGTATTGCACAGTATTTTGAATTATTGATCCTTACGTAAGAAGGCACTACTCAATAATTGCTACAGGAGTTACTGTTCATTACTTTATTGATTCAATAATTGCTGCGTTGATATTTATATTTTTATTGTTTGTCATTGCACTGTATTTTCATTATCAGATCAATAATTCATATTATTTGAATAATATTATCAGATAACATTATTGGCAATGTCTAGAAAGTTCTGTCAAGGAGAGGTTTGGTCATCTAATTGCGCGCCAATAGGGAGAAATCCTTATTGGAAAGCCCCCTCTATCCTGGGAACGGCCTGGTTGTCAGTACTGTGATTCTGTAATATTATTTTTAATAATTAATTATTGATTATTATGATAAAGAAAATATTTATTTTATGTGGATATAGATGGAGAAAATTTTTAATGTGACAATTGTTGAAAATTAATATTTTATTTTTTTCTGATAAAATAATTCATTTAAATATATTATTTTAATAATATATTAACGATGATATTTTTATAATGAATGTGGGATATATGAGTATATGAGAAGGTAGAGTATTTTGTGGCATTAAATGTTTAACACATGTTTTGTGTGTCGGTGGACATAATTTTTGACGGAAAATTGAGTATAGACTGTAAAATCGCCCGTTTGTGGATTTCGGTCAATTTCTATTTGGAATTTGGAAAAATTTTCTTCTGCAAAGTTGTAGAGAATGGAATTTCCCATGGAAAGTTGCGAGTTTCGAATTTTTCTGATAAACGAGCTATTTTCTACGAATTATTGAAGTTTCGGAAAATAAAATGATTTTTTTATTAATTATGGCGGGACCCACTTTTTGGTTGGTGGAATTAGCATGAGGGCTGCTGGAAATTTTTCCAAGATGGTGGCTTGTCTTGGTCTTAATGAGCATACGTAGAGAATTGGTAAATAAAAAATAATATTTTATTATTTTAGTCTCCTTTGGCGTTCTAACATTTTCCTATAAATAGAGGGCTAAGTTAGAATTGAAAATCACACCAGAAACAAAGTTTTCTCTCTTTCTCTCTCTATATTATCAAGCGTATTCTTGTGAGTATACTTTGAGTGTTGCTATACGGTGCGAGTTTCTGTCAGCACTATACCGAAATTAAGTCAGAAGTACGGCTATTTTGAGGTAAGGGATGTTATTTTCTTCTTAAATGATATTATTTTCTTCAATATCATTATGCCGAAATATTGGTGAACGTTTTTATCAAATTTGGAACTTTTTGTGCCGGAGTTACTATTCACGTATACGGTACTATTCACGTATACGGCACTATTCACGAATACGGCACTATTCACAGAAAAAAAAAATTATTTTTTTTCTTTTCGTCCAAAATATCTATTGTAGATACTAGCTTTGATTGTATCCATGTTTTGATCATTCTTGAATTTTACACCACTATGATTATTTTTGAGGTATTTGTGGACATGGACAAAACAAAGTACGAATCCTTAATCCTTAATCCTTGTCATTTTGTTTCACTGGATTCGCTTCTTTAAAAATATTTTATCATCTTCAGTCTTAAAGGATGTTATTATTGAATATCTTTGGCCTGTAGTGCAAAGATGAATGATTTCTGATGAATATCTTTGGCCCGTAGTGCAAAGATGAACAGGTGTTTAGATGAACATGACCAACAGATGAATATCCTTGGCCTGTAGTGCAAGGATGAATATATGATTAAAGATGTGTACTGATTGATGTTACAGGGATAAAAATATTGTTGATGGACTGTTAAATTCATAGACATTAGTAGATTTCATCCTCTACGTAACTCTTCTATGAATTAATATTTTCCGCTGCGAATATTGATTTAAAACTTGTTGTCTATTGTATTCTATTAGATTTTTCCCTGTTGAAGACTAACGATAAATTGTTGTATATTATCTTAGTCATAATATTCTTTACTGAGCTAGTTGAGCTCACCCTTTTCCTTTTTGTTCCATTTTTCTTCTCAGGAGACGAGAATATAGCGGGTACGAGTCGGGGTATGAATTGATGGTCCTTGAGAGAGTTGTTTAGTAGTCCTCACCATTTTTGTAAAATAGTAAATCAATAATTGTATTGAGGATATAGTTGGGTATGTATATTGTCTAGATGACAATGTTTGTATTCAAACTCACAGTTTATGGGTTGTAAAAGTTGTGGTTGTTTCTGTACCATGTATTTGGCGACTCAAAATGGGTTGGATGGAATGGACCTATTTTGGGGGCGTCACAAATGTTTTATTAGAGTAATTTTGTTTGGAGTTATTCATTTGAATTTTGATTAAGGATCTTTGAGGCTGTATGAGGAAATCAATGTTGATTCATGTTTGAGTTGGCAAATCATGTTAGTTAGTTAGTTACATACATTCGGTTTTAGTTGTTTGCATTGCTTGAGGACAATAAAGTGTTTAAGTTTGGAGGTATTTGATGAGTGAGTAATAAACTCATGAATTGAGTATTTTTAGACGTGATGACCCATATGTATTTATTATGATAATGAGAGAGTCTTTATTAAAATAGGATTGTATTTTCTTATTTGGAGGGATAAGGAGTCCTTCTCCTAGTTGGATGCGGATGGAGATAACTTCTATATATACGGCTACAAGCTAGGGTTGAAGGGGAAAACAAAAAGAAGACAATATGATAGGGCACAAGAGATATAACACAAATACACAACTTGTACTCCAAATATTATTATAGTGGATTACTCTCTCTCCATGATTTTTTTTCAATTGGGTTTTCACGTAAATTCTTGTGTTCATACTTTATATTTCTTTATTTATGTTTATATGAGTGTATTTCGTGAGTTTGATTTCACAACAATTACTCCATCAACCGTTAGCGCGATTTTGGCCTGCTGTTTTGGTGATTTCATCAGGCGTACAAAATTAGACGTTGACTGTGACGCCCCCAAAATAGGTATACATCACCCATTCTGAGTTGTCAATACATGGTATAGAAATAACTACAACTTTATTATTACAATAGTAAAACTGTGAGTTTGAATACAAACATTATCTTCTAGACAATATCTATACTCAAATATATCCTCATCACATTTATTGATACATTATTTTACAAAAATGGTGAGGACTACTAAATAACTTTCTCTAGAACCTTCATTCCATACCCCGACTCGTACTCGCTATATTCTCACCTCCTGAGAAGAAAAATGGAACTAAAAGGAAAAGGGTGAGCTCAACTAGCCCAGTAAAGAATATTATGACTAAGATAATATACAACAATTTATCGTTAGTCTTCAACAGGAAAAAATATAATAGAATACAATAGACAACAAGTTTTAAATCAATATTCGCAGCGGAAATAATAATTCATTAGAAGAGTTAAGTAGAGAATGCAAACTACTATCTTCTATGTATAAATTTAAAAGTTCATCGTCTATCTTTTATCCCTGTAACATCAATCAATATATATCTGGAATCAAATATTTATCTTTGCACTACAGGCCAAAGATATTCATCAGTTGGTCATGTTCATCTAAGCACCTGTTCATCTTTGCACTACGGGCCAAAGATATTCATCAGAAATCATTAATATTTGCACTACAGGCCAAAGATATTCAATAATCTCATCATTTAAGACTGAGGATGATGAAAATATTTCTAAAGAAATGAATCCAGTGAAACAAAATGACAAGGATTAAGGATTCGTACTTTGTTTTAACCATGTCCAAAAATACCCCAAAAATAATCATAGTGGTGTAAAATTCAAGAATGATCAAAACATGGATACAATCAAAGCTAGTATCCACAATAGATATTTTGGACAAAAAGAAGAAATTTCATTTTTCGATGAATAGTGTCGTATTCGTGAATAGTATCGTATACGTGAATAGTGTCGTATACATGAATAGTAACTCCGACACAAAAAGTTCTAAATTTGATTAAAAGTTCAGATCAATACTTCGGCATAATGATATTAGAAGAAATAATATCATTTTAAAAAAATAATATCTCTTACCTCGAAAGACAATACTTCTAGTTGAAACACCGGATATAGGCTATGAGTTGAACTTGCACCGTATAGCAATACTCAAAGTATACTCAAAATACTCACAAGAATACGCTCGATAATATAGAGAGAGAAAACTTCAGTTTCTGGTGTGATTTTCAATTCTAACCTAAGCACCCTATTTATAGGAAAATGCTTAGAACACCAAAGCAGAAAATTTATTAAAATATATTATTAATAATAAATTTCATACGCCTCCTTGGAAAATCAGATTTCTAACATATCCCACATGCTCATCTTCTAGAAAAAGTGAGAAAAACGTTTTTATTAAAAAAATATTTAAAACTTCCAAAAATTAATTATTTCGGAGCTTCGGAACTTCAATAATTCATAATAAATAGTCCTTTTGTCAGAAAATTCGAATCTCGCGTGTTTTAATAGGAAATTCAATTCTCTACAACTTTGCAGAAGAAAGTTTTTCCAAATTTCAAACAGAAATTAACCGAAATCCATAAACGGGCGATTTTACAAGCTATAATCAAATTTCGATCAATAATTGTGTCAACTAACACACAAAATATGTGTTAAACATTTAATGCCACAAAAATACTCTTCCTCCTCATATACTCACATATCCCACATTCATTATACAAATATCACCGTTAATATATTATTAAAATAATATATTTAAATGAATTATTTTATCAGAAAAAGATAAAATATTAATTTTCAACAATTGTCACATTAAAAATTTTCTCCATCTATATCCACATAAAATCAATATTTTCTTCATCATATAAATCAATAATCAATTATTCACAAATAATATTACAGAATGACAGTACTGACAACCAGACCGTTCCTAGGAAAGAGGGGGCTTTCCAATAAGAATTTCTCATTACTGGCGCATAATTAGGTGACCAAACCTCTCCTTAGACAGAACTTTCTAGACATTGCCAATAATATTTTCTAATAATATTATTCAGATAATATGAATTATTGCTTCGATAATGAAAAATACTGTGTAATGACAATTATTGAAACAACAGTAATATAAAATTTCAACACAGCAATTATTGAATCAATAAAATAAAATACTGAACAGTAATTACTGTAAAAATTATTGAGTAGTGCCTTCTTACGTAAGAATCAATAATTTGTGCAATACCGTGTGCTACTTTGTTTTAACCACCAAGTATTTTAACAGTATTAACGGTAACAACTACGCCGTTATTTTTAAAGAACTTATATTTGTCGTTTTCTTCATCCAATCGCTTTCCGTTATGGGTGCGCCGTCGTACGAATATTCCCCGACAGTACGAATATTCCACGACCAAACGAATATTCCCCGACAACAATGAATATTTTATAAGCACTTGCTTATTTTGAAATATTTGCGTATTTTACCCATAATTATCCACATTAATCAAATCAACCCTTACTATTTCAAAATAGAAAAAATTAAATTTTATTTATTAATAATTTGGGGTCTTACATTGACACTATCAAATACACACAAAGATCGACTTGGATAACTGGATAGACAGATTGAAGGTTGCAGAGCATCACAAGGAATTCAGGCTGAAGACCTGAAGATTGAATAACATCTACAAAGTTTTTCTTTTCTTCCTTATTCTGTTTTGTAATTTATTTGTGCTGGTTTGTTTGGGATTTTTGATTTTAATTTTCAGCATGAACTAAATTTATAATTAGGACTGCAATTGAACCTTTTATGCTTGTGAATTAATTATCTACTGAAGTTCAATTATTTATTCAAATTGAGTTTTCTATCATATTTTATGCTTATTGATTAATTGTCTGACCAACAATTAAAGTGATACAGTAAATGAATTCGAGACATGAAATCTAGGGTTAGATATGAATATGATATATAACATGTATTCTTAATTGTTTGCATGAGATGAATAATTAGGGTTGTGAATTGAATATGAATATCTCTTTTCAATCCGTGTAACTTTTGGGAATTGATACTTAATGAATTTGATTCTTTTGTTTTGCATAGACATATATCAAGATTAATTGAATTAAATATTTTTATTTGAACCTTCAAAAAGGGCTTATAAATAATTATGAGTTCATGTTAACAACTCAAGTGGATTTAATAATTGGATGGATTGGATAATTGATTTGTATTGCATAATTGAGAATATTGTAGTTTTAAGATTTATTATCTGAAATCAAATCTTTGTGTTAAATTTATTCTTAGTTTAATTTAAATTATTTTTCAATTAATAATCACAAATTTCGTTTGTAAATAAATAGCTAGTAGTTGAGATATATTAGATAGAGATTTCTGTATGTTCGAGACTCTCTTACCACTTTATTACTTGTTTACCGTGTATACCTGCACGTAATTGTAACAAAAATCAAATGACATATGACAACTTAAAAGGACAGAAGTGTCATTCAGCCCAACTTAAGGGTTGTTGGGTTACTAGAGTTTGTAGTATTTGAATCTTTAAATGCACCAAACCATATTGGTGCGTTGCATTTGAGCCTCAAATACCGTGTTTACGAGTTTAATAAGTTGCGTTTGAAATAAGTTACTTCTTGACGAACAAAATTTTCAAATGCGTTACGAAGTCTATACGCTCCAAACCTTATGTAACCATATATATATATATATATATAGAACACGGATCCAGTCCGGGAGTCCGGACTGGATCAAAATACGGACCAAATTTTTTTTTCTTTTTTTTGCTTTTTTTTTGAAACAACTAAAAAAAAAAAAAAAATTTATGGAACTGAAATTTTTCCATAATACAGTGTTTTGGGGGTGTTTTTAATACCTATACCAACCAATGTATGTACAGTCTGCCCAGACTGTACAGACATGTTTTGTTATAGGCATCCAAATCACGCCCAAAACACTGTATAATGTAAAAATTCCAATTCCATAATTTTTTTTTTTTTAGTTGTTTCAAAAAAAAAAAGCAAAAAAAAAAAAAAAAAAAGGTCCGGATTTTAACAAAATCCGGGAGTCCGGACCTGATCCGGACTCAATATATATATATATATATATATATATATATATATATATATATATATATATGCGGAGCAAGTCGACTGACGACTATATGGAAAGCCCAACACCGAATTTTCGGCCGAATGGTAGTGTTGAAGCAAATTTATCTCTCGAAACTCACGATCCATCTCAAGAAATGCTTAGACTGCGAGCTTTCCTTCTTGTCCTTTGTAAATCACCCCAACATAATTCGCCTTCTTGATTTCTTTCATGTACGATCCCTTTCCCAGTTCATCAATTTTCATTACTTGGGGTTTATGCCTTTGAAAATTTTGGAATTGAACTAATTTAATGAAGTATTGTGTTTTTTTCAATTTTAAATTACTTATGCACGTATTTTATTTTCGGATGATTTTTGGTTAGATTAAGTTGAAACAGGGCTTATTTGAGTTTCTTATATCTCCCTGTTAATTGCCTACCCAATTCCTTAAAAACAATCAATTGCTGATTTTCTTGAAGTACCCATGTTGGTATGAATTGAAATAGAGCTAAATTGATAAGCAAAATGCTATTTATCTTCCTTTAATTTGCTATTATAAATATATATTTTAAAAAATATTCAGACATTTCTCATTATCAAACATGTTTTGCTTAAATTGTTCAGAAGACTAAAATGATAAAATAATGTTATTCAGACATTTAAAAAAAATTAATTACCAAACAACATTCTTCATTCAGACATAATTCTGGACAGAGGCTCTACATTATTCAAATGTCTAAACTATTCAGATCTTAACACTCAGTTTTATCAAACATCACCTAAGAGAAATAATAAGAGTTGGCTAAATAAAAAGTTCACTAATGAATTATTGTGCTAATTACTATAACTGTATTGTATCCAGGTCCTTTCACCACTAGAAAACAAGCTTATAGCGAGGGTCAACGACTGTCGCTACAGATTTTAGCGACAGTTAAATATCCTCACACATAATTAATTGTTTTACCGACGGTCTTTAAAGTCTATAGCGACGGTTCTAACCATAGCTATAAATGTTAACATACTAAGTATTAGCTCTATACCGTCGGTCTTTGAGAGTTATAGCTACGATCGGTGACTGTAACTATAGGGTTGATGATATACTTACTGCCCACGATCGTAGCTATAGACCTTTTGTTTTTAAAAAAATAGAATAATCAATTATTCTATTTAAAAAAAAACAATTGGTTATTCATTTATAATATATATAAACATATTGAAACCACCATAATACAAAACTATTTAACATTTATTAAAAAAATGCAATTGTATTTTAAATGTCAAATTAAAATATTAAGTTGTGTTTGATAAAATTAAATATTAAGATTTGAACAATTTAAACATCTGAATAGAATTATATCTGAATGAAAAAAATGTTATTGATAAATATTTTTTTCAAAATTTCTTAATAACAATATTTTACCATATTACCCTCTGAACTCTTTTTTCTTTCTCATCTTTTAACTCCCAAAATCTCATTTTCTTTCTTACCAGTTAAATAATTGATCAAGAACATAATTAAGAAAACAACACAAACGATCTCAATCGTATAAAATCTAAGACCCTTTACAATATTCAACTCTTTTTTCATCTTTTTCAGCATCAGTAGCATCTTCATCGCAGTAATCGAAGGAAGTGGGTGAAGGTTTCGTCGGAGGGAGATCAGACAGTTGCTGAGATGGATTTGAGTTTGGAGAAGAAGGGACGGGATTGGGTGGGCCAACGACCATGGTGGTATTTGAGATCGGCGGAGAGAGAAGTCAAGGTAGTGGGAGGAGGTGATCGGAGGGGAAGATCGGAGAGAAGGGATTCGTCGAAATCGAGGGGTTCATCGTCTTCGGCGTCGAAGCCTTCGAAATGGGAGGCGTCGGAGACGGTGGAGAGAGAAGTGGTGGATGAGAAGAGAGAAAATGGAGAGGAAGGCTATGAGGTAAAAGAGAGAATCGCCGCTTCTTGGGAGCTGGGATATATGGAGAGGAGCTTCGTTTCGCCATTACGAGTAAGAAAATGCAGAGACTGGAGTTGGAGATCTAGGGAGAAGCAGAGGGAGAAGCAGAGGGATACAAGAGAAATTTTGTAATACTGAAGAAGTCATTTTTATCATTTAAACCTACCATATCTTACCATTTTATTTAATTTCATCAAATAAGTTTTGCCTCTGATCAGTTATTCAAATGTAAACAAACACCACCTTACACATGCATACAATTGAGCAACTGGAAGTTTAATTTTCTTCAATCTTGGCACTTGAGTATACTGCAAATTCAAAAACATGAAAAAAAAAATTCAATCTTATAATATAAACCATCATATTAAAGAAACTTGATTTATTTTTTGACTACCAAAAACATCTACATCACAAAATAGAACAATTGCCATGCATAACTACTCGTACTATTTACTAATAAAAATCAAAATGCACTTCTAAATTGGAGTCGAAACAAATTAGATATAAACTAGGAGACTAACTCACCCAGAAATACAAGAGAAGAAACCGACAGCTAGACATGACTCTGCAAAATCACAAATCAGTCCTTTGTAATCTACATAATGTGAACACAGATGACTATCCGTACAAAACAAGAACCATTAAGAGTTTCAAGTTTACCACTTTCACTGTTAAAAGAGACGCTCCACTATCAATTTGTTCTGTCAACAGTCCTCCCAATGAAGCTTGCAGCTGCCTTAATCAGAGACTGCACCTCTTCCATGCTAATCAAGAAAATATCAACTATAGTAATACTATTCACATAATATGAACAACTGCCTATATATGTACACACTAATTAGATCTTATTTATTTTATATAATTTTCATAGCATAATTATGAATTCACATCCATATATACAAGTTGACTTTTAGATGTGCATTGAACTACTACAGCAGAAAACATGACTTTTATACCGAATATGCGCATCCTAACTGGTCTCCAACTGCTTGCAAAACATGTTGCCTCTAGTTTGCAGGTAGATATTTAACAGCTTCACTTCCCAGTTTTACACATACACTAGTTTTGTATCATCCAAGTTTTACTTTATGCTATGATATGTAGAGAAGAAACAGGCAAATATATCAAGTGTTTAGTTTTACTAAAGGATATACTATCTACACTACTTTCAGAAGCATTGGGGATTAGCAGCGACTTCCTTTGCAAGTATTGATTGCATGAAAATCTCCATGTCTATGAAATTATAATCTGCAACTGTTATTCAGTATTGCTAGTACAGTAGTACACAACGATTAATTTGTCCGATGACTTTTGATAGTGAGTCTCATGTCACTCATAAAATAGATTTTAATAAACTCATTACACCTTTTGAGTAAGAAACGTGCATTAGTCCATTAAGTACAATACTAAACAGAGATTGGTGTAAGAAGAGAAAAATATAATGTGAAGTTGTGAAATTGTAGACTTGCACAGAAAGAAAAAGGGTGCATGAGATAAAAAAAACTACTCATAAGGCTCAATGGTAAAAAAACTACTCACAAGGCTTGGGTGCATAAGGTTTTGGAATCCATTCTTGCCAAAGACAAGAATGTTAAATTTCAGTCGAATATAGAAAAAAAGAAAAGAAAAAAGAAGGCCCTAACCAAGAATATAATAGAAAGAAGAAAGACAAACTACGACTGAACCCAATCAAGCTCTCACCTCCATTTATTAAAAGAGAAACAGGTCCATCATAATTCAAAAAATAAAAAATATAGTGACTGCTTTACTAATATTATGGAGGAACTGAAATGCGAGTTGAAAGACTTGAAACCAGAAATTGTTAAACCAGAGAACAATTTGAGTTAACACTCGTTATAAAAGCTTAGGTGGTTATACTGTGATATTTTTTGATATAACTGATAATAGTAAAGAAAAAGATAACTTATATGGACATAGTATTACATCTTCCAGATATCTTTATAACACTCTTTATAAAAGCTTAGGTAGTTTATATTGTGATATTTTTTGATATAACTGATAATAGTAAAGAAAAAGATAACGTATATGGACATAGTATTACATCTTCCAGATATCTCTATATCAAAGATAGTTTGCTTAATACTTACCCTCCCTTCTAATAAATTAATAATGAAGGGATGCATAAACGTAGTATAGCTATTTCCCATTGAATCTTAAGCTTAGAATCCTTCAAAAATATTTCTGAGATTTAAGGAGAATCTCATGTACTTTGAATTCTATACTAGGAATACAACTCTGCTTTATGATTTAATAGACCAGACTATAGGGCTCATACAAAGGAAAATGGAGACTAATTCAAAATATAGAAACAATAAAAAGCTCTTGACATTATTAAACTTAAAATTCTTACCAATTCAAATGAATAGATACTTCCATTTCTTGAACATATGAGCACCTGAAGAAGACCAAAAACTTTAAAATATTAGGTAAATTAAAAACCTATGATTGAGATAACCATAGTTTAAGATCATTTGGTTATTATGCTATTTGGTTTCTCGCATCGAACTACTCATCTGATGCTAATTTTGGACAGGTTTTGGTTATAACAACACTATGAGATCACGTTAGCCGAATTCTCTGGCACAAAGGCTTGGCTCATCATCAACAAGGATGAGAAGAATATTACAGAACGCTCTAATTTATACAAACCTATCAAAGTTTAATAGGTGCAAGCAGAAATCCAAGTGAGTTCTAAATTTTTCTTCCAAATGAAGCTTTAACTTTTAGTTGGGATCAGGTTTGCTAAATTATCTGGCACAAATGAATGTCTGGACAAGTATTCGATGAACCTGATGACAAATACTTCTTATTCATATGCAGACTGTTGTTATTGAGTACTCAAAACTATTGTTTGTGACATTATTTAAACACGTAACATTCTACGAACTTGTATAGTGGAAATTTCGTCAGCATTACATACCGAATAAAACACAAAATATGTGGAAAAAAAAACTCTAATTGCTAGTGATATTAGAATTTCAAGACAACTAACACATGGTAACATCAGTGTCTCAATTTCTAAAGTAACTTGAAAAAGATCCATACGATTCCTGAAAAGGTTAACTGCGAAGGTAGTACATGAGATATACAGGGTCTAGCAAATATTGGGCAACCAGTTTTTTGACTGCATCCAGAAACACCCACAGAAAAAAAAAGAAAGTAAGAGTAACAATGACATCTAAGATATTGAATAAGAGAGATGCATGTGCATGTATAGAAGTTGATTTGCAAGAAACTGCTAATTGTTCTTCTACTATGGTATGGAAACTAGATTCAATGGTAAATTAGTGCAATTTATTTAGAAGACCACAGATAAGATATAGACATGAAAATGACCTAGTGTGAATTCCTTTTCTATCTTTCCTGGAATCCCCAGAGATTTTTGATATACCAAGTTTTGTGATGATTCATTGAGTCGACATTCAATAAGAAAATGCAAAACAAAATTTATTCATTTTGAAAGAAGAAATTTGCAATCCTAGTGGCCAAGTTCACTACATCAAAAGGGTAGGTGTTTTACATACTCATCATATTGTATAAACTGCCTTTAAGTGAAGCCAAATGTACTCTCAATGAAAATGACAAACCCCCAAGACATTTAACTCTACTATGGTGAATCAAAATACAGTAAATAATACTGTTTAATGAGTTCATAGTAACTCAACCAAACAGTAGTTCATCAATATGTAGCCTGCTTCTGGTGATCCCCCACTTCTCACTTGTAGAATTTGAACATATATTCAAATAAAAACTTAACTGTGTATGTATTCAAAAGAGAATGCATTCACTCTCCATATAATGGATCCATTTGCATCTAATGCAACAACATTCCCGCTCACCAAGCTACAAATGACTGCAAAACCATACAGAAAAAGTGATTTAAGTACACTTGGTATTATCCAAAATACAGAAACAAAAGCATATATCCAAGCAGATGTGAGCACAAATATGCAACAACTTCCAGAAAAACAATCTTCCGAAGTATTGATTCTAGGAAGAAATATATATGGACTGTCATCCAGGGGTCTTATTGAAACAAGGCAGAAAAATGGCTGTTTTATTTTAAAATATTCAGGAATCAGGATGAACCATGTCAGTCCCCTGATACGTGTATAAAGGTTCTGTTTATTATGTTTTGCTCTTTCATAGATCTTGACTGATGGCCTAATGTAATGTCTTTGGAAGAAACTCTAACAGGTCATGACAGAGTTCGATGATAAATTGGAACTACAAATACCATTTCAATTATTACAATTGACAAAGAGAGCCAAAAACAGGTGCTCCTAAGTCTTGCAACCACAGTTTACCGAATGGTGCCTGCACAACAAAACATACAATATTTTCACATATCAAAATTATGATAAACCACAACAAAAAGAAATACAAATGCAAAGTCCATTTCCATTAGCAGGCACGCTAAAGATGGCAAAGAAACAAAGAACCATTGGTGTACAGTGCAAAATTCTTTTCTTTGATCCTCATGTCCCTATATGGAAATTAATCCAAGCCTGAATATTTGGTATATCAAACAAGGACGACAATTTTTTTTGATAATTATACGAAAATGAGAAAACCAAGTTTCTTAAATTGCTTCATGAGTTGTTGTCTACCACTAATTTTTCAACGAATCTAGTCTTTTTGTGGAATGTGAATTCGGATTTCTCAACAAACACTAACAGATGCATTCCAAACTAAAGTAGCAGAAAGAGGGCTACAGCCAACAAACTTATATATTACAGGTAAATACACTACTATTATCGAAGTATCAGACTCCTCAACAACCAGTGAACCAGAGGCGAAATTAGAATACAGCCAACATAAACTAAAATAAGTAACAAAACAAAATAAAACAAAGCAACATTAAGTAACAGGATGTCAAATTCACTCACTTGTGCAGAGGAGTAGGACTATGTGGTTTGCAGAGAAGAGGTGATGAACCAAAATTGCACCCAAATAGCATAAAGTAAAACTCAGATGATACAAAACAAGTGTTTCTAACTCTTATCATTGCAAAAAGTCAGCAACAAAGATTTTTTTTAATGTTAAACAAATAATAAAAATCTTGTATCGCTCATGTTTTCTTTTTCCATACTTTTTTGGGAAACCGAACGGATATTAATGAAGGTTGATGAATCAATTTCAAAGTATTGATTAAGTAAATAACAATTTGAGATTATAGTAAAATGCTTAAAGCCCCGAGCTTCATACAACAACAACTACATATGAGAACAAAGGAAGAAAAAATGGATTTTCAGTTTTGCTGATATAAATCGAAACCCGTTATACAGAATCATAATTTGATCACAATAAATAAACATAAAAAAACAACAATAGAATGTACAAAACTGAACATCATCATACTTAATCTGCATATGGGTCAAGTAATTGAAGTAAAGTAATAGCTTTAGTTATAAAAGAAAAGAGATTAATAATATATCTTACCAGAGTTTCCATCTAACAGCAAGAAGAAGAAGGCAAGAAAAAGTAAGTCCAAGTTTAGGAGAGAGAAAAAAAGTCACATATCTAGAGAGAAAGAAGAAATAGAAAAGGAATGAAGATTGGAACGAGAAAATTGTGAGGAGGAGCTGAAAATTATAACAACAAGAGCAAGAGGCAGGAGCTAATGGGGACGGAGGTTTTGGGACAAAAGATAAATATCACACAGATAATCTTTCACAAAACTCAATCAATTCTAATTATTCAACGTATCAAAATAATGAAGTACATTACTATTTATAATACTCATAGGCAACTTTCCTAACCTAACTTGGACTCTAATAAGATAACTACAAATCAAATAAGATAACTGCAAATTAAAGAAACTAAACAACTTCTAATCCATGGGATTCCAAAGACTCTTATATTGTTCTAACCAACTTTCACGACCTCGTCCTACATCAAGAGCTACTGCTTATTTTTCTTCTGAAATTAAAATAAACTAGATCTGAGATGAAAATAAGCTAGATAGATAGAATCGTGGATGGTCGGCAAATCTAAGATGAAAATAAACCAGATCAAATTGTTTCAAAGATCGGAGAGCAAATTTTGGCTTGAAGATGAGCAGTTTTGGGAAAAAAGAGAGAATTGAGACACCGGATTAATTTTATTTAGTAGACTCATAAAGCCAAAATAAGATATCGGTTGATGTGTACATTTTCCTGCACTGTAGCTATGGCCCAAAGAAGACCCTCACTATAGGGTATATTTTTAAGCCAATTCCTACGGCCAACACGGGACCGTCGGTGTAGACCTCTATTTCTACATTTTCACACTGACTGTCGCTGTAGGTCGTAGCTATAGATCTGATTTCTAGTAGTGTTTTATGTCCATATACTTCCTTGTCTAAGTTACTGCAAGGGTTGCTTAAGGTGTGATAAATCCTAAACGAACTCTATGAATATATGCATGCAAGTGTAGCATGTGTCCTATACATGGGGAGATGATACACGCTCTTAGAAATTATAATGGTAATCTCATTCATAAGTATAGAAATACAAGAACTGGAATGATATTTCAATGGACTCTCTGGACAGGTCTTGAATTGAATTGCACGCCTTTTTCCAATCTAACCATGCGTGGAATAACAAGAGGAGAAAAAAACTCTGTACTTTCAATTTTCAATTTATGATTACATTGAAATATCCAGAATTTTATAGAGATAATTCAAAGAATCGGAAGAAAAACTTTTTATCCAATAACTAGTCAACCCTAGAGAGCTCTCTAGAATCTAGATCTAAAACATGAAGTTGTAGCAATTTAAAAATGAACTCTTATTGATAGTTGAGTGATTATCATACACTATTATCTTTGTCTGGCTAAGTAGGATGACAAAAGCAGGCATATATCACTCAATAATATCAAAATTTTAAGTTCATCTGTATACTGTACAATAAAATCTTTTTATATACGTGTATATATACATATATTTTTGTTATGGTATGATAATCTTATAAGCAATATCAATGGTAAATAAGGGGGTGAGAAGGGGGTGGGGGTTGTTAGCTTAATGTTAAAGTACTCACTATTTGCTTCTGGTTTGCATTTTTGGTGTTGATGTATAATTTTCTCAGATATGCCAAGACAATCCATATTTCCAGTTAGATGAGACCTACCTGCACATATATGGACAAATTCGAAAAGAGTTTTAATCCTCCAGAAAAAGTTTTGTTTCAGTTTTGAAGTTCAAAGATAAGGTCAAAATGTGTCACGTATGTGTCACATATGCCACCTAACTTTCAATGTTTCAATATACATAACTTGAGATTTGCTATCTGCCTATCTTTGTTATTACCTATTTAGACATTAATAAGATAAACAAAAGGTTTTAGACCATTTATACCTCGCAAAAACTTAAGATCTCATTTTGCCTGAACAAACTAACTTCAACCATAACAAACATCAATAAAAGAGTGGGCATTAACTGAAATATAACCCAATCACTTTTGCTATCATCCATACCCCATAGAACTGTTTAATAGCATTTTAATAGTAAAAATTTGTTTCTTTACTACAACTGAGATACATTTGTAATCAAAGTTGTAAGTCTCATTTATGTGTCCTCATTCCTCAAGAAAGGAGCTGTACTGTAATATGAAAATTTATGTACGTCTATGATATTAAATTTTTGTTAGGTGTTAAGAATCCATCAAATAACTAAAGTTATTGGGGTCTAGAAGTGCGTAACTAAAAGACACATATCTTGAAGAACACGTAATTTTCATTGAAATTAAATATGAGAAGCTTACTTACGTTCATGCGTAAGCTGTCAAATTTGCCCTTCCAAATGTTCAATGTAGGATATCAAAACTGGTAAACTTTAGCTAGTGATTTAACCCCATGGATTCTGGGAGAATTGGAAGGTAAGGTTGAGGAACATATCCCTCTTTTCTCAGTTCCAGAAGAAGATGATTTAGTAATAAATAGATCTGACCAGCACAAGGATGGCTAGTGTCTGCAGCAACAAACATATGGTTGGTGGAGTTTATCTCAATCCAGCTGTAACCTGGTACTTTCTGCACTCCTCTTTCTTTCATCATGCTTCGGGTTTTCAGAACCCTCTCCCATTTCCCGGCATCAGCCTGTATATTTGCTAGTAGTACATAGTAGCCAGAATTTTGTGGGTCCAAGTCAAACAGATGTCTTGCAGCCACTTCAGCAAGGTCAACATTGCCATGGACCCGGCAAGCCCCGAGTAATGTTCCCCAAGCACCCGCATCCGGATCAAAAGGCATGCTCTTTATGAATTCAAATGCTTCTTCTAAACGATCAGCTCGCCCAAACAAATCAATCATGCAGGCATAGTGTTCCATTTGAGCTGCAATTTTATATTCTTCAGTCATGCAATGGAAGTAGTGTTTTCCTTCTTCAACATGGCCAGCATGGCCACAAGCAGATATCAAGGCAAGAAAAGTGACATGATCAGGCTGAAACCCCTCTTCTTTCATTTCATGGAAGAGAGCACTAGCTTCCTTCAGGCAACCGTGATTTCCATAAGCAGAAATGATGCTACTCCACGAAACTTCATTCTTCTCTTGCATCATATAGAATACACAGCGTGCTAATTCCAAGTTTCCGCATTTAGCATACATATCTATTAGTGCACTCTCAGCAAAAATATCTGAGCTGAATACACCTCTCATCATAAAACCATGGATCTCTTTCCCATAATGGCATGCTGATAAACTTGAACATGCTGAAAGAGCGGCTGAAATGGCAATACCGTCATAATTGACTCCTTCAATACCCATTTTGCGGAAAAGATCAATCGCCTCTTCTGGTTTTCCGTTTTGGGAGCAGCTTGTAATTATAGAGTTCCAGCAAACAGCATCCCTTTCAGACATCCTTGCGAAAACTTGATGAGCAAGATCTAACCTTCCACATTTTGCATACATGTCAGTGATGGCACTCCCTAAGTAACAACTTCCGCCAAGACCATGTTTAATGATGTGACCATGTAATTCCTTACCCAAATTTAGAGCAGCCAAACCAGCACAAGCTGGTAAAAGACTTGCTAGAGTTACTGCATTTGGCTTCATTTGCTCATAAATAAGCCACTGAAAAACAGCTATGGCATCAATGTTCATCTCGTTAAGCACATATCCTGAAATCATGGTGGAGTAAATGACAATATCTACCGCAGTGCAATAACTGAATACATTTCGTGCCATCTCCACATCCCTGCACTTAAAGTACATATCAATAAGTGCATTCTTCAAAAACACATCCAAAGTCACACCATGTCTTACAATATAACCATGAATTTCCTTTCCTTGATTTAGCCTTGTTGATTCAGAAACTGATGGGAGAAAACTTGCAAATGTGATAGAGTCCGGTTTGACACAAGCAGATATCATCCTACGAAACAAATCCAAGGCCTCGGGAATATACCCATTTAACACATACCCTCCAATCATCCCATTCCAACTCACCAAATTAATTTCTGGTATCGTATCAAACAACTCACGTGCATCAGACAAGCAACGGGATTTGGAATACAATGCAATTAATGTGTTTGCCACTGGTGAATCCATCTCCAACCCACATCTAATAACAAGTCCATGAAGCTGAGTACCAAGTCCTATCATTGTCTCCGAGGCACAGACAGACAAAATACATGCATATGTCACCGAATTAGGCATTATTTCAGTGCATCTCATTTGCCTAAACAACCCAATAACATTGCCAGAATCTCCATATCTCACATAACCATTAAGCATTACATTCCACAAAACACTATCTCTCTGAGGCAATTTATCAAACAAGAAACGACCATCATAAATACAATCATTCTCTGCATAAAACTTAATCAATGAACTACTCACAAACACATCCAATTCGAAACCCATCAATTTAATCATGTCATGAATCAATTTACACAACTTTACAGCATGTAAACCACCACAAGCCTTGATCACACAAGGAAAACTATACCTGTCAGGCAAAGTCCCATAACTCAGCATCTTAAAGTAAACTAACAATGCAAAATCAAAGCAACCCATTATAGTAAACCTTCTAATCATCCAATTCCAAGGCGAGGCATAAGACAAATCAAGCTGATAAAACAAGTTTTTAGCATCAACAAACCTACCAGAAAGAACATACATACCCAAAATCCTTGTACCAAGAAGACCCTTGATTCCATTTACAGTTATCTGGGCATGAACTTGTTGCCCTTGTTGAAGAACAGAGTTCTCTGCAGAATCTGAACAAGATTGAAGAATTGGTGGAAGTTTAGATGCTAATATTTCCTGGGTATTTGGGAAGAATCTAACTGAGTTTGTTATGATTTGGTGCACACTTTTCTTTCCCCTTTCCTTCCATATCGGCATCAAGTTCAAAGCAGCAGATGAAAAAAGGAGGCCCTCTCTGTGTAGCAAAGGTGTTTGATTAGAAACAATTAGATTTCATCCTCAGAGGATTGCAGCCACAGAGAGAAAGTATGTTTGTGATCCAAACCAGGCCTTTCTCATACGTTTGGGCTTGGTTTATGTTATGTAATTTAAATGGTTTCCCATCTGTTGAGTATGACTATTTTTGGAACCAAGCTTCTATAATGTGGGCTTTATGGTTGCATAACAATGAAATAATATTCAAGAATATTTGAAGTCCAACTAAGTATGATAAATTGTGTCCCACATTTGCATTCGAATTAAAAATCTTTACTCTTTTTTATACTACTAATTTCTGCCTTAGTAATTCAAATTAGAATTTTTCTCATTAAATCTCATAAAAGAACGTTAAGTCTTTTGGTCTTGGAGAAGTCAATAACATCATTATGAACTTCCTTGGTGGTGACCATTGTTATTGAGATCTCACACAGTTTCTTCATCTTTTAATTTTCTGTTTGTGCAACTGATCTTTCTGTCCTCGAAAACCTAACACTATTATTATCAATGATTTTGAGTGAAGTATCTTTCTTGCCAAAGGATCAATGGAAAGTGAGGTCAAGTGTCACTTGGAACAGTTGTTTGAGTGGTTTTTCAGCTTTGTGTATCTGAGAAAAGGACCATCGTGTCTCTGAATCTTTGCCTTTTTCCAGTTGAATGAAAGTGGTTAAGGTTAGAAAACAATACACCCATCATTCTCGCTGAGAAAAAGGGCTTGCTAGCTAGCTAGCTAGCTACTTATTTACATAGAGAATCTTAATTACCAGCTTTTGCCTTTTTTTTAAAAAACTTTTTTTATTTTCATTTATTAATATTATGTATGTGTACTAATCTAGTGGCGAGGCTTCACATTAATTGTGTTCTTGCTCATTTTTATTAAAGGAACAATATGATTATACTAATCAAGATTCCATGTATGTTTGAACTTACAACTTAATTACCAACATGTATGATGAAATTTGGTTCATTTAATTTGGATGTAGATTCTCATTTTGGGTTATAAAAATTGATTCTTAGTTTAGATGGTGGAGGAGCTAGTAATTAGTAATGTATGTATGTATAAAAGTTATTACAATTATTGTATTTATTGAATATTTACTCGTATTTCCTTGGTTCTAAAATTAAAGATCTTTGGCCCGAGTGGTATTCCCCTTCCCATGGTTACCCTGAGATTGAGGGTTGGAGAAGATTGGGTGCGTGAGTGTGAAAAAAAGTTGGCAAAAAACATAAATAAATAGCCAGCTTTCTTCCTTTCTCATTGCATTTCTTTAGAAGATACTATAGTTTCCTTTTTCTGAACGACTCAAAGTACTTGAAGTACATTTTGTCTCTAGCATTATCAATGAAGAGAAAGGATATTATCTGTTATATCCAGAATCCCAGAAATTACAAGCTTGTGTTAAATTCAATTGTCCATCACTCTGCCTGATACCCACTTCGTGCTGTATCATTCTTCTTTAATTTCTGGAAAATTATGCATATACACGGATGGTGCCTTCCATGTCATCAATTTCTTACGTGACTAAAAAAAATTATAAATTTAATTCCTTAATTAAAAAATCTATACATTTCATCCTAGGGAATGGAGAACACGAGAGTGGATATAGAGTGGGGGAAAAAAGAAGTAAAAATGTAAAAAGAGAAGTTTTACCGGCCGGTTACAATTAAATGATCACAAAAAATAAAATTAATTAAGGATTCTTGATCTTTTATTCGACTTATTATATATATATATATATATATATATATATATATATATATATATATATAGTTTTATTAGATGTTCAAATCGAGTGACATGGAAGCATGTTCTAGAGGCATATATAATTTAAGAACTTGTTGAACAACTTGCCTGACAAAAACCCAAGTTTGATGCCTCCATCATGCATTATCTAACTATATATTAAACTCATGTTGCCACCTTCAACCTACCAATTATGGTCTATATATATATACTAGCTGGGTCCCGTGCCTCCGGCACTGTATGGACAATATGATTTATCTCAAACTTTGAACGACCAAAATAATTTTATTGAGTGAGCGGGAAATTTAAAGCCATTTGTATTTTATTAAATTATTATTAGATTATTAGATAGATAGATATATTTTATTAGATAGATGTATGAACGGTGGAATTTATCTCAAACTTTGGACGGCCCAGATGATTTATTGAGTGAGCGGGAAATTCAAAATCATTTGTATTTTATTAGATAGATATAATAATAATAATAGTAGAATGAACCTATGTCATATTTAAAAAATTAATTAATTAAATTCCCATGAGACAGAATAAAAAACATCAATTTCATTGTTGCTTTCCTAAATCCTACTTGACAACTTTAAATCAAAGGTATAGTACAGTAGATATATAAACGTGACTGTTTTTTTGAATTATAGATGCCCTTTAAGAGGGCATGCTTCAGATCTCCAATTATCCCCAATATCAAGAGTAGAATTCTTAAGTAGTAGAATGCCTTAAATAATAGAATTTTATCAAAACGACGTAGTTTTAATAAGACGCGGTGGCATTTTTGTAAATATGCGGTGTCATGGTATTTACAAAAATGTCACCGCGTCTTATCAAAACTACGTCATTTTGATAAATTTTTATTATTTAAGAGAGTTTTATTACTTAAGAGGTTTCTCTTGATATATATTTATTTTGTAAGAAGCTTTTACGGACGTTCTTCCTTTTGGAAGCAAAGTCATTTATTTCACATGCAAAAGGGGCACGTGACACACAATCCGAGGGACTAATTATACTTGAAAAAATATGTATCACATGCATATAATTAAAGATGATGGATTATAAATTCCTAGTAGTATAATTTGTAAGTGTGTATATATATAGTATACTTGTTAGAAAATTGATATTTCCATATAAAAAGTGATACAATCCTGATCAGGCTCACATCAAACAACAATAACTCATTTCAAGTTTCAGGGGTTCGTCAAATGATTTCAAATAATTGGATTGATTTTTATTCAAGGATGTTTGAAATGAAGCTCAATTCAAGTGAACTGCGACGGAAGGATAAACTACATAATTTGGGTCTTCTAAATTTAACATATTTCGCAAGTTCAAATCAATTCAAACAACATGCTGTCAAATTAAAATCTAAATGGGCTGACCCAATTGGCTATTTATTATTATGATTTGGGTCGCAACCTTTCAAAATTATCAGGCTTAACATGTTGGATGTATGAGATGATATTGGCAAGCTGCAAGCATACACGTGGATTATGGATCACAGCAAAACAGATATAGCATGCAAAGGAGTCACAAGCATACACGTGGATTATGGATCACAGCAAAACAGATATAGCATGCAAAGGAGTCACTCTTGATATATTATATTTAATAATTACATTAAGACATGCAAGGTCATGCAAATTAATTCACACGTCATGCAGTTCAATTCACACGGTTTCAGCAGCCTTCACGCGACAAGTTATCAGATTATCCACGCGGCCAAGAATTTTGTTTACACAACATTGGAAGGATTTTTAGATTTTTATAATCCTATTGCAATTAGAATTTCTTTTTAATTAGGATTCTATTTCCTTATAGAAATTAGGATTATAGTTTATAAATTCCTATTAGAATTTGGATTGTTTTGAGTACTATAAATAGAGGTCCAAGTTATGTAATCAAACACAATATACATTATTATTATTCAATATATTTGTGAGTTTATTCTCTACTTTTGGTTCTTTGAAGAATTCCAAAGAAATCAGTAGTTTCTTAGTTTTTTTCTTTGAGATTCAATTTTGACTTATCATACAACAATTCATAGTTGTGTGTGGCGTCTTCTACCGCATCAATCGTCGATTGTACCGAGATTACCGCTTCAATATAAGCGAGGGGTCAAGGTGTCGTTGGTGTCCATTCAACGCAGATTTCCAAACGCGAGCAATTGTACCAAGATTACCGTCTAAAGTATAGACGAGGGGTTAAGGTGTTGCAAGCAATTCACCCAACAACTGTGCTAGAAACGGTCCGGGCGACGACCACCTCACGCAAGCGTGCCGTGGAGTCTATCATTTGGTATCAAAGCCAAGCCTTCTTCTAGCGAGTTACCTATCTTTAATTTTCTGCCGAAATATATATTGCAAAAAAAAAAAAAAAAAAAAAAAATTAAAAAAAAAAAATATAAATAAAAAAATAAAAATCAAATTCTATTTCCATTGTGCTAATCAAAATTGTAGCACACCATCAAATCATCAATTCTGAAACGGAGCTATAATTTACAAATCTGAAGCAAACAAGAGGAGTACAAGACAATCGATCAGTGATTTAATTTGTGATATTCTGATAGTCACACCATCAATAATTTTATTTCGTGATAAGTACTTTTTGAATTGATTAGTAAAAACAAGAATTTTACTAGGAAATTCAATAAGAACCTATTAGAGAGAATATTTGAGGTAAAAGGCTTAGTGGTGAGATTAATCGAGGGTAAAAGCCAATTTATTGAGAGTATACACGAGTGAACCATTGATTCGAGTGAAACACGTAAGGGAGTGTGTGAGAAAATTTTTATCTACTAACCTTTGTTTTGCAGCAAACATGTATAGCTACAGTTATGAAAGTTCTTATGGGTCTCGAAGGAATACTTTCCAAGGCAATATTGATACAGAGGCATATCTGAAATGGGAGAAAAAGATGGAGCGAGAATTTGACTCTCATGATTACTCCGAGAGGAGGAAGGTCAGACGGGCAGTTCAAGAGTTCTCCGATCATACAATTATATGGTGGCAGCTTATCAAACAAAAATATGGGGAGCGTCCATTCGAGACATGGGCAGAATTAAAATCAGCAATGAGAAAGCGGTTTGCTCCAGTAGAGCGTGACAGGAAGGAGGAATATACATCTCGAAGACATGTAGAGCAACCTTCAGGGCCATCTACAGTAGATAATAACAGGAGTGTTCGCACACAAGTAAACAAGGAAGATTATTGGATGCAACTACAATATACTCCTAAGGCGCAAAAGAAACAAGATCAGTCGGGGGAGGTGGAAGAAATTATAGAATATGCAGTCCAAGGAGAGTTATTGGGTTCAAGTGTTCAAGATGAAATCCATGATCAAAAGCAAGATCGTGAACATCCGAAAGAAATTAATCAAAGAGATGAGTTTGTAAAAGAAATTGCATGTGGAAAAGATCGACAAAAAGAAATTGTTCAAAAGGTTGATAATGTAAAAGAAAAAAGTAAAAAGAGTGAGAATGAAAAGAAAAGAGAGATTGAAAAAAAAGAGAATGAAAAGAGTGACCTTAAAAATAAACGAGAGAAAAACAAACGAGAGGGTGAGCATAAAAAAGATAGAGAAGAAATATGTGACTATAAAAAAGAGAGTGAGTTGAAAAGTGAGTTATATTTTGAAAAGCCAATGACTGTACAATCGTACAAGACGGCGCTTTTGAATACTAACGCTAATGATTCTTCTTTGTCTAGTTTTGTTTTGTCTCTTGTACAGGTTGTTGATGAAATACCTCGTACTATTATTCCGTACCGATCAGCTGATAGTATTCCCGAGGAGACGACGGAGTTACCAAGGCGGGTTGGAGAATTGGTGAAAGTGGGTATCGTGAGAGAAGACATGAGTTCATGTGTTGATTATGAGATCATAGTATCTAAGGAGGATGGGACAACGAGTTTGTTCGTCGATTTTGAATTGGTAAACAAGTATCGTTATTCTTTTTTTTATTTAGATAATATGTTTGATAAATTGCATAGTTCTTATGTTTTATCTACATGTGATAATAATCATGTGATGACAATGCCTAATCAATTTAGCATGAGATATTGTGATAAATGGAAAATTGTGTTAGCATGTGAGTTATATAGGTGGTTAGTTATTTCTGTTAGATTAACTGATGCATCTAGTATTTTCATGAGTTATTTAAAACATGTTTTGCATGCTTCCGTTGGAAAATTTGTTGTTAGCTATTTTGATGGTAGAATCATTTTTATCATAAACTATGAAGGATATTTAATTTATGTTGAGTTAGTTTATGATCATGATATATATTCTCGTTCTCGTTGTGCTTACTTGCATGAAATTAATTATAGGTTTTCTTATTCAAATGTTGACTTAGGGTTTCATGCTAGTCAATCTTTACATGAATTGTCGTTAGTTGACAATGGTAGTAATCATGTTGTTTCGTTAAAGCAGTCTTCATTGCATGATTTGCTATCATATGGTTTTGATTCAAGAAGTGTTTATCATCAAGATGGTTTGAGAGATGAGTTATTTGCATGTTTAGTTAGTTCACTTAGATTAGCTAAGGCATTGCATACTTCCATAGAATTGTTGAATTATATTTTGCATTCTTTCATGAAAAAATTTGTTATTCTCTATTTTGATGATATTCCGATTTTTGTCAACATTTTGAGAAATTCTTTAGCATGTGTTGAGTTTGTTTGTGATCATCGTCAATATGCTATTGAATTTTTAACTTATGATTGTGATTTTTTTATTCCGTTGGTGCTATTATGTGATTTTGACTGTGTTAATGTCAATGGAGTGGGAAAGTGTGGTTGTGTTTTGCAGATTCGTAATGGGATCATATTCATCGAGGAAAACATGGATCGTGCAATTCAATTCGATCAATGCATTGAGAGTTTACAGGGAAGTATTTTGAATATTATTTTAGACTATGCATGTGATTTTGATTTATTTGAGTCCTTTGTGATTAGACAAAAGAAACTTATTGATTTGTTTTGTTTCGTGTTTAATCCAGGAATTCAAGAGAGTTTGCGTGAGCATCATGACGAATTTCAAGTATTGATATTTGACCCAGGATCATTGACGTGGTTATGTTTGAAAATGATCGAGATCATAAGATTTTCGTTTGATCCGGGAATTCGCCATTGGGAAAATCTATCACATGAAGAGTTTTTCATTTTGATATTTGATCCAGGAGGAGTTGGAACTCTTCAAATTCTTGCTTGTGTTGCTGATATTGCTTATTCATTTAAATTGCCAAATGAGACTTGTGGTTATATTTTGATTGACGTTACTAACTTGACTTATTTTTATGTACGATAAGAGTTGTGGACAAATCCTTTTCAAGAGGAGGGGATGCCAGATTTGAGGACAAATCCTTTTCAAGAGGAGGGGAATGATACAATCCTGATCAGGCTCACATCAAACAACAATAACTCATTTCAAGTTTCAGGGGTTCGTCAAATGATTTCAAATAATTGGATTGATTTTTATTCAAGGATGTTTGAAATGAAGCTCAATTCAAGTGAACTGCGACGGAAGGATAAACTACATAATTTGGGTCTTCTAAATTTAACATATTTCGCAAGTTCAAATCAATTCAAACAACATGCTGTCAAATTAAAATGTAAATGGGCTGACCCAATTGGCTATTTATTATTATGATTTGGGTCGCAACCTTTCAAAATTATCAGGCTTAACATGTTGGATGTATGAGATGATATTGGCAAGCTGCAAGCATACACGTGGATTATGGATCACAGCAAAACAGATATAGCATGCAAAGGAGTCACAAGCATACACGTGGATTATGGATCACAGCAAAACAGATATAGCATGCAAAGGAGTCACTCTTGATATATTATATTTAATAATTACATTAAGACATGCAAGGTCATGCAAATTAATTCACACGTCATGCAGTTCAATTCACACGGTTTCAGCAGCCTTCACGCGACAAGTTATCAGATTATCCACGCGGCCAAGAATTTTGTTTACACAACATTGGAAGGATTTTTAGATTTTTATAATCCTATTGCAATTAGAATTTCTTTTTAATTAGGATTCTATTTCCTTATAGAAATTAGGATTATAGTTTATAAATTCCTATTAGAATTTGGATTGTTTTGAGTACTATAAATAGAGGTCCAAGTTATGTAATCAAACACAATATACATTATTATTATTCAATATATTTGTGAGTTTATTCTCTACTTTTGGTTCTTTGAAGAATTCCTAAGAAATCAGTAGTTTCTTAGTTTTTTTCTTTGAGATTCAATTTTGACTTATCATACAACAATTCATAGTTGTGTGTGGCGTCTTCTACCGCATCAATCGTCGATTGTACCGAGATTACCGCTTCAATATAAGCGAGGGGTCAAGGTGTCGTTGGTGTCCATTCAACGCAGATTTCCAAACGCGAGCAATTGTACCAAGATTACCGTCTAAAGTATAGACGAGGGGTTAAGGTGTTGCAAGCAATTCACCCAACAACTGTGCTAGAAACGGTCCGGGCGACGACCACCTCACGCAAGCGTGCCGTGGAGTCTATCAAAAAGTGGCATTGTAGATGTATAACGACAGTAAGATTCGTCACTATAGAATTTATAGCGACACTTTTCATATAAAAATATCAAAAAATTATATGAAAATATCAGTTTTAGTCTCCTCTTTCAAGTTATTTTATTATCCCGAGGTTAATAGTCCCAAATTTATTTTCAAAAACAAACAGAAGACATGAGATTAATAGTCCAATTCCAAATATAATAATTACAAACAAACATAGCCCTAAAATTTTATTGTAAATAAACATCCACTACAATATATATATATACTAGCTGGGTCCCGTGCCTCCGGCACTTTATGGGCAGTGAGATTTATCTCAAACTTAGAACGGCCCAGATGATTTATTAAGTGAGCGGAAAATTCAAAATCATTATTAGATAGATTAGATAGATAGATGTATTTTATTAGATAGATGTATGGACGGTGGGATTTATCTCAAACTTTGGACGGCTCAGATGATTTATTGAGTAAGCGGGAAATTCAAAATCATTTGTATTTTATTAGATAGATTATTAGATAGATAGATGTATTTTATTAGATAGATATATGAACGGTGTGATTTATCTCAAATTTTGGACGGCCCAGATGATTTATTGAGTGAGCGGGAAATTCAAAATCATTTATATTTTATTAGATATATATATATATATATATATATATATATATATATATATATATATATATATATATCACCACGGATCCAGTCCGGTCTCCCGGACTGGACTTAAAATACGGACCCCAAAATTTTTTTTTTTTTTTGCTAATTTTTTTTTGAAACAACTAAAAAAAAAAAAAAAAAATTTATGGAACTGAAATTTTTCCATAATAAAGTGTTTTGGGCGTGTTTTTAACACCTACCCCAACCAATGTATGTACAGTCTGCCCAGACTGTACAGACATATTTCGTTATAGGCATCCAAATCACGCCCAAAACATTTTATTATGGAAAAATTTCAGTTCCATAAATTTTTTTTTTTTTTTTTAGTTGTTTCAAAAAAAAAAAGCAAAAAAAAAATAAAAAAATGTCCGGATTTTATAAAATCCGGGAGTCCGGACCTGATCCGGACTCTCTCTCTCTCTATATATATATATATATATATATATATATATATATATATATATATATATATATATATATATATATATATTAAGGTTAATAATCAACAAAAAAAAAAGAAGAGAAAGAGGGAGACTAACCCTAATGAGGAAGGCCTTTTATAATTTTGTATATATTATATCTAGCTAGTTACCTAAATTCACTTGTAAACACATGCATGCACGAACCATAGGAGGGCTGAATGAAGATAATATGTCTTATTCTAATACTTGATCCGCTTTAAATATAGGAATACATTTGTCACTAATTTTTATTAAAAAACAAATTAAACTTAATGTTTTCATTTGTTAGAAATATATAGTAATTGTGATATGATAGTACTTAATCAACTTAAAATAAATTAAAATTAGTTATACGTTAAGAACTTTATGTTACGTACTTATAGTTTAAGACTAATACTAGTATATTTTTAATTTTAAAATTCTAATTAATTTTTAGACAGAAGAAATCATCAAATTCATCACTACCGAATTATCGATGACTAATTTTAGCATTTCTCTTTTAGGGATTGAATCAAGCACCGACCTAAAAATAAAATTTATAAATATGAGGAGAGAGAAAGACAATTCTTATGGACCCTCACCTTTGATTTGTTTATGTAGGACTAAATAAATATATATATATATATATATATATATATATATATATATATATATATATATATATATTTATATAGTCCGGATCTAGTCTGGGATTTCGGACTCTATTAAAATACGGACCTTTTTTTTTGCTTTTTTTTGAAACAACTAAATTTTTTTTTTATGGAATTGAAATTTTTACATAATACAGTGTTTTGGGCGTGATTTGGATGCCTATACCAAAATATTTCTGTACAGTCTGGGCAGACTGTACATACATTGGTTGGTATAGGTATTAAAAACACACCCAAAATACTGTATTATGGAAAAATTTCAGTTCCATAATTTTTTTTAGTTGTTCTACAAAAAATAAATAAAAAATTTGGGGTCCATTTTTGATCAAGTCCGGGAGTCCGGACCTGATCCGTTGTGTGTGTGTGTGTGTATATATATATATATATATATATACAGAAATGATCAAGTAAGGGATCCCTTACTTTCTTAAAATGAGGGACTTTTTTTTTGTTTTTTTTGTTTTTTTTAAAACAACTAAAAAAAAGTTTAATATTTTATGGAATTGAAATTTTTCCATAATACAATGTTTTGGGCGTGTTTTGAATACCTATACCAAAAAGTGGTGGTACAGTCTGCCCAGACTGTACATACATATTTTATTATACGTACCCAAATCACACCATTTTAAGAAAGTAAGGGATCCCTTACTTGATCATTTCTGTATATATATATATATATATATATATATATATATATATATATATATATATATATATATATATATACAGTCCATTTCTTAGGCTCACCCTTATTGAGCTCACTCCGAGCTCACCCTGCATTTTTTTTATAAAAAAACATAACTAATAAAAAATGTATAATAATTTTTGGAATTGAAAGTTTTTTTTAAAAAAATATTTTGGGTGTGATTTGGGTACATATAACAAAACAGTGTTGTACTTTTTTTAAAAAAAACTTTCAATTCCAAAAATTATTATACATTTTTTATTAGTTGTTTAAAAAAAAAGGCAGGATGAACTCAGGGTGAGCTCAATAAGGGTGAGCTTAAGATCCTTTTCGTATATATATATATATATATATATATATATATATATATATACACGGAAAGCTTCAAGAGCATAATTCTTAAATAGCATAATGCTTTAAATAGCATAATTTTATCAAAACGACGTAGTTTTGGAGGGACGCGGTGACATTTTTGTAAATACGTAGTGGCATGGTATTTACAAAAATGCCACCGCGTATTTACAAAACTACGTCGTTTTGATAAAATTATGCTATTTAAGGCATTATGTTATTTAAGAATTATGCTCTTGAAGCTTCCTGTATATATATATATATATATATATATATATATATATATATATATATATATATATATATATTAGTTTAAGAGTACTTAAAATAGGTTTAAGATAGAGAAAAACGGGTGGCCGGTCGATCTTAGCCGTCCATGTAGAATGTTTAGATGGCAGAGATGAAGGTTACTGATGAGGTGGCCGGTAGCCAGTGACGTTAGAAGCTGTCTACGGCTGAGGCAGGTGTCTCGCGTGCAAATAAACACCATTGTCATCACATACCATTTGTCTAAGAATAAGTCATTAAACATGACTTTAATCTTTTTTATTTATTAGTTAAATCCGCGAGCAGTCGTAAGCATGGATGTAGCTGAATTATATGGAGCCTGCTCTTTTTTATATAAATATTTAGTTTCTTTTTTAAAATTAGAGATATATATATTTTTAATTCATTTTAAAACTAGAATTAATTACATTTCTATATATTTATTGTTATTTTTTCTTGACTCAGCCGTATCATGTCACTATTATTATATTTTATTTATAGTAAATGTTAAATATAAGTTTTAAAGATGATTTTTTTTCGCCCCTTTAAAACTAATCATGTTTCTACTGATGTAACTAATTTTTCTTGTAGGAATTGGACAAGTTCCCCAATAGTTTTTGATTTACTCATAGAATCCCAGTCCTAATTTATTTGCTTGTGACTTGTGAGTGAGAATGGATTATCATGCACAAACATGGGTATGTATATTCTCTAAGCCAATAATTATTCAATGATTCAAAATTTTAAAACTAGATAGCTAGGTAGTTTTTTTTGGTGGACCACCAAATTAATTAATTAAATATCCTAGTGTCCTCTTGAAAAATCCCTAAAACAATTTATTTAGTTCATTTGAGTCAATTCTTAAATGAAGATATATATATATATATATATATATATATATATATATATATATATATATATATATATATATATATATATATATATAGAGTCCGGATCCTGTCCGGGAGTCCGGACATGTTTAAAATCCGGACCTTTTTTTTTTTGCTTTTTTTTTGAAACAACTAAAAAAAAAATTATGGAATTGAAATTTTTACATTATACAGTGTTTTGGGCGTGATTTGGATGCCTATAACAAAACATGTCTGTACAGTCTGGGCAGACTGTACATACATTGGTTGGTGTAGGTATTAAAAACACACCAAAAACACTGTATTATTGAAAAATTTCAGTTCATAAAATTTTTTTTTAGTTGTTCTACAAAAAAAAAAAAAAAAAATTGGGTCCGGATTTTCTCCCGTCCGGGAGGTCCGGACCTGATCCAATTTATATATATATATATATATATATATATAGGGGTATATGTATATACACAGCTGTGTATTACACAGTAAGGCTTTGGCGACATATTTTTTGGGCTATAGTGACGATAAACTGTCGCCATAGCCCAGAATAGTTATGACAAAATCGTCGCTATAGCCCAAAAAACCGTCGTAATAGCCTACTGTGTAATACACAACTGTGTACATACATTTTTCCCATATATATATATATATATATATATATATATATATATATATATATATATATATATATAGTCCGGATCAGGTCCGGACTCCCGGATTTTAACAAAATCCTGACCTTTTTTTTTTGCTTTTTTTTTAAAATAACCAAAAAAAAATTATGGAACTTGAATTTTTCCATAATACAGTGTTTTGGGTGTGATTTGGATACGTATAACAAAATATGTCTGTACAGTCTGGGCAGACTGTACATACATTGGTTGGTGTAGGTATTAAAAACACACCCAAAACACTGTATTATGGAAAAATTTTAGTTCCATAATTTTTTATTTTTTTTAGTTGTTCTACCAAAAATAAAAAATAAAATTGGGTCCCGATTTTGGATCAGGTCCGGATTCCCGAACCTGATCCGTGTTGTATATATATATATAACTCATTTGTCAATTATTTCTATTCGACAAAATGAAGTAATATAAATTGCATAATATTCTCAAATTTTCATCATCATGCTATACTATTAAATGAACAATTTATTAACACTAGGAATACATGAAATAAATTATATTCTTAATATTCATAAACTTAACAAATATGACTCTTTTTGTACACTAGAGAAGTATTAAACAAAAGTCTCTTCTCCCTCACCATAAAGAGAACTGTTGGTACATATATATACGTTTTTATATTTACACATAATTCTTTTTATATGAAAATAAAGTAAACTTCACCTCCACGTAATAGAAAATAATATAAAAATATAAAAAATACTCGTCACAAGAAACGTTTCATGATACTTACCTGTTTGCACACTGAAACACCATATTTGAAAAGCAACCAAACTTTAAAAGATAAGAACCTCCCCAACTTTTACATCAAAAATAAAGATGTTATCCTATGCTCTCTCCTTTTATAAATTAGGAATATAATTTGATTTTTAAAGTTAAACGACAACATATTAAATTTTAAATTTATGTAAATTTAGTTAATTTTAATTGATATAATTATTATTATTTTATAATATATAACAAAATTTATTAATCACAAAATTTATTTTATTCTAAATTTTTATTAATAATACTAATTTTTAAATTTAATTTATCATCGTTTTATATATATATATATCTCAAAATTAAATTACATATCTAATTTTATAACCTTCCTATATATTAAAAGTTTGCAAAAAGAAAACTAGCCCTTCTTAATTAAAACTTTTACTAATATAAAGATTATAAATGCTTATCTCTCATGTCCTATCCTACTTGACCTCAATATAATATAATTAAAGTCCTTACATTTGCACAAGTCTTATCATAATCTCCTTTTTATATAAACTTTATATTAATTTATTTATAATCAATTACTAATATCCTAGTAAAGGTCTTATTTGATGTAGTATGACCTATATAGCTAGCAACTTTCACTACACATCATTAAAATTAAAGTTGTTGAAAATTAATTCCTACGAACATTAATTTGGTATGTGGAACTAAAGTGGGTTCGGTTCATAAATGAATGAGAAGCACATATACGTACACTCAAACACCACAATTTTGCAAAATTAAATGTTATTGCACGAAAAGTCAACTCTTTTGACTTTGAATGGACTTTGTGCTTTATGGATATAATACATGTAATGTAAAGATATAAAATAAGCAAATAGTTCGGATTCGATTCGTACTCGTTCGATTAAAAATTCGTTTAATTGATTCGAGCTCGACTCGAAACTAAATATAAATAAGTCAAAAATGAGTAAATTTTAAAATTCGATAAATTATTAGAACTTTCTCAAATTACAATTTTCTATTGATACTCGGATTATATTCGTTTCGAAAAGTTCTAACTGCTCGGGCTCGATTCGAGATCGTGCTCGACTCGGTAGTTAAATGTGCCTCAATCAAATCTAATTTATACTCGATATATTTTGTGAACCAAATATGAGTAACTCAATACTAGACTCGACTCGGTTCATTAATACCCTTAAATGCATGCTTGGTGCTTTAGGATTTCTCTAAAATAAAATAAAAATTTTATTTATTTATCTTTTTTTTTGAAAAATGCATTAGTACTTTGCTTAATTCTTTCATAAGAAATAAGTTTTACATGCTAATATGATTACTAAAGTTTGTGTTTTTTCCTCCTTTTCTTTGTTTGATGGACAGTAGTTGTATGTAGTCAGAAATTTTAATTTATTTAAGAATTAGAATCCGAATTACAAATATAATATAATACTATAATAGAGTTAAGGTGTAACTTTTTTATTTAATAAATGAAATCTGTAGGTGAAGGAAAAGTCCAATATCATTAATTAGTTTATGATAAGATAAGTAATGAATTTGCTTCTATATACTCCCCCTGTACGTCCAATTTTATTTGTTTTAATTAATTTTTAATGATTAAATTGACCAAATTTATCTTCAAGTTTATTAGATATATATACAAAATTATTATCATAAGAAAGTACATCGAATAGACTATCAAAATCAACTTAATAATTTGAGTTCAAATTTTTTAATACATTTATTTAATTATTAATTAATCTTAAAATTAATCAGTTTAATTATAAAAAATCAATTAGTACAATGAACTACTTAATTAATCCCTTTATGTAATCTCATAAATTAATTTCCACTAGTACATACGCACACAACGTTTGTGAAAAAAATAAAATAAAATAAAAATACAAGTTTGAAGAAAAGAGGTTACAAGAAAGTGAGAGAGTAAAAATAAAGATAAGAGAGTAAAATAGAATGAGAAAGGCAGTGACACAATTTTAAAAAAGTAATTATCTTTTTACTCTTCTTTAATAAATAAATTATTTTAATAATTAATAAAAAAAATAACATATTTATTGGTACGTGATGAAAATAATATTCTAACATCTTTTTAAATTACAATAACCCACGTCTCGAGGTGCACCTCCATTTTCATTTTCATTCAAAATTTATTTTTCTTGTAGTTTCTTTTAATTATCTTGTCTTTAATTTAGTGAAGTGCATCACGTTGTCAGATGGAAAATTATTTTTTGTACCATTATATTTATATATAATTATATGTTTATATTTCGAGGGAATATATATATTAATCAGTGGCGGAACCAGAACTTTTTTGTAGGGGGGGGCAAAATTTTTAAACCAAGCGGTGACGGGCCGGCGGCGGCGAAGGGCGGCAGGCAGCAGGCTGCAGGCGGCGACAAACTATTGGAATTTGGTCGCGGAGTTCTTCTATATATTGCGAAAAAAACATTACAATTTGTGTTGCGAATAGTCTCGAATTTCAATTCCTTGTCATGTTCATATTTTCCACAATTTCTTACTCATTTTTTCCATTTTGGTTGCACCAATCTTCTGAAATGTTGCCTTTGTCTCATTCAACCGATTTTTATAGTCTTTCTTCCATGCTTTAAACAGGAGCTGCTGCCCCCCGCCCCCGCCCCCTCCTAATTCCGCCCACCGCATGACCCCGCCTCCCTATTGGCGTTCGGCGTTCGGCTACCGGGGGCAACTGCCCCCACCCGACCCCTGGTTCCGCCAGTGATATTAATCCTGCCTGTCTGTCACAATTTCTAAATACAATAATTAATTAATAGGAGTAAGAATTAAATGAATGGGCTTTATTTAAATAATTTTAATTTAAGTTGGGTTTCGAAACGTTTACCGGGAAATGCGGCTACTTGCCGCCTCTTTAATTTTCCATCACTTGTTTTCTCGAAAAGATTTTTTTTGTAAATTTCTGCATTATTAAATCTTTTAATTAATTACCCCCACTACCACTAGTATTCATTTCACACCATCAGACACAGAGAAAGGAGAGAACAAAAATATTGTAGTAAAAGTATTAAATTAAAATGACAGAAATACTTGTAGAAATTTGACTCTTTTGCTAACATAAATAAAATATAGTCATGTACGTATATATTATATAGGTTGTTAAGGAGCAGGATACCGTTTATTATACTTATTTTATAATTTATTTTCATACAATAAGTCTTGGCAGACAATTTTTTTTGGACCGAAAAATTGAACCGGTTCAAGTTTATTTTTTTTTGCTTTTCTTGTATTTCTAAAAAAAATATATAATATTTATTTTAACTGAAATTTTTATAAAATATAATATTTTAGGTGTAATTTGGATACATACACTATACATTTTTTAGGAGTCACAAGAAAAAAAAAACCCAAAAATTGGACCGATCCAAAAAAACTGTCCAAAAAAAAGTCTGTGTGAACTACTCCTTTTCATATATTACATTTAAGGATATATTAAAGAAATGTCAAAATAATTACGAGTGAAATTGATAAAATATCAAAATTATCATTAATAAAATCTCTTAAAATAATAAAACATACAAACTTGTTTATGTCTAAGACTCGTGCATACTTCCCTTTCCCATACTATATTTTTGTTATTAATACCCAAAGACAAATAATGTTATTTGAATAAATGTGTATAATAATATCATTTTTGCTCTAACAATAATAATCGTCAAATGAATATATATATATATATATATATATATATATTAGAAAATCTAATAATAAATTAACTAAATTATTATTATAGTATATACGAACTTTCTACCCTTTCTCTTTTTCCCTTCCTTTCCTTGTTGCGTATGTATGGAGAAGAACTGTTTTTTTCTGCCAAAAGTCAGCGTCTCTCTCTCCTAATTTTTTCCTCTTTCCAAAACCATTCTCTCTTTGTTTGTTTGTTCAGAAGAACATTATCATCAGTTTCCTTTAAACCCTCACAAAACTGCATTTCCTTTACTTTTTTTGAGATGAAACTAATTTCTTGAATTATCTACACCCTCTTCATCCTTTTTGACAAATGGAAAATTATCAAGGTGATCTAGCCGACATAATCCGAGCCGGCGGTGGCCCGATTAGCGGAACCCTAGCCGGAACTACCTCCTCCTCCACCACCACCGACAGCTGGCAGTTCCAGTCCGATCCCATGAATTATCAAGAAGATTTTGGCCTTCCCTTTCCAAGCCTAAGAGATGATCCACTTCTTCTTAATGAGCTAGATATGAGCTTCTTTACTAGCTCAAATAGTCTTGAAAATGATACCGGGGGATATTTTGGTAATTATGTTGGTCACAAGATTGATAATAATATTGATCATCATCAAGAGGAGATTATTAAGAGACCTTGCAATAATAATATTTTTTCAAGGATGCTACAAATCTCTCCAAGTAATGCAAAATTACCGATACCGCCCTTGGATTCTCCAATTATGGCTGCTTCTTCTCCAAGGGTGGGTCCTCCTCATGGCTTAATTTTGCCTAATGATCATGTGATTAGTGGTAATAGCTCTAAAGCTTCTAGTTGCTTGATCGACAACACCCGCGTTCAGATCTCATCTCCGCGAAATTCGGGTATTAAACGAAGGTAATTAAGAATCACACATGGTTAGTATTAAATTTTTCATCTTTGAGAATTGTTGGATTCAATGAATTGTATACGTGTGTATTATTTTATTAAGTTTTACTTAACTCTTATTGATGAAATACCAAAATGATCATTAGAAAGGTTCAAGAAACTTAATTATTAATTTCCATTGCTTAACATGAATTAAATGTTTATATTTAAGGGTTTTTTCCCTCTTGTTTGATTAAGTGAAAGATTAATTTCTTCTTTTTTGTTTGAAAAATAGGGTTTGGTGGAGATTAATGTTTAAGTATTGTATTTTATGTGTAATTAATTGGAAAATTGTGATGACTCTGATGATTCTTGATCTTTACCTGAAATTCCTTTATGTCAACATTACAATCTTAAACATGCACAATATCTAACTGGTGTCACAATTAAAATCACACACTTAGCTTTCATTTGGGGGGGGGGGGGGGGGGGTGTTCATATGTGTGTATACTTTTCCTCCCAAAACCCACCAGAAAAGAGCTTTATATATGTTCTCAAGTACATGACAATATAATTGTTCGTATATATCACTTTCAAAAAGTAAAGAAGTCATGAACATTCTTGCATTACTAAAAAGATTGATCAATTCAATGCATGTAATTAATATGATTATACTTGAAGCCAATTATATATCACTAAAGATAATTTCATTATATGTGTACTGAATGCAGGAAAAGCCAGGCAAAAAAGGTTGTCTGTATACCAGCACCTGCACCAGCAAATAGCAGGCCAACTGGAGAAATAGTTCCATCTGATCTCTGGGCTTGGAGAAAGTATGGTCAAAAGCCTATCAAAGGATCTCCATATCCAAGGTATATAACTCAATTACACACTCACCCCTTCTTTCTTTCTTGATCAAATATTTAAATTGGATCGCAATTATGTTTGGAACTTGGAAAATTTGATGGAAAGCGAAAAGGAATTAATTAATGAAATCTAAAAAAATTGTTGGAGCTTTTTTCATCATTTATTACATTATATTTTAACATTGTTCTTAGATTTTTTTAGAAGTATTCATAATTAGATTTATCTTCATTAAGAATTTTTTCCTCTTAAATCAACATTTATTCTTGTTTTCATTTGCCCATCTTTTCCTCCACATTTTCTAAATTCCAAGCATAATTCTTTATTAAAATATTGTCTTGAGTGATAAAGATTTTTCATAATGCATTCTTGATATGTTTTATGTACGTCATTGATATTAATGTCAAAACAATAAGTGTCGTTGAAAATTTAAAGTATTATTAAAATAATTGTAAAAGTATTGCAAAATACTTATTGGATCTAGCATCATAGATATTGTACATTTTTGGCATTATAATTAATAGCCTTTATTTATATGTATATCTTATGTAGAATAAATTAATGAAAAAAAATTAAAATTGAAGTCCAACTAGTTAAGAGCTTGGATTCTTGTTAGTTCATGTTGTATTCTATATATATTAATTGAATATGTTGCGGCAAATTTATCCTTAATTAAGTTGGCTTCATATTTATATATGTTCTGATTTTGCATTACTGATTTATATATAGCTCAAATAAGTTGTTAGTTCATGTTATGTTGAATGTAAATGTGCAGGGGGTATTATAGATGCAGCAGCTCAAAGGGTTGTTCAGCAAGAAAACAAGTCGAAAGAAGCAGGACTGACCCGAACATGCTGGTAATTACCTACACTTCTGAACATAACCATCCATGGCCAACCCAAAGAAATGCTCTTGCAGGCTCAACTAGATCAACTACTCAACCTACCAAGAGCAGCATTAATAATTCACCAGCTGCATCAAAGAATTCACCAACTACCTCTCATCAGTCTCAAAAGGCGCCGGCCTTCAAGGACGAACAAAAAGAGTGCAATAACATTAATCTTGAAAATACAACGGTGGCGAATCCAAGAATTGTGAAAGAGGAGGAAATGGATGATAAGGAAATTATAGAAATGGAAGATGGGGATCAATTCAGTGAAGGGTTTGCTACTCATGATCAGAGCTACAAGCAGCCAGCATTGCCAGTTGATCAATCCATTAATTCGGACCAGGATTTCTTTGCAGATTTAGGAGAGATTGAATCTGATCCTTTGAACCTCTTGTTCACTCAAGGATTCTCTGGAGATGAGGAGAGAGAAAGCAACAAAGGATTCATGGATCCATTCAGTTTCTATGATTGGACAGGGAACAACAACAACACATCATTTGGTCATGATCATCAAGCTAAGAGGAGTTCATAGCAAAACCTGGCTAGAAATTAAAAAACTTCAAAATTCATCACCCTAGCTACTTGAAGGATTTATATGGTATAGCTATCTAATCTTCGATCTCTATGTTGTGAAATTTCAATGGTTGTGTTATATACCTTCACATTAATCCTCTGGCTAGTTGGAATTTTTTTAAGAAATGATATTTTTAGGGCTAAATTTACCATTTTAGCATAAATATAAACTTTTAATACACATGGTACAATTGTACTAATTAATTTATGTGTGCTGAAGTGATAAATTCAGTCGCAGCAGTATCATTTATCATTTTCTTGTGGAGAGAAGTTTTCCCTTTCATATATACATTAATTTTTCTTCTTTATCATAATAGATAAGTGTTTTATGAAGTGAAAATCGGAACCATATCGACTTTAAGTACTATTTGACTAGCATGGCCTTTTGGCTAGCTATTCCATTTGATCGACAAAAATAGTCTCATTTGTTGTTTTTTTCTTAATCATCTTACGATAATTTAGAGATAACATACTTATCTTTCTAAAAAGCTCACGTCTAATTTATTGTTGATATCGTAATTTACTCTAAAAATATTACTAAATATATATTATTATTTCAAAAATTACATGACAATTTAAATTTTAAAATTTCACAAATTAAGTACTCCAATCATGAGAATCTCTCTTTCCACGAGTTAGTACATTTTATTCTTGTTATTTAACAGAATAGTCAAGAGATTAGGAAGTGGAAAAAGTAAGTTAAATTAAGAAGAGAGTGGTGGTTAATATTGGAAGCTGGAGCCCTAGTGAGTCCCACACATTTATTTTGGAATATTGGTGGATGAGACAGAAAGGTGGGGAACAGAATGTCTGAACAGTGAAACACTTACAGATCTACATTCAGACATGACTGGAAAGCTCAGTGAAGAGATTGATGTATTGGATGGACACTTCAATTCCCTCCATCTTTCAGAGTGGGAAAAATTATTAAAGTGAATATCTTTTTGGTCATATGGGAAACACCAAAATTAAATTTAACCGCATGCATGCTTTGATGATCTGTGGTAAAAGAGATTTTGTTAAGATATTTAAAAAGCTTAATTCATTTTTTGAATCAGTCCCGATGCAGCTTTATGTTTGTTATAAGATCCATTAACAAACATGTTTAACTTAGGACAGTTACCTAACTATCTAGGTTCATGCATGCATGCATTTTAGCTACAAATAGATTCCATGTTATTATGATAAAGAAAATATATACTACATCCCAACTTATTTTTTCTTCACTTTGTTATTAATTAACTTACCTGATTATTGTTCACAATATATAGCAAAATTGTTAGGGAAAAGACATTATATGTGACTGAAAGTTGTTGGGATCATTTTTTAGATAAGTACTCTAAAAGGCTAGCCAGCTACTTGCTTACTCTTTGAATTTGTGTTGAAAATTGGAAAAGAAGATGGAAAATATAGCAATAATAATCACATTTCTTTAGGGTTAACAAGAAAGAATCCCTTATTAATTATTACTTACGGAACAAAAGCTAAAGTACGTAACATTAAACAAATTATAGCAAATTACAGAGACTCTTAAAGAAAAACTTAGCAGAAAGTTGCCATTTTAGCCCTAAACCTGGCTAAGAAATTAAACCCGATGCCAAGACCAAGACCAAGATCAAGACCAAGACCAATATGCATATGCAGGAAAATTGCATATAGGTAAGTTTCATATAATATTTTAGTCTCAAAATATATACGATATACTGAACTGTATATAAAATCTCAACTCTACTATTAATAACACATTCTTAAGAGTATGTAATATTTACATGCTATTGAGACAATAAACAAGTATTTTCAGTAGTAACAAATGAAACTATATAATGATCTAATACCGACTTTTAACATTGAGAATATATTTATATATATATAATTGCATGCGCAGAAATTAGTATGTTAATAGAGATTGATGGAAATAGATAAAGTCCCACCACCCCATGAAAGACCTTATCATAAGCCACCGTCCATACTATTTACCTGGTCGACTCTATCATGTCAAGTATAATTAATATTCCTCTTTTGGTAACTTCTCTTGTCATTCACTAATCCTCATCAAACTTAAGATTATCACCTTAAAGTGGACCTGAATTATATGAAGTTGTCGCAATCTTGACCTAAAGTTCCTCTTTTTTTACAAGTATAAAGGGTGAGTACAAATGACAAAAATAACATATTCAACTTTTGTTATAACAAATGCAGTAACAAAAAATATGAGCATGCATACAGTTAAAAGTGAGACAACTTCATAAAATCTAAATCGTGTTAAATGCATTTTGGGGGAGGAATTGTTAATAAATCTTCATTTCTACAATTATTAATTAAGATAGATCAGCCATTCGATTGAGTTCAAATTATCAAAATGATATGATATGTAAGCCCATAAAAACTGTCTGAAATTGTGCATAGAAACGGGCAAAGTGGTCTTTATATATCTTGTAAATTATTAGTTTTATACATTGTTCACTGTTATATATATTACTAGATGTGTCCCGTGCCTCCGGCATTGTATGGACGGTATGATTTATCCCAAACTTTGAACGGTCCAGATAATTTATTGAGTGAACGGAAAATTCAAAATCATTTATATTTTATTAGATAGATTAGTGCCGTGCAAACAAATTTAGCGTAACTTTATTTCAAGTTGGAGGATCCTTTAATTTGTTTTAAATTAATTAGTCAATCTACTTGCAATTTTTTGTTATTTATTTTTGGGTCTTATCTATCCACAGTAAAGGACTACAAAACAATTTGCACCCCAAATTTTACACATGTTGACTTTTGTATCTCAAATTGAAAAGGGTGTCTAAGTACACTCTAAACTTCAATTATACGTTACAAAAAAGCACACTTTCGTCAGTTAACTGGTCAAAAGTGACCGGCTAAGGCACACGTGTGGATTTGGAGGGGTGTTTAAGTCTTTTTCATATCTTTTGCTACTTCCCAAGCCAGAACAAGCTAATAAAGCTCAAAGTGATTCAGTAGCATACGTGCAGCACGATTAGATCGTAAATCTAGGAAATTTGATCAAGAAAATTAGGGCTCATGGATCGAAATTGCTGGTGCATGAAGAAATCAGTGATGAAGATGATTTGGAGAAGCTCAAACAATGCCGGTAGAAGATTTCTTGGTTGTCCAGATCATTTGTGTGAAAATGGACACGTACGGTGGTTGTAATTTCTTCGTTTGGGTTGATATATCCTCCAATGTGTAAGCGTTAAGGGAAGTAATACATTGATTAATTAGAAGATTAGAGAATTTGAATGCTGAAATCAAAGCTCTGAAAGATGAATTGAAGGAGTGCAGAATTAGGGCAAGTATTGCAAAAGGTCTAGCTGTTGGTTGCTACTTGGGTTGTGATTTTTTATTTCATGTTTATCTCAACAAATGATGAAATTCTCCACAAGTAAATTTCTAGGCTATGTATGTATTGGTAGTACTCTGACTAAAAAAGGTCGTTTTGTGGGCAATTATTGAGAATGTAATTTCTGGGATTATAATTTCTGTACAGATATATTTTTTTATTTGTATCCAAATCACACCCAAAATACTGTATTATAGAAAAATTCCAGTTCCATAAAATATTAAACTTTTTTTTCTAGTTGTTTTAAAAAAAACAAAAAAAAGGTCTGCAATTTGTTAAAATACGGGAGTCCGGACCTGATCCGATCCCTATATATATAATTCCTACTTAAAAGGAAATAACTTTCTTGCACGCGGGCTTCTATTATTTATCATCCGGATAGCGAGAAATTGCGTTGCATATCATACCTGAAAAAAATTATATTTTTGTAAGATTGAGCTCGACAGCCGAGCAAATCTAACAATTTTCATGCTTCACACAGCACATAATATATTTCATGCTCAACATTTATCTCATGATTAGCATAATACTAAGCCACATAATTCATATGTTCAGTATATCACATATCATCTCAAGACTGAGTTCCAAAACTCAATTAATTTTAGTCATAAGTTGACTATCAATAATCAACGCACATAAGATGTAATTCAACATACATGTAAACATTTCATGTAATATCAAGATCACATGACACAAAGAAATTGAAAAACTTGCATATGATTAACTAATTTTTCTTATGCTTATGCTTGACGTTCATCGCTCGACATTCGTCATTTTACGCTTATCGTACAATCGTTGTATAATACTTATACTTTTATTCACCGTATAACCTGTAAGACTCCAACTTTTTATAAATAAAATTTAATTTCTTCTAATTATTATTTTAAATAATAAGGTGTTAATTTGGTATAATGCTTTGCTTATGGCTGAAATGTGCAAATTTTACAAAATAAGCAAGTGTTTATAAAACATTCATTGTTGTCGTGGAATATTCTTGCCGTCGAAGAATATTCGTACGATGGCGCAACCATTTGTGGGCTCCATAACGGAAAACGATCAGATGAAGAAAATGACAAGTTTGAGTTTTTATAAATAACGGCGTAATTATTACCGTTAACACTGTTGGAATACCAGGTGGTTAAAGTACAGTAATTGTAACGCCGGAGAAAAAATCAAATTTCTATAAGAATTAAAATTTTATTTAATTATAATGATTAAATGAATTTAATTGATTATTTATGGGAGCAAGCTAATTGAAGGTCGTTATATGACCTAGACATGTCAAAACGTCGTAGGATTTTGGCTATGTGGTAGAATTAAAGTGTTTGAATTTTCAAAACAAAAATAAAAGCTTTCTGAGAAATATTCCGAAAACACTATTAACGTATTTTTGCTCGGGAATTATTTTTGAACTTCCAAGAAATACGTAACGATAGAATATCGAGGTGAGATGTAATATCCAATAATATTTCAGTTATGGAAAATATAATATTTCGCCTGTGGACTTAAAACCTAATATTTAAGGAAAATGATTTATGAGAAGGAAATGTAATGAGATTAATGAATTAAGCGATGATCGTATTATACGTAGGTATTGTACGAAGTAATGAATACGAATATAATACGAGGTATTATACGAGAAGGAGTGAATGATAGTATATCGTATATGTTGAATAGTATACGAGAGGAATACGAGATGAATACGTAATTATACGTTATAAGGCTTTAAGCCAATTGTAATAAATTGGTAGGATTATGTAGGAAATGGTTAAGTCCAATAGAATTAATGTAAAGTCCAAAGTAATTTAATGTGCAAGTCCAAATAATTAAACTAAGTTAATTAAACTAAAGCCCAAAGTAAATGTCCAATCGGTTAGGAGATGGTTTAAACCATGGGGCAACCCATGAGAACATGGATGACCCAAAGTGGTGAGCAAGTAAAGTGACTTCATGGATAAGTGTTGTGGTGAGCAAGTAATGTGACTTAATGGCTAAGATGAGTGGTGAACAAGTGTTGTGATCACCAAGCAAAAAGTGTGGAGAGTAAGTTTACTTAAGAGCTAGGTAATGAATAGTAAGGAGGTGGATGATTTAATGACCATGGAGCCCTCATCTAGGATTTCCTATAAATAGGAAGCTTTTAATTCATTTTGTTGGTTGTTCATTTCCTCCAACACCTTATATATAATAAGTTGAGAGTTTATTTACTTGAGAGAATAAGCACATAAAAGCTAGACTTCTATTATTAGATTTTCCACAACAACTTATAGCTTAATGGCTTGAGAGAAAAAGCTAGAGAAGCTAGAGTTCTTATTAAGCAAGAAGCAAGAAGAAGTTTAAGGTGTATCAAGAGAACATCAAAGGGTAAGCCATCTTTAACCATGTTTCTCTTTCTCTTCCATTGTTAGAGAAAGGGGTATTGGTAGAACTAGCATGCTAAGGAAGGGTAAGAATGAATGGTTAATGGACTTAAGCCGTAATAAGTCATGAATAAGTCATTTATACTTATATAAGTTAAGAACTTAGAATGGAAGTATAAGAATTGGTTAGCACTTGTAACATGTTTACATTAATAAAGTTAGTATGAATATAATAAGATGTAAGAATAATTATTAAAGGACTTAACTCATTAAAAAGTCATGAAACGGAAGTATAAGTATTTTATACTTTAATAAGTTGCAAAATCATCAAGAATAGGTAACAACTTATCATGTTTATAAGTTAATAAAGCATGTATGTCAAAATGTTAGTATAATGGATTGAATCCAATTGAAACGGTTTAAAAATCTTAAGTAATGAAGTTTCGCCGAAATTCACCCGATTAGACGGCGATCGTCGAATTCGTGAAATTCTCGGAATGGAAGTCGAATTTTGATATTAAACTTGGAAACATTGGTTTTCAATGGAGACAAGTCGTATTTGGCATTATAGAGTTACGGACTCGAAAATGGCCGGATTTCGACCTAGAACGAAGAAACGAGCGTTGAACGTTCATGAACGTTTACCGTTTTCGTTGAAAGTGGACTAATAGGTGAATTTTTAGCAAACGAAGTCGAATAGATAAAATTCTTGCATGAACACGTAGAGTATGTGATTTGTGAACCGTCAGCTCTTGAACGAGCCAATTCAGACTTATAACGAAGAAGTTACGAGGCCAGGAATCTCATTAAGTTAAAAATCTGTCCAAAGTGTCTGGTGCACAGAGCTGGCGCCGCGGCGCCAACACAAGGCAAATAATCCCGCTCGGCAGTGCCAAAGTGACCTTCAAACCCTGCAAACTCGCGCTGCAACGCGACAGATAACACAGAGACTCACGCTGCGGCGCCGAGTCCGGATTTTTGAGCAATAAGTGGTGACGCCGCAGCACGGCATCAAGTGCAATAGCCGGCGCTGCAGCGCCTGCCTTAAAACTTTGACAATGAAGAATGGTTAAAGTGGAACATGAAGGGAAATTATTTAGCAACGAACAAAGAGACTTAATAAAATATTATTAAGTCATAATTAAAACTCAAGTATGATTACTTAGGGTTAAAGAAAGTCAATTGAAGATGAACGTGAACGATGTGCAATAAGTATACTTAACCATTGATGATCGAGTTTCGGATGATAACATAAGGACGTTAGTAAGCCGTGAGGAAGGATAATTAACTTGAACCGAGTTTTACTAATAAAATAACTTTACTTAAGTTACGGAAGAGACAGAAGTCGATAAGAATGATGTAAAGAATGACGGAAAGCCGGAACTAATAATAACAAATCTAATACATGATTAGATTGAGAAGTAGGGTAAGATTCTTTAGGAACTATGCATGTTCATTCATAACCTAATGTGGTATGTTATGTGATTATGTATTGTAAAGATTGTAAAAACTCAAAGGAAACGTAATTATACTGTAGCAGACGCTGAAGGAAAGTTTTTCTTAAACGATTGTCTAACCTTCGTGTTAGCCAGGTTTTCAAATGATTCAAGATATGAGATGCATGTATGGTTTTAAAGAAAGAGTCGATGCCCGTTTTAACTCGGCTAGACTAATCTTGATAGATTAATTGAACTATTTACAAGTCTTTCAATATAGAATTGCTAACACTATCCTACGCTAACTAATTGGTAACGGATTCAAGGTAAGCCTGAATATGAATAAACAAATGTATTTTTATTGAGTATTCGACGGGCATGTGAGGTTGCCACAACTTAAACGTACACACGTTTAATGGATGTAGTGTTGATCAATATAGGGTACTATAGGCTGATCACCTAGATGTACTCGTAAGCTATGGCGAACTTACAGACTTTGTTTCGGGTTGTCCTTTTCAAAGAGACTATAAGACGTTCACGTCTTGAACCAGAATTGATGAATTACAGATTATTGTTATTGCAAAATGTTTTGAAGGAAAAGAAACGATATTTTAAGTTATTGATAGTACTTCGTAACTATCATCCAGTTATTGAAGATATATGATTCCTATGTTTCAAGCATGCTTTTAAAAATGAAATTGTTGTACTTGCTGAGCGTGTTATGCTCACACTTGCTTGAACCATATGATTGTAGCTTAGACGATATGACCAAAGGATTCGACAAGGACAAAGTGAAGGTTAAAGCGAACTCGTAGCGTACCTATGTAATAGTATAGGTTTGTAATGATAATATTTGATATTATGACAAGAACAAATGTAACGGTTATAAAGAACCTAGGGAATGGTAGTATTGTTTTAGAATATATATATAAGACAGATTCGTTATTTTGAGGCTTTTTCAATTGAATGTTTGTGTGAACTGTAGCACCGTGGAACACCATCTGTCGGGTTGAAAGAGACCCGGATTTGGGGGCGTCACAGTAATACGCGTGGTTGCATAGTAGCACACGATATTGCACAATATTTTTGAATTATTGATTCTTACGTAAGATGGAACTACTCAATATTTGTTACATTAATTACTGTTGAATATTTTATTTTATTAATTCAATAAATGCTACATTGATATTTTATATTATTGTTGATTCAATAATTATCACTGCACAGTATTTCCCATTATCAGATCAATAATTCATATTATTTGAATAATATTATTAGATAGAATTATTGGTAATGTCTAAGGAAGTTCTTTATAGGAGAGGGGTTTGATCACCTAATTGCGCTTCAGTAAAGATAAATCCTTATCGGAAAGCCCCTCTTTCCTGGGAACGACCTGGTTGTCATTATTATGATTTTGTAATATTATTTGTGAATAATTAATTATTGATTTATATGATAAGGAAATATTTATTTTATGCATGTGGATATAAATGAAGGAATTAATTTTGAGGTGTTTTATCAGTATTTTTTCGGAATGAAGGTATTAAAAATCATCCGTATATGGATTTCGGTCATTTCTGTTTGGAATTTGAAAAAAATTTCTTCTACAAAGTTATAGAGAATTAATTTTTCTATGGAATGGACATAAAATTCATATTTTTTAAATAAAAGGACTATTTATTATGAATTATAGAAATTTCTAAATATTGTTTAAATTAAAAATATTTTTGGAAATTTTCTAAAATGGGTGGGCCCCACTCTTGTCCTTTTTGGTGTGCTGAGATTTTTTTTCAATGGTGGTAGGCGTGAATAGCAGCAGGTAAAGTCATCAGGTAGCAGGTTAAGTATGCTTTGGCGTTCTAGCATTTTTCTATAAATAGGGTGCTTAGGTTAGAATTGAAAATAACACCAGAAACTGAAGTTTTCTTTCTCTATAATATCGAGCGTATTTTTGTGAGTATTTAGATACTTTGAGAGTTACTATTCAGTGCAAGTTTTCTTCAACATTATATCTGATATATATTCTAGTCAGAAGTACTGTTCTTTTGAGGTAAGAGATGTTATTTTCTTCGTAAATGATGCTATTTCTTTCAATATCATTATACCGAAATATTGGTATGAATTCTATTGTGAAATTCTACATTTTCATGTCGAGGTTACTATTAACGTATACAACACTATTTGTAAGACACCAACTTTCATAAATAAAGATTAATTTTTCTCGAAATTATATTTTTGAATATTAAGGTGTGAATTTGTTATAATGTTATAGTTGTGGGTAATAATTATAAATTTTGCAAAATAAGCAAGTTGTTATAAAATATTCGTTTGGTTGGGGAATATTCTTTTTATCGGGGAATATTCGTACGACGACACAATCATTGGTGGACCCCCACAACAGAATTATTGTCGGAGTTAGAAAGCGACAAAATTATCTTTTTATAAAAATAACGGCGAAAGTTTTATCGTTAACTGTTTATTTACCCGTTGATAAAAGTACAGTAATACGCGTGGTTGCATAGTAGCACACGGTATTGTAAAATATCTTTGATTATTGATTCTTACGTAAGAAAACACTACTCAATAATTGTTACAGTAATTATTGTTCAATATTTTATTTTATTGATTCAATAATTGCTGCGTTGATATTTTATATTATTGTTGTTCAATAATTGTTGATGCACAGTATTTCCCATTATCAGATCAATAATTCATATTATTTGAATAATATTATTAGATAACATTATTGGCAATGTCTAAGGAAGTTTTGTCTAAGGAGAGGTTTGGTCACCTAATTACGCGCCAGTAAGGAGAAATCCTTATCGTAAAGCCCCCTCTTTTCTGGGAACGACCTGCTTGTCATAATTGTGATTCTGTAATATTATTTGTAAATAATTAATTATTAATTTTTATGATAAGGAAATATTTATTTTTTATGTGGATATAAATGAAGAAATTTTTAGCATGAAATAATTGTTGAAAGTTTGTCATATTTTTTGTGGAATTACAATTGTTTCTTTAATAAAATATTCATTCGAGTATATTATTATTATTATTATTATTATTACTATATATATATATATATATATATATATTTATATATACATGTGATTAAAGTGGTGGGTGGTGGATTTTTCGTTGCCTGCAAAGTTGTTCAAGAATAGTGGGCACCAACCTTTGAAATGTTAAAGTTAGGCATTGAATTTGGCAAGATTTCTTTATTTTCAAACAATTTTTGGGCCTTCATCCAATCAAAACAAAGGAAAAATTAGGCTTGTACTGTAGGAAAAATAAATTTGGTAGAGTTAGGTTGATTCAGTTGGCTTTCTCCTCCGTGTTGCGTTATAAAAGGAGGTCAACCCTCCATCCTAAATCACACCACAAAAATCTCAAGTATTTTTACTAAAGTATTGTGAGTATTTCTTTTTAGTATAAGAATACTTTGAGCGTAGTTTTTCTGCAAGATTTTCTCAGAATAATATTCGATATTCCAGTGAAATCCAGTTTCTACGAAGGTAAAAGATATTATTTTATTTTAACACTCGTAAGAATTAAATATTATTTTCTTTCATACTCCATAGTATGGAAGGGATATTATTTCATTTCATATTCCTAAATTTAAACTTACTATGGTTAGTATCGCTTCTAAAATTCCTGAAATTAGTAGAATATCCTTGATATTTGCGCTTCATCCAGTATCTTTTCATAAAAATATTATTCTGAGCATTCTTGATAAATTTTAACCTTTTCATGCCAGAGTACTATCCACGGGTTACTATTCCTGAAGTACTATTCACAGAGTACTATTTACTCAGGTACTATTCACCCGGGGTACTATTCATGATAAAAATTGATTTTTTTCTCGGTCCAAATCATTTTTGATACAATATTATTCTTGAATTTTACTCCACAAATCAGTATCATGTTGACAATTTGGACATTATAGAATTCTGGATAAATTAAATTATAAATCTTTATAATTTATCATTTGCTTGTATTTAATTGAATTTTTATATCATTGTCATCATCCTCATGTTTATATTGCTATGAAAGTCATCTTTCGCCCGTAGTGCAAAGATGAACTATTGATTTGTATGATTATGACCATGGATCATTCGGTATAATCATGTCCCATAATGTTACAAGTGATGTGGTAAAAATTCTCATTGACCCGTAGTGCATTGATGGATAGTTATTGGCGCGATCATGGCCATTGGTGATAATAATGAAGGCCCATAGTGTATGGATAATTCAGTGATGTGGATTATTTGTTAAGCTGAGTCTCAGCGATAAAATTGATGATAAACTTTTAAATCATAGAAGATAATAAATATCATGTTCTACTTGACACTTCTAATGGATTATTTGTTTCGCTGCAGTTAAACTTGTTGTCTATTATACTTTATCAGTTTAACACTGTTGAAGGCTAATGATAATTTATTCTGCATTATCTTAGTCATAATATTCTTTACTGGGCTAGTTGAGCTCACCTTTTGCTTTCATCGTTCTCTTCAGGAAATGAGCATATAGCTGGGACTAGCCAGGGAACTGAGTGACAGATAGGTGGCTATAGTAGTCATCATTATCATATAAAATAGTGTGATAATAATTATAATTAATGAGGACTTTATTTGAGTTTGTATACTCTCTATGAGACATTATATGTGTTGAAACTCTCAGCTACGTTTTATCGTACTGTATCAAAGAAGTTTGTATTTAAATTCTGTACCATGTATTTGGCGAATCAAGATAGGTGATGTATACCTATTTTGGGGGCGTCACACTATTCACGAATACGGTACTACTCACGAAATATGATTTTTCTTGTGGAATTTTTACCTTTTTTGTGTCGGTGTTACTATTCACGTATATGGCACTCGTAAGATCCTAACTTTTTATAAATAAAATTGAATTTTCTCTAATTATTATTTTAAATAATAAGGTGTAAATTTAATTATTGGTAAAATATGCAAATTTTGCAAAATAAGCAAGTGGTTATAAAATATTCATTATTGTCGGGGAATATTCATTTGGTCGTGGAATATTCTTGTTGTCGGAATATATTCGTAAGATGACGCAGCCATTTGTGGGCCCTAAAACGGAAAATGGTCGGATAAAAAAATGATAAGTATGTGTTTTCTAAAAATAACGGCGTAGTTGTTACCGTTAGCACTGTTGGAATACTTGGTGGTTAAAGTACAGTAATACGCGTTGCACAGTAGCACACGGTATTGCACAGTATTTTAGAATTATTGATTCTTACGTTAAAAAGACACTACTCAATAATTTTTACAGTAATTACTGTTTAATATTTTATTTTATTAATTCAGTAATTGTTAAGTTAATATTTTATATTATTATTGTTTCAATAATTGTCACTGCACAATATTTTCCATTATCAGATTAATAATTCATAGTATTTGAATAATATTATTAGATAGCATTATTGATAATGTCTAAGGAAGTTCTGTCTAGGAAAGGGATTTGGTCACCTAATTACGCGCCAGTAAGAAGAAATTCTTATCGGAAAGCCCATTCTTTCCTGAGAACGACCTGATTGTCATAATTGTGATTCTATAATATTATTTGTGAATAATTAATTATTAATTTATATGATAAGGAAATATTTATTTTGTGTGAGTATTAATGAAAGAATTAATACTGAGGTATTTTATCAGTATTTTGTCAGAATGGAGGTATTAAAAATCGTCCGTATGTGGATTTCGGTAATTTTCTGTTTGAAATTTGGAAAAACTTTCTTTTATAAAGTTGTAAAGGTTTAAATTTCCTATGGAATGGACATAAAATTCATATTTTTCTGACAAAAGAGCTATTTATTATGAATTATTGAAGTTAAAAAATAAATGTTTTTATTAAAAAATATGGTGGGCCCCATTTTTTGTTTGGTGTGAAAAATACTGATTTTGGTGGGCTCCACTTGTGGTTTGCTAATAAATTAGTCAAGGAGGCGTGCGTAGAAATTTTTGAAAATATTATTTTATTAAATTTAGTCTGCTTTGGCATTCTGGTATTTTCCTATAAATAAGGTGCTTAGTTAGAATTGAAAATACACCAGAATCAGAAGTTTTCTCTCTCTATAATATCAAACATATTTTTATGAGTATTTATATACTTTGAGAGTTTATATTCAGTGCAAGTTTCCTTCAGCATTATATCCAATATTCCAGTCATAAGTATTGTTCTTTTAAGGTAAGGGATATTATTTTTTTCGTAAATGATATTATTTCTTTCAATATCATTTTACCAAAATATTGGTATGAATTTTATTATAAAATTTTTACCTTTTTATGTCGAGGTTAGTATTCACTTATACGGTACTATTCACGAATACGGTACTATTCACGAAGTATGATGTTTCTTGTGGAATTTCTACCTTTTCGTGTCGGAGTTACTATTCACGTATACAGAACTATTCACGAATACGACACTATTCATAAAAAATGAAATTTTCTTTTTCTTTGTCCAAGATGTCTATTATGGTTACTATCTTTGATTGTTTCCATGTTTTGATATTCATTTTTAAATTTACTCCACTATGGTTTATTATGGAGTATTTTTAAACTTGTATTATCTAAAGTACGAATACCAAATCTTTGTCCTTTTATCTCACTGAATTCGTTTTCTTTAAGACATTTTTCATCATCCTCAATCTTAAATGGTGATACTTGATGAATATATTTAGCATGTAGTGCAAAGATGAATGATTACCTGATGAATATCTTTGACCCGTAGTACAAAGATGGACAGGTGTTGAGATGAACATGACCAACTGGTGATACAAATGAATATCTTTGGCCCGTAGTGCAAAGATAAATATTTGGTTCAAGATGTATATTGATTGATGTTACAGGGATAAAATATTGATGATGGACTTTTAAATCATAGAAGATAGTAGACTTCATTATCTACTTAACTCTTTTAATGAATTGTTATTTCCGATGCGAATATTGATCTAAAACTTGTTGTTCATTATATTTTATCTGTTTTATTGAATGCTAACAATAATTTGTTCTATATTATCTTAGTCATAATATTCTTTATTGGGCTAGTTGAGCTCACCCATTTTCTTTTTGTTCTATTTTTCTTCTCATGAGGCGAGAATATAATAGGAACTAGCCGGGGTGTGGAGTGATGTTTCAATACAGTTATTTTAGCGATCCTCACTATTTTGTAAAATAATGTTTGAATAATTGTAATGAGGACTTATTTGAGTTTGGATATTGTCTAGAAGATAATATTTGTATTTAAACTCACAGTATATGTGTTGTCATATTTTTGCACGATAATTGTAATAATGAAGTTGTAGTTGTTTTCTGTACCATGTATTTGGCGACTCACAATGGGTTGTGTGGACCTATTTTGGGGGGCGTCACAGCACTATTCACGTATACAGTACAATTCACGAAAGCGACATTATTCACAAAAAAATGAAATTTTCTCTTTTTTGCCCAAGATGTCTATTATGGTTACTATCTTTGATTGTATCCATATTATGATCTTCATTCTTGAATTTTACTCCACTATGGTTTATTATGGAGTATTTTTGAACTTGGATTATCTAAAGTACGAAACCCTAATCTTTATCCTTTTATCTCACTAGATTCGTTTCTTTAAAATATTTTTTATCATCCTCAGTCTTAAATGGTGATACTTGATGAATATATTTGGCCTGTGGTGCAAAGGTGAATGATTACATGATGAATATCTTTGGCCAGTAGTGCAAAGATGAACATGTGTTGAGATGAACATGACCAACTGGTGATACAAATGAATATCTTTGGCCCGTAGTGCAAAGATGTATATTTGGTTCAAGATTTATATTGATTGATGTTATATGAATAAAATATTGATGATGGACTTGTAAATCATAGAAGATAGTAGACTTCATTTTTTACTTAACTCTTTTAATGAATTGTTATTTTCGCTGCGAATATTGATCTAAAACTTGTTGTCCATTATATTTTATCTAATTTGTTGAAGGCTAACGATAATTTGTTCAATATTATCTTAGTCATAATATTCTTTACTGTGCTAGTTGAGCTCACCCATTTCTTTTTTGTTCTATTTTTCTTCTCAGGAGGCGAGAATATAGCAGGAACTAGTCGGGGTGTGGAGTGATAGGTCCAAACAATTATTTTAGCAGTCCTCACTATTTTGTAAAATAATGTTTCAATAATTATAATGAGGACTTATTTGAGTTTGGATATTGTCTAGAAAATAATATTTGTATTTAAACTCACAGCATATGTGTTGTCGTATTTTGCACGATAATTGTAATAATAAAATACTTATAGTTGTTTCTGTACCATTTATTTGGTGACTCAGAATGGGTTGTGTGGACCTATTTTGGGGGCGTCACATAACCTGTACTGGGAATTTAACAATACGCTAACCTTTTGCAGGTGACTTATAATGGAACTTTAATCCCCTCTCCATATCAATTACAGGTGACTTATAATGGAACTTTAGGTGTCCAACTTGATATCCCAACTCCTTCATCATGTTAAATATGTCAAGTAAAGATATGTAATCAAGATGACAGAAATCAAAAAAATTAAAAATACCTCCCACATATTGTTTATGTGGGCTCTCTTCAAAGAGTCCACCATGAAAAAATTTGAATATAAAATATTCCTTATTGCCTGCATAACCATAAACACAAAGTAAACACTGTCGATTAAATGTGTGGACCACATTATATTTAATTTCATAAAATTCAAAAATTGTAAAGTAATAACTATAGAATCTTATATATTGATCATCAAAAGGGTCCATTACCCAGCTTTATACTATTCAATGATGGATACCATTCCACTTTACAACGAAAAGAAGTCAATAAACTATAAAAAAAACACAATAAAATACAAAAAGAACGCAATAAACTAAAAAAATAACACACTAAACTACACCAACCCATTATTCAAGATATTATTTGAAGCACTTATGGTATTTTGGGACACCTTTCACTCCATAAATGTCATTGTCTTCCGAATCCCTCAAAAATCTGTTGTTCTCACTCATTGTCCCACTTCTCTTTCAGATCGCGAACCCAAGCCAAGACTGATTTGGAATTTTTTGTCTGATAACCAACACGAGTAAATAACCGTTGCATAATAAAGATTAAAAGTGGTATAAATGTAAACTACCCAAAGTACCATTCTGTAATAAACATTATAACCTTAGTCGGTCACTTTTTACCGGTTAACTGAAAAAAGTGTGATTTTTGTTACGTTAATTGAAGTTTGGGGTGTACTTAAATATTTTTTTTAATTTAAAATGCAAACGTCAATATATATGTACAGTTTGAGGTATAAAATGTCTTTTAATCCCAGTAAATCATGCACCAGCTAGCAAATGAGAATAAAATTTAGGGATAGAGTTTCTCTAAGTCTCTACAACTCAGTTACCGGACTGCATTATTGACATTAAATTCTCTCTATATGAAACATGCATGGGATGGGACCTTCATTCCAATTCGCAAGGTTGTTTATATATATATTTATTTATTTTAACATCTTTTATATTTTATTTAATGTGTGTTTGCAATTATAAAGACGTATGTATTTATATTTTATTTTTTGCAATATTGCAAGAATATGTTAAGCCAACTACAGTTATTACCTTTTCATATATTATAAATACCATTAAAAAAATTTAAAATATATTTCAAAACATTGTGTTACTTTATAAAAAATATAACTTTCTATTTTTTTTTTAATCATGAGATTTTTTGTGGGACTGTAAGATCAGCATGGTCTTGGTTTTGTCTTTCATTTAAATATTGTCTTCATATGATCTATGTATCTTGGCCATGGTAGTGTAGCACAAAATTTTCCTATATGATTAATCAAGAATAGTGACTTTAAGTTCTGTCAAATCCATCAACTTTCATTAGAAATTTCATAACCCCACCCCTCTTTCAACCGAAGTCACTTCCCTTTGGAGGAAAAACAAACAGTCTAAAGAATAGTAATGAGTTTTCCTCGACTTGATTGATGGGGTGAGAAACATATAATTATACACCGAGTGTGTGTGTGTGCATGTGTGTGTGAGAGAGAGAGAGTCATTATGTGGTTTATGGAGATTCTCCATTCAATTAGGGTTTTATATATTGGACTCACTGTATAGTACGTACTCAATCATGATTCATTCGTAATGAAAGATCATAAAATGGTGTTAAAATTGATGATGATTACATATCCATTAAGCTAAAGTTTCATGATCATTTAATTCATGATCATTTTAGTCTTTTCCAACCTTTCTATAATACTCTTTTCGTCTTTTAATATAATTTATTTTGATAAATATTTTTATCTCTTAATAATTGTCGTTTGAGATATTCAAATAAATATTAATTATTTAATTTTTAATATTATCTCAAATATTAATTATAATTTTGGTTTTTTTATTATATTTTCTATCTAATAAATAACACTCTCTTTTTTTAATACAAGGCGACAATATATAGACAAATGATATTATATTTAATGCTATACAATCATTTTCAGTTTAATACTTGTGCACAATTTTAAAACTTATATTAAAGGACGGAGAGAGAGTGCATATAATTATACTCCATCTGTTTTTAAAAGATTGTCGTTTAAAGTTAATGCACACATATTAAGTAATACAATTAATACTTAGCAAAAATACTATACTATCCTTATTAATTGTCTCAACCAATTATTTTCTTTCCAATATTTCTTATTCAATTCAATCAATTACTACTTGGATTATAGCATTGAATTGAATAAGAATCATTGAGAAGGCCGGAAGAAAGCTTTAAATAAGAGAAAACTTTAAATAAGGGTAAAGTAGAGAAAAAATAGCTAATGTATATTGATAAACTCAAAACGATAATTTTTTTGAAATAAAAATTACTTCTTAAAACGATAATATTTTAAGAACGGAGGGAGTATTATTAACCACCAACCCTTTGGTCGGATAAGTATGACCACATATTTGCTATACAATTATTTTGTTAATATGTGTAAAATTCTAAAACAACTTATATGTATATAATTATATTATTTACCACCTACCCTTTGGCCGGATGAACTTGTATGACCACATATTTGCTTAGTAAAGGTTATACAATATAACTTTACTAACTGGGTCCCGTGCCTCCGGCACTGTATGGATAATGAGATTTATCTCAAACTTAGAACGACCCAGATGATTTATTAAGTGAGCGGAAAATTCAAAATCATTATTAGATAGATTAAATAGATAGATGTATTTTATTAGATAGATGTATGAACGGTGAGATTTATCTCAAACTTTGGACGGCCCAGATGATTTATTGAGTGAGCGGAAAATTCAAAATTATTTGTATTTTATTAGATAGATTAAAAATATAATAACAAAGGAATAATTTATCCTTTTGGGAAATAAATTATGCCTTAAACATTTATGCTTTAAAAGTCATTTTGATCTTAATTTTAGAATGAGAGGAGTATAAAATTTGATTCGATTAGTCTCTAATCATTAAAATAAAGCACATGTGAAACGTCGTTTCATACTTTTCTTTTTTCTTTGGTCAAATATTAATCATATGTTAGTGTTATCATATGATTAGTAACTTGAGTTAAATCCCTTTAATTATTATTCTCTTCCTCCTTCAAAAAATTGGCTTAGTTAATTATTTTAGTTAAATTGATCATTTTTATAATTAAAATTTATATTACTTTTTTATAAATATAGGTAAAAAATTATAACCATAAGAAGCTATATCGAATTTAGTAATATCTCTAATTTTCATGAATTTAAAAATATAAATAAATATATTTAATTTTTAGTTATAAAATTTGTCAATTCGACCAAAAAAAAAATCAAACTAAGCCTGAAAAACGGATGTTATATTATTAGTATTAATAATTTGTTATTTGGTTATTTTAAAATTTTATATTGGTTAATTACTTGCACGTTCATCACTCCTTTTCTTAACTAATAACATTGGACACATATAAAAATGACATATATATATATATATATTGTTAATATTTACGTTGATATTGATATTTTAATTGTCAATTATTTTAATAAGTATTGATATTAATTTTTTGAAAAGATATATAATAAGTAAAATTTTGTTAATCGAGAAAAAATTATTCTTGTTTAATAGAAGTATGTAGTAGGAAGTTAAAATTTTAATATTGTTATTAAACAAAGATATGGACAGACAATTATGGAGTAGTAAACAATTATAGATCGATCATAACTTAAATATTATTTTATTTCTTAACTATTTCAATCATGATCTCAGTCTTGGATTAAAAAAATATACTATATCTCACTAAACTATATATGTATATATAATAAATCATAGAACAAAATAGGCACACAATTACAATTAGATTATTTTGTTGGTATTATCATTCTTCTATATGATAATAATATAGTGATAGTCCCTCTCACTAAATTATTTATTTAATAATTTTAGATTTTCCACACTTGCTTAATTAGTTTGTACAATTTTTTTATTCTATCAGTTCTTTCCATTTTTTTAATATACTCTCCAGTCTCAAAATTAATGAGACTCTCATTTTCAGAGAAAATTAATAATATTTCCACCATTCGAAAAAAGAATTTTATTTATAAAATTTTAAAGATATATTTAATCTATTTTCACCCCCAAGTTAATTTACTTAAATTTAATATATAATAATGATGACATGATAATAAAATTATATGACAAACATGAAGACAATTTGTCATTTTAGGAACACAAAAAAAATAATGAAACTCTTTTCATAAAACAAATAGAGTATTAATTTCTTGTCTAGCCTATTGACCTAATTTAAATTAAAATATTGATTTAAATGTAATACATTTACTTTAATTTTTAGTTATGTGAAATCTAAAATTTAAACCAATTTTTTTATATTTATTTTTTGCAAAAAGACTCATTTCATAACATAAAAAATAAGACAAGATATAATAAATACATTTTACCCTTCCTTGAACTATGACTAAAACATGGGAGTTTACACCAAGCTTTTATTGGATTCTCAAGTACTATATATTTAGGTCTTTCTGGTCCACAATATTTGATATTGGGCTGATTCCTTGACATAGATGACGAGAATTTATATGCCGATTAGGCCTTTTTAAAATATCAAAGCTTTGAGTGTTGTATAAATAATTTTGGGTTCTTTACAATAATATACAACAAATAGTAAAAATTACAAGAATAGTGCATCAATAAAATAATTATAATAATAGTGCAATAATATAAAATAATTACAAAAATAGTGCAATACAGTATCCACTTCATATTCAAACGCTGAAATCATGGGGGAGTAACTGCCATTATCGACAATTATCAATTCTTTTCAAACTACAACTTCGAAATTCACAAATCCACCTGGCGTGTCCGTTCCACCAACGCCAAGTGTGTCGGTCTCCAGTTCCCCGAAGGCCTCCTCATGTACTCACTCGTCATCTCCGACATCCTCACCTCCTTCTCCGCCATGGACTGCTGCTTAATTCGTCATCGATGACGTCACCTATGGTGCCTGTTGCGTTGATGATCTCTCCGTCGCTGCCCTGGACGCCGATCTCCTCATCCATTACGGCCACACTGTCATTATGACGAATGTTGATTTAGTCCAGAAATTAAAAAGAGAAGAAGATAAATTTTAGAGCAGTTGGTAGCCAAACATTTATACAAAAGTAACTATTTTAGTTTTTGTGGGCAATCAAGAGAAATTTCAGTGCAGTTAATTGGTAGCCAAAACTTTCATACAAATGTAACCATTTTAGTTTTTGTTGGTTACATTTGTATTAAGGTTTGGCTACCAACTGCACTATGAAAAAACTGCAGGTGTGGATGTGAATTGATTACCTTGGTATGAAGGTTTTGTTTTGTTACCTTGGTATGAAGGTTTGCTTACCTTGATCTGAAGATTTGATTACCAACTGCACTAAGAAAAAATTGAAAGTGTGGAGCTTAATTGGTTACCTTGATATGACAGTTTGGTTATCTTGGTATGAAGGTTTAGTTACCAAATGCACTATGAAAACACAAACAATTGCTTACGAATAAACATCTATCCCCACAGATCCTTTAATATATAACAATTAGTAAATAATTACACTATTAGTAATGATGAGAAATTGTATTAAGGGATGAATGCGTATACTGATCATAAAGCTGGGTTTAGAAGAGATCAAATAGTTGCGGGGGAGAAAGCAGGTGGGGCACATGGTCCGCTTAGGGCTTCTGCTTATATTAGGTTGTCGGGAAGGTTTGACTATCAGTCGAATATATGCAAGGATTATAAGGAAACTGATTATTGTGGGTATGAAGATTCGTGCAAGTTTATGCATGATCGTGGAGATTACAAGTCTGGGTGGCAGTTGGAAAAAGAGTGGGATGAGGCAGGAAAGGCAAGGAAAAAAAATTGGCTTTAAAACAACTTGATGATGACGAGGATGCAGAGCAGAGCGAGGAAGATGATGATGATTCACTGCCCTTTGCGTGTTTCATTTGTAGACAGCCATTTGTGGATCATGTTGTTACCAAGTGCAAGCATCTTAATTTAGTAATGATAATTTCCTAAATTAAGGAATTCTAATTGTATACAAATTCACTAATTATGTAAATAAAATTTTAAATGCATTAATTGTGTAAATATTTATGAGTGCACTATTGTTGTAATTATTTTAAAAAATATACTATACTATGTAATTGTTCCAATAATTTTTGAAAATTAACAATTTATTACTTCTCAAAAAATCACTTATAAGTCATTCTAAAATAAGTAGGTTTAACCAAACGTAAAAACTCTTTTGTCCTCATTTTAATAATTTTTATAATTTAGTTTAACTTGTAAGTTATTTTAGCCAAACGCTTTCACAATTTATTTTAACTTAATTTATGATTTATAAGTAAAAATAATGTCAAACACGTTTATTTATAAGTCACAACTTAAAATAATTTATAAATTATTTTAATTTTAATTTATAAGTCAATTTAAAATAAGTCATTACCGAACCTGCCCTTAGTCATCCCTTTCACACAAAAAAAAAAGTTCCATTTGCAAAATGTATAAAAAGGTGGCACTTTTGCTAACTTGGTCCTTTAAATAATTATAAAGGTGGCACTTTTGAGACATATATATATATATATATATATATATATATATATATATATATATATATATATATATATATATATATATGTAGGGTCTCCATCCACAGCAACCGATTGCTGGGGAGCAACCCATTTTGGCCAGCCGCTACAAGCTCTACCGGCTTTGGACAATTTTTTTTTATAAGCCGGTAGAGCTTGTAGCGGCTGGCCAAAATGGGTTGCTCCCCAACAACCGGTTGCTGTGGATAGAGACCCATATATATATATATATATATAGAGAGAAAAGTCACTTACTAAATTTAATAATTTTTTCAAATTAGTTTGTCGTGTTCTGATTAATTTATTTTATAAAAATATAAATGTAAAGGTAATTCACTTAATTACTAAGTGAAAGTTTTGACTTTTCAACATGCAACACTTGCTAGTGACAAAAGAAAAGGAGCAAGTGACAATCTTTGTCACCCTTTAATTTGAAGAAGACGTTACTAGATAAATAATAATGTATACACCATTCATTTCAAAAAATATAATTATTATTATATTTAAAAATTAATTGTTAAATTATTTTTAATTTAAACTTAACATAAATTTATTGATTAATGCATATATAAATATTGTAAATTACATCATGAATATTATTAATTATGAGATATATTATGTTAGTTCCCGGAGGCGCGAAAGTTATCTAGAAGGGGGGTTGAATAGATATTTTAATTTTTTTTTAAAAGAGTAACTTAACAGATTTATTAATTAAATGATTAATTAAGCACATCGAAATATATGTTTTAGTTATCCCCCTTAAGATAAAATCAAGGTTATAAATCAAACAACAGTTATACCAGATATAACAGTTAAAGAGACTAAAAGTAAATGACATTATTTTAAGTAGTTCAGAACACTCAAGACTCCTAGTCCACTTTTCTACTCCAAGAGTAGGAAAACCACTAAAGATTTTGATACAATCTTTGAATCACTAAGATTCCTTCAAGACCAGCAGTCTTGGAAAGCTATTTCACTAAGAACTCTTCAAGTCCAGCAGACTTGAAATGTTAGTACACTAAGTACTCTTCAAACCTAGCAGGTTTGGCAGCTCTGCAATGAGTGTAGTTGAGGTTGTTGTTGTGCTATTAAGTTGTCTTAAGCTCAAGTTCTGATGAACTTAGTAGCGAAGCAAAATTTTGTTGAATCGTGGAGTGAAGATTTGTCAGATGTTCTTGTGATTTTCTTTTATACGTTCTGGTTTCTTGCTTTATTGACATCTTCAATCTGTTAGCCTTATATAGGAGCCTTTGAAATCTTCCCGTTGAGAGGCTTCTGTTTGAGCATTTAATGTTTCGGTCATTCTGAGCACTTTGATGTTAACATCCTGATGTGAAAGCATCTTTTTGACTTGTCTGACACAGCAGTCTGCTTTCTCACCTAACACCTCTGAAAACGTCATTATCAAAAACTAGTTGGTAGACACATTTTTTTCTTACTTTTTGATTCTTCGATTCAACCAAGATTGTTGGTGAAGGCATTGGGTTTCTCAATCATATCAACGTTCAAATGTCAGTTGATGATGTCAGACATTTTTATTTATCAGACTCGATCTTCAATTATTTTGATACTTACTGATGAGCACTACGATTGTGGTCTGATAATAAGTGTTTGCATACGATTTATACTTGACTGCCTTTGTTGAGAATCGTAGAGTACTCTACAATTTTGCCTTAGTTTTGACATCGCTTGATTGACTATGATCTTGATGCTTTGAAGACTCCACGATTTAGAGCAGTGCATACGATTTTGACTTGACGGGCATTCGTCAAATTGCTTCATGATTCTGATAGCCTTGCTCAGCAGACTACGATTTTGACTTCTGCAATCTCCACGATTTTGTTCTGCCTATCTATTACAACTCATAAGATCAATCTAATTACAAGTTTGATCTTTCTACTACAAGAGATTTTATAAAAAAAATAAAAATTAAGCTCTGATCAACTTAACAATTTTGATTTTTAATCTAAGTCTTTATACATATGATCTAATAAGGACTTTACATCTTTTAATAATGCATGCTCATTTATTTATTTCAACATCAAATTTAAATATGCAACTCCCAACATGTTATTTCAAAATTTAATAAATTGTGTTAGTTTTATATTTACATATTAATACTTAATTGGTTAACACTTTATTTTTGAGTTTGAGATAGAATTTTTTTTAATTTAAAATGCAAAATAAATGAATAGAAAACATGCATATTTTCTTTCATATTATTGAGTTTATAAAGGAAAAGAATAAAAAAATAAGTTTTATATTTAAATTATTAAGTTGTCATTATATTAATTTTATTATGTTTATAATCTAGAGACTAAAATAGAAATTATAAAATATAATCATATGTTATTTAGTTTTCTATTCAAACTCATTCATTTTTGGACCGAAAAGTTTGAGAGAAAAAGTTTCGTCCATTTGTTTATTTGTTTTGTACATTAAAAACTCAATAACAAAAGAATTAGACATAAAAATTAAAATTTTCATTTTTTTTCTTTCCGTCGATTTTAAAATTCAGTAACAGCGATGTAAGTTTAAATGTTTAGAAATTTTCATATTTCATATTTTGGTCCATACGTGAATTAAATTCATGCATCAGTAATATATTAAAGAGGCTCTTCTAATCTTTGGACCAGGCCCTGCAACTAAAGTTTTGTAATCATGATGTTCCGTTTTTGAAGTGCTAAACATGTGCATTGTTATGCTGTATTTAGGGGGTGTTTGTTTATAGCTGAATATAATTGAATAATTGAATTCAGTACAATTGTTTTGAATAAAAATACTCTTTTCGTCTCAAATTAATTGTTCAATTTTGATTTTTTAAAGTTAAATTGACCATTTTTAAAACTAATCTTTTTACTATTTTTGCTAAAATATAGGCGAAGAGATTATAACCAAAAGAAAGTATATACAATTTATTACTAATCCTAAATTTTATAATTTTAGAAATATACTAGTTGATAGCCCGTGCAATGCACGGGCTAGTTCGAGTAATGGATTTAATAAAGGATGAATTACATATTCTATTACATTTTTAAAAATAATTACAACAATAGTCCACTCATAAAATTTCTACACAACTAATACACTTCCATATTTATTTATAATATTAGTGCAATTAGGATTCTTTAATTTAGAAAATTAGTATTCAATTAGAATTCCTTAATTTTAAGATTAGTTATATCCATGACTTCTTCTCTCTCTCCTCATCTATAACAACTGCAGTTAGTCATCACCCTTCTTCTTCATTCAACGTATTCATTCTATATATATATATATAAATATATATATATATATATATATATATATATATATATATATATATATATATATATATATAGAGTCCGGATCCAGTCCGGGATCCCGGACTCTACTAAAATACGGACCTTTTTTTTTTTTTTTTTTTTTTTACTTTTTTTTTTTTGAAACAACAAAAAAAAAAAAAAAAAAAAAATTTATGGAATTGAAATTTTTCCATAATACAGTGTTTTGGGCGTGATTTGGATGCCTATAACGAAATATGTCTGTACAGTCTGGGCAGACTGTACATACATTGGTTGGGGTAGGTGTTAAAAACACACCCAAAACACTTTATTTTGGAAAAATTTCAGTTCCATAAATTTTTTTTTTTTTTTTTTAGCTGTTCTACAAAAAAAAAAAAAAAAAAAAACAAAAAAAATCAGGTCCGGATTTTACTCCCGTCCGGGAGTCCGGACCTGATCTCCTTTGTATATATATATATATATATATATATATATATATATATATATATATATATATATAGAATGAAATGATTTTTCAATCATATTTTGTAACTAATGGACTATATAAAAATATTTGATTGCATTGCATTGCATGGTTCTTATCTGGATCTGGGGAAGGAGGTTCTGCATGTGTTCATACGTATCAAATCCCACTAGATGGCCCATGGATGGATAAATAAAAAAATAAAAATGAGAAAGCCGGAGGCCCCAACTTATGAGGTGAGGATAATGATAGAAGTGGGTGGGTATGTTAGAGTTTATGCCCTAGAGGCCAATTATTTGATATAATTGCTTAATGTTTTGATATTATATTTGATTGAATAAATATATGATTTTATTATGGTTTTATTTACTGCGTAATATAATTGTTAACATAATAAAATTCCTTAGAATAGTGATACAAATTATATAGTTTTAAGTATGTGACTTGAACATGAGATTATATATTACCATTAGTATCAGTGTTCTTAAATGTCCCTAGTCGAGTATCATTGTTGATGGGACAACAATGATGCATTGAGACTAGTATGTGGATTGACTGATGACCAAATCTCATTGGTCATAAATATATGAGATATTAAGTCAATGCATAGGTACATGTTAGAGAACGATGTACTGGACAAACCCACAATGAGAATTCTATATGGAGCATTATGCGAAGTGTCATTAGCAATTCTCATAGTGACAATGATGTAATGGTCCTCCGACCTGAAATCGCTATATTACTACACGAGAATTTATGTACTTTGATATCATCAAATGTCACCTTTAATAGGGTGGACTATAAAGGTGATTATTGGGTTCATCATTAATCGTGTGAGAAATATGAGTGATCTAGATGGAATTTAACCATCCTATATATTATGGGTGCTATCCATAGGCCTCTTGATTGAGTAGGACTATGAAATGCATGGCCATGCTCAAATAGTGATTTGTTTCATATAGTCTACTCATTGATCAAGAAAACTCAGATTAAATTATGAAGAGTATGACACATTCCATGACTCGAGTTTAATCTAGGATATTAAGGTTAAAAGGATTAAATTGCATTGAAACACTGGTCACAAAAGGTTGCATCGAATCATCGATCTTATTATTACTTGGGTAGCAGTGATGCATTACTAGATGCCGCTCACTGTTTATAATTTTATAATATGATTTTAAAATTATTGCCAACGTAATAATAACCTATAGGGTCACACACATAGAACGTTATTTAAAAGGGAATTAATTTAAATTTTAAGGATTTAAATATATTAATATGATTAATAGTATTTAAATCACGAATTTAAATTAAAAGGAGAATTTGTATATATATATATATATATTAATTAAGACTTAATTAAGATATATATATATATATATATATATATATATATATATATATATATATATATATATATATATAGATTCGGATTTTATGAAATTAGGTTTTGATTTTGATTAATTCCTTTTAACTACTATATATATGATATATAGCAGCTACTTAGGGTGTCATATCAGAATTGAAAAACCCTAGCCGCTCTTAGAGAGAGACTAGAGAGAAAACAGTTTTAAAATCCATTCCTTTTGGTGGCTAGTACCGCAAGTCCTTTTATTGCAGAATCGTTCGACGGTTCGTGCGGCGTTCGTGTGGATACCGTAGAGGCGCAATTGGATTGTATTGCGTTGGAGATTCGAGGCGCAGTCGGTTTCAGATTCTCGTTTTTGTTTATATCTAGTATAATCTCTAAACCTCTGAATTAATTGATTTTCGCATGGATCCTGTTTTAGGGTTTCAGAAATTGCTTTAAAATTTTAATTTCCGTTGTGCGTTTCTGTGCCGAAGCCCAACAGGGTATTCTAGTGAATCCACCTTCAGCGAGAGTAATTAACGAAGTCCACCGTGCCGAGTAGGGTCACGTTGGAGCACAAAAAGTGGATTGAGGTGGGTATGAAAATGCAGGCGGTGGATGTGAAGATTTAAGCGGCGGCGGCGGCGGATATGAATACTGGATGATGGTAACCAAACATTCATACCACGGTAACCAAACTCTCATATCAAAATAATCAATCAACCTCCATACTTTAAATTTTTTCTTAATTCAGTTGGTTACCAAACCTTCAGATCAAGGTAAGAAAACCTTCGTACCAAGGTAACAAAACCTTCATACCAAAGTAACTAATTCACATCCACACATGCAGTTTTTTCATAGTGCAGTTGGTAGCCAAACCTTCAGTCCAAGGTAACCAATTCAATTTTATTAAGTTACCAATTTCGTTTGAATGTGATGCAGTTGGTAGTCAACCATTCATACAAAGGTAACCATTTTATTATTTATGAGTAACAAAATAGTTATAAAAAAAATTTCAGAACATTAATAGTTACATCTATTTATTTTTAATTTTTTGTAGGGCGAATCTTCTTCTTATTCTCATTGGCGTTTTGGACAACGGAGATTTGCGACAATGTAGTAGTGGAGTATGTGAGGTTTAGTTGCGGTGTAGTGGTGGACTATTATTTCAAAGTGTATGTGAGGGAGATGAAGATTTGAATTTGAATATTTAAATTTGAATTATTATTTTGAATTTGAATTTGTTTTTGTTGTTAGATCCAAATATTTGAATTTGAATTATTAATTATGACAGTTACTTGTCCTTAATTTTAGGTTTTCTTATTAATGTGAATTGTACTATTTTTGTAATAATTACATTCTTTTTGTAATTATTTGGTTAATGCACTTTTTTGTAATTACTTTCTATTTGTTGTATACTTATGTAAATGACCCTTTAATAAATTGTCCGATATTCATGTCGGAAAAGAGCTCTAAGTACACAATTCAATTAGTTACTTGACAATTTGGAGAGACATAAATGTCATTTAGTCTGCTTTAAAATTATGTAAATTAGTTGAATTATTGTAGCATAAAATTAAGAGTGACAAATTCAATCAACAACATTCATAAAACAATATAATTGGAAACAACAATCAACATAATAAATATAAATCAATTAAGAAGTAAAACTATGTATAATTCAATAATTAGTTTTATCCATAATTGCCTTCGCTAATCTGCTCTAATTTCTGGAAGCATTCCACATTTCGAGACCCCCGTGACGGCGATTCTTTCAAATTGAGCTTACCATAACCTGCATTTAGAAGTATAAAGTCCGTTCTTCACGATTGAATTAAAAATTATAGGGACAACTGAAACCTTTCAAAAGGAAAAAAAAAACTTCCCAGAATTTCAACTCACATACAACTAATCACATAGACACACTCGATCATGTTACATATCTTCTCAATTTATGTAACCTAAGGAGATGCAGTCAGTGAGATTCAGTAGTCACCATAGGATATGTACTAATTATAATATAGTTGTCATTTTTTTGGCAAGCTAAACAGAATACCAGAACTCAAGGAACTACACTCAAGGAGTATAACAACACTACCCTTAATAAACTGTTGTTGTGGAATATGAATTGATTACAATATAATTGTCATGCTGCAGTCAGACTAACATAATTCCAAAACTCCATAAACTACACATCTTAGGAAGAATATTCTCCACTATTGGGTTTGACTGCTATGTCTACATCATATTCACTGGGACAAAAAAATACTTAAACATGTCATGTCTTGTTTGTACGTTAGTTATCCATCATGTTTATTTTTTCTAATCACGCAAGAGATAGACGTAGAGGCTAAAAAATTGCAACTTAAGTACTACATGCATACATATCAGCAACTGAGCACTAACAAAATTTTATAGTTATATGAATTAGGTTGAAGTAATCCCATGAGCAAATTCAAACAATCAAAAGTAAAATCGTTAATAGGAGAGAAAGAATGCAGCCATTTCCCCCAAACCCGACCCAATCACCAATGCAACCATTTTAAGATCGAAAGAATGAGGAATATAAGTGAGGACTGGTGGGGAAGTTTCTTCTCTTTGTCCATGCCATCAACTGGATCAATGCCTATTAAGGCTGAAAATCTCAAGGATGTGAATGTTTTTTTTAGAGCAACTGCAAATGCAACTTTTCCTCCCCTGCTATGGCCAGCAAGTCCTAGCTTGCTTAAATTTGGCCTAATATTGGAAGGGAGCGATTCTTGGAGTCACAAATTGATATAATTTAAGAGCCAGTTAGCATATGTATGCAACAATGAACAAACTAAGGGAGATGGAAGTGGTAGTGTTAGTGTTAATTGAATTCAGTACACAATTGCATCAGAAGTTGTAAATTTTTAGTGGAATGAAAAATTTAGCACTTGAAATATCCAAACTAAATGATGAACAAATTTTCATTTCACATATAGCTAACGATTTTAATGTAGCAATCTAGAATTGACACATACACATCAAATAGAGAATTTAACCTGAGGAGCGACAACGATGAAGCCATGAGAAGCGATAAGCTGAATAAGTTGAGAGTAAAATGAGTTGTTAAATAGTTTTACAGGAGTGTTCTTAAATTTTAACAACCCAACTTTGAAATACATTAATCCACTATGTCATCAACTATTAATTAGCAAGAAAAGGCAGAGCTTTAGTTTTTTTGGGTTATTCGTCATGGTAATTAAGATACTAACCAAAAAGCATTATTACCCAAATCAGATCAACCATTGGGGTTAATAAGCTGCTATGAACTAGAAACCTAAAACAGAGAACACAAAAAATACTACAAAATTTGCATTCCATTTCCAAAATTATTGAACCAAATTGTTGATTTATTACCTCTTCGATAATCTGAACCGCCACCCTATCTTTGACACTCCCGCTAGATTCAAAAACTCTGCCTTCACAAAAATCTGAAATAACAAATAATAAATTAAATCAAATAAATAAACATCAAATCACAGAACTTTAAAAGGGAATTTTGAGAGAAAGTGATTAGAGGGGTATTACCAATAGCAGCAATGATTCCATTTTTGGGTTTATTCTTTTTAAAGGATTTATGGGTATTTTCGAAAGACGGCTTTGAATGGTAATTGTTGCAGAAAAAGTAAGAGAGCACGACTATGGAGACTGACGCTTAAAAGATTCAGCCATGGCGGCTTCATCGGTAACAATTGATAGCTTTATTCGGCAAACTCAGATGAAAAAGTAGGGTAGCGGAAGGGGAAAAACTGAAAGTGGAAGAAAAAGAATAAGAAGAAGAAGAAGAGTTACTTTTACTTGATTTTTTCAGAGATCGAGGGTTTTCAGAGGTGTGAAAATAGGGGTTTTATACGATGAGAGGAAAGGAAGAGGCAAGGTGAAAAGAGAGGTGTAAATAGGCAATGATTTATATGGGTGTTGTGAGCACTGGCACATGAAGGGCTAATCCGTCATTAACTACAGGAAGTGGCAAGAAGCTGAATAACAGAAGTAACTAACTGGAAGTTGTTGAAGCTAGAATTGAATAGAAATTGAGGGGGGAAATATATTTCAAATAGAGGAGGGAAAGTTGGTTACTATGACAGCTGTAATAGAATAGATTGAGAATATGTATAAATAGGAAATGTTGTAGAGAGAGAGAGGGATCTTTTGGAAAATATCAATACTATGTAATCTTTTGTCTATCAATCTATACAAATCTTACTACCATTTATAAGTCTTCCATTTTTTCTATTCTTTTCCATTCTATATTCATTTCTTTAAGTTGGTGAATCTGAATTCACAACATTTAGTATCAGAGCCATTTTTCCTTGGCCTTAGATTCAGAATTCTTTTTCAATTTCCTAACTCAACCCTTTTTTCTTTTTGAAATATTTCCAAAGCAAAATCATGGTGCCATTATATAATAATGGCGACATGAACTAGATCGAAGGATTCATTGGAGGAAAGTATTAAGAAAACTGATTGCCAGGTTCAAGAGCTCATGAACAACCATTACCATCTGCAACAAACGGTGGACGAACTGGGAACTGGGTTCAAAAATGTGCAGGGTACAATGGAGTTGATGATAATGCAATTCTAGCAGTTTATCAAAGGTAAAGACTCTGAGCTTGGAAACAATAATGAACCTGTGATAGAATTGGGACAAACTAATTGGAGAAATGTGGAAAATGTGGTTCAAAGAAATTTTCACCCTAGATTTGATTTCCCAGTTTTTAATGGATTAGATATCAAGAATTGGATAATGAAGTGTGAATACTTCTTCCAATTCCACCCTATGAATGACACACTAAGATTGAGAAGTGTAGCCTTGCATCTTGAAGGTGAAGCAAGATCTTGGTTTTTGGCTTATTTTAAAAGTAATCCAAATGTATCTTGGAAATAATTCATAGAGGATATTGAAACCAGATTTGGGTATAGTGTTTCTAGTAATGCCTTGACCGAATTCAATAGATTACAACAGAGTACAACAGTCAGTCATTATCAGAAGAAATTTGAATTTCTTAGAGCCTTGGTTCAAGTGGAAAATCAGGGATTAGATGAGACCTACTTTGTTAAATGTTTTGTGGGTGGATTAAAGGAAGAAATAGGTGGTTTTATGGGTCAACTCAAGCCAAAAAAATTAACCGAAGCCATAGCAGCTGCTAGAGTCCAAGAAATGACTGTGGAAGCCATTTACAAAAAGAGCAATCACACTCCACAATTGCATAAAACCATGGCCAACAGTGGTAAGAATCACACAGCTGGGTTCAACAACAAGACTTTTAAACCAAAATTTCAAAGCAGTGGAGACATTCAAGTGGGAAATTCTCATATTGCTGGTGGACTTCATAAGGACAGTATGGGAAATCATGTAAAAAAGATTGATATTTGGTGAAATGCAGGCAAGGAAAGAAAAAGGGTTATGTTTCAACTGTGATGAGGTGTTTACCCAAGGGAATAGGTGCAAATATAAGCAACTCTATTTGATAACTGGTGATGATGAATGAGTGGAAGAGGTTAATGATGAAGCTGTTAGCACAGAACCAGTGGGCATAATAGACCACCAAACAGAAACAGAAATGGCTATTTCTATACATGCTTTGAATGGTAATACCTCTGAAACTACACTAAGGATTAAAGCTTCTGTGCAAGGTAAACAAATTATCATACTTATTGACACTAGAAGCACTAACAATTTTCTAAATAGTGACACAGCTAGTAGATTACATTGTACCAAAGAAGTAGATAAACCTATGCAATTATGTGTGGCTGATGGTTACAAAATGATATGCAATGAAAGATGTAAGAAATTTGAATGGGTAACACAAGGACACAAGTTCTGCACGGATATGAGGTTGATACCTCTAAAAGGTTGTGATGTTATGTTAGGGGTTCAATGGTTAAAAACCTTGGGAGATTGTATGTTCAACTTTAACACTTTGACTCTGAGTTTTTCTGTGGAAAAGGACAAAATTACGCTGAAGGGTACTAGTGATGGACATCAAAATTCTGTAGCTATGACAACTGCAGTGAGTTTACAAGAAGCCTGGCGAAAAGAAAAGTTGTCACTATTAGCCTATATTTGTTCAATATAGGGTCAGGAACTTAATAAACCACAGCACCCACCTCAGATTCAACAAGTACTACATACATTTGAGGATGTTTTTAAAGAACCCAAAACATTGCCTCCTCAGAGAGACTTTGATCACAAAATACCAGTGAAAGTAGGTTCCAAACCATTTACAATCAGGCCATATCGATATCCTCATATCCAAAAAACTGAGATTGAAAAAATTATTAAGGAAATGTTAGAAACGGGAATCATACAACTAAGTCAAAGCCCATTTGCTTCTCCAGTGCTGTTAGTAAAGAAAAAAGATGGTTCTTGGCGATTTTGTGTGGACTATAGGGAATTGAATAAAATGACAGTCAAAGACAAGTTTCATATTCCCATCATTGAAGAATTTTTGGATTAGCTCAAAGGATCTACAATTTTTTCTAAATTAGATCTAAGGGCTGGTTATCACCAAATAAGGATGAATTCAGATGATGTCTCCAAAACAGCATTTCGAACACATGTAGGCCATTATGAGTTCTTGGTTATGCCCTTTGGCCTCACAAATGCTCCAGCATCATTTCAAGCTCTCATGAACAAAGTGTTTTTTGCACACTTAAGGAAATTTATTTTAGTCTTCTTTGATGATATATTGGTTTATATATAGTTCAGATTTATCTTCACATGTTAAACACTTGGAAGTGACGTTGGCATTATTGAGGCAACACACTTTATTTGCTAAATTATCTAAATGTTCATTTGCTCAAAACAAGGTTGAATATCTGGGCCATATCATTACTGCTGAAGGAGTTTCTGCAGATCCATCCAAGATAGCTTGCATGCTTAAGTTGTAACACCCCAGTCCCACATCGAAAGATAGGGGAAAAATTTGTCTTCATATAAGGAATTAAGTAACTACCAATAGTACCTTCAAGTCATGACCTTTTGGGAGCCTGTGGTGGGCTAGATAACCCAAGAAGATACTATTGGGCCAGTGGTTTGAGGCCTTATTTGGATGGATTTGATTCGATTCGGACTTGGGATTTGACCCAAGATTTATTCCGGACTCGGGATTTGACCCGGGTTGTTTCATATGGTATCAGAGCCGACTCTCGAAAGCTCGGGTCGGGTTATCCGATCGGGTTGCCGGAGGTGGGGACACGAAGGCTGGTGGTATTATCCCACAATGGAGAGATGAAGGTCCGGAGGTGGGGACACGAAGCCAGCCGGTATTATCCCACAATGGCTAGAGAGGCAAAGATCTTTGGGCCGTGTGTGTGATCGGTTCTGACGGGGACGTCAGAAATTTAAGTGGGGGAGTTTGTAACACCCCAGTCCCACATCGAAAGATAGGGAAAAAAATTTGTCTGCATATAAGGAATTAAGTAACTACCAATAGTACCTTCAAGTCATGACCTTTTGGGAGCCTGTGGTGGGCTAGATGACCCAAGAAGATACTATTGGGCCAGTGGTTTGAGGCCTTATTTGGATGGATTTGATTCGATTCGGACTTGGGATTTGACCCAAGATTTATTCCGGACTCGGGATTTGACCCGGGTTGTTTCATATGGTATCAGAGCCGATTCTCGAAAGCTCGGGTCGGGTCATCCGATCGGGTTGCCGGAGGTGGGGACACGAAGGCTGGTGGTATTATCCCACAATGGAGAGATGAAGGTCCGGAGGTGGGGACACGAAGCCAGCCGGTATTATCCCACAATGGCTAGAGAGGCAAAGATCTTTGGGTCGTGTGTGTGATCGGTTCTGACGGGGACGTCAGAAATTTAAGTGGGGGAGTTTGTAACACCCCAGTCCCACATCGAAAGATAGGGGAAAAATTTGTCTTCATATAAGGAATTAAGTAACTACCAATAGTACCTTCAAGTCATGACCTTTTGGGAGCCTGTGGTGGGCTAGATGACCCAAGAAGATACTATTGGGCCAGTGGTTTGAGGCCTTATTTGGATGGATTTGATTCGATTCGGACTTGGGATTTGACCCAAGATTTATTCCGGACTCGGGATTTGACCCGGGTTGTTTCATAAGTGGCCTGAACCAACTACAGTCAAAGGACTTAGAGGATTCTTGGGTTTAACAGGCTACTATAGAAGGTTCATCAGAAAGTATGGAGAAATTGCTAGACCATTAACTGCACTTTTACAAAAGGATAAATTCCAATGGACTGATGAAGCAACGGAAGCTTTTAACAAATTGAAGGAAGCTATGAGTTCAACTGAGGTATTGGCTCTACCTGATTTTACTCAAACTTTTGTAATTGAAACTGATGCTAGTTCCAAGGGTATTGGGGTTGTTTTGATGCAAGAGGGACGACCATTGGCATTCCTAAGAAAGGCTTTAGCTCCAAAACACTTGGGTTTATCTGTTTATGAGAAAGAACTCATAGCTATTCTGCAAGCTATTACTAAGTGGAGATCTTACCTAATTGGAGCTCATTTTGTTAAAAAGACTGATCATCAAATTTTGAAATTTTTTATGGAACAAAGGTTGTCCACTTTTCTGCAGCAGAAATGGCTAAGTAAAATGCTTGGCTATGATTATGAGATAACCTACAAAAAGGGCAGCGACAATATTGTGGCAGATTCCCTTTCTAGACGAAATTGGGAAGATCAACCTTCTTAAGCAATGGCCATTACTGGAGTGGTGCCTACTTGGGTGCAGGATATTCTTCTTTCCTATGAAGGAGATGAAAGTATTCAGTTCATCATCCAACAAGTTACTGTGTCACAAGGAAGTGTGCCTCATTATACATTTTCAAATGAGATTTTGAGATACAAGGGACTGATTTATGTGGTTTCTCAAACAAATCTCAGAAAAATTATCTTTTCAGTTTTTCATGAGAGTTCTATAGGTGGCCATTCTGGAATTCAAGCGACTATCAAGAAAGTGAGAGCTTACTTTGTTTGGGATACCATTACAGCTGATATTAAACTTTGGGTACAAGAATGTGAAGTTTGCCAAAGACACAAAACAGAAAGTATATCTTACCCAGGGCTGTTACAACCGTTGGAGTTACCTTATAAACCATGGACTGACATTTCCATGGATTTTATTGAAGGGTTGCCTAATTCCGAAGGACGAACAGTTATTTTAGTCATCATTGACAGATTTTTGTATGTTTGTTCGCTTCATTGGGTTACACCATCCTTATACTGCTAGTACAATAGCACGGGTATTCATTGATCACATTTATAGCATACATGGCCTACCCCAGACTATAGTCACTGACAGGGATAAAATTTTTGTGAGCTTATTTTGGCAAACATTGTTTAAACAATTGGGAGTGAAGTTGTGCTTTAGTTCAGCCTACCATCCTCAGTCTGATGGCCAAACTGAACGACTGAATCGATGTTTAGAATGTTATTTACGATGTATGTGTAGTGATCATCCGAAGAAATGGTGGTCTTGGTTAAGCTTGGCTCAATGGTGGTATAACACTGACTACCATAATGCTTTGCAGTGTACTCCTTTCCAAGCTCTTTTTGGCATACCTCCACCTCATTTGAATTTCCACCAGATTGAATCCTCTAGACTCCCAGTTGTGGATAATTTTATCAGGGATCGTAGTGGTATTTTGGCTGACTTACGAAATAAGCTACTCCATGCTCAAGTACGAATGAAACCGAACGAAAATTTGAAATCGGTGATTGAGTTTTTCTTAAACAACAACCATACAAGCAGTCTACTTTAGCTCAGAGATCTTCCTTCAAGTTGGCCCCAGGATATTATGGTCCTTATGTAGTCTTGGAAAAAATTGGGCAGGTGGCTTATAAACTAGACCTCCCCAACTATGCTCAATTCCACAATGTATTCCATGTGTCTTTACTTAAAAAACATATTGGCTCTCAAGCACGAACATCTCCAACACTACCACCTCTAGCTGCGGATGGGAGGCCAAAAATTGTTCATTTTGCTAGCATAGACAGACGAGTAGTAAGATTCCAGAATCGGCCTAAAGTGGAGTACCTCATTCATTGGGCTAACAGTAATGTGGAGGATGCTTCATGGGAAGATGCTCAACAAATGGTGAATCAATTTCCAGACTTCAATTTTAATCCTTGAGGACAAGGACAATTTGAAGAGCAGGGTAATGTTGTGAGCAGTGGCACATGAAGAGCTAATCCATCATTAACTACATGAAGTGGCAAGAAGCTGAATAACAGAAGTAACTAACTCGAAGTTGTTGAAGCTAGAATTGAATAGAAATTGATGAGGGGGGAAATATATTTCAAATAGAGGAGGGAAAGTTGGTTACTATGACAGCTGTAATAGAATAGATTGAGAATATGTATAAATAGAAAATGATGTAGAGAGAGAGGGATCTTTTGGAAAATATCAATACTCTGTAATCTTTTGTCTATCAATCTATACAAATCTTACTACCATTTCTAAGTCTTCCATTTTTTCTATTCTTTTCCATTCTATATTCATTTCTTTAAGTTGGTGAATTTGAATTCACAACAATGGATGAAGAGATAGAGGGAAAGAAGAGAAGAATCGCTCGAGAAGAAGAGAAAAAGTTGATCGACTACGAAGAGGAGGAGTCAGTCGATTGAAGAATTGACTCGTGTGAATTTTCTAATTGAGCGAGTTGACTCTTAATTATTTAAGAGTTGGCTCAGTAAATTTTGCAATTGAAGGGTGAGTTTTGGATCGGTCTTACTGTCTTTATATATAATAAGGTATAGATTTATATATGCTTAATTATTAATTCTAAAAATAGTCAATTTGACTTTAAAAAATTAAAACTGAGCAGTTAATTTAGGACGAATGGAGTAGTTTGAATGACTGAATCAATCAGATTTTTGGGCTGAATGGTCAAATGTAACTTTTTTGGCTGAATGAATTGAATGATTGGTGAATGAAGTATTTTATATTTAATTTTTTTATATAATACTAACTATTATATTAAGTAATATTAAATAAATTTACAATAATTTTGAATTTTTTTCAGAAGGGTAAAATAATAAAAATTTATTATTCAGATGTTTCAGACATGTCAATTATCAAACAACTTTTTTCATTCAGAATTCTACTTCATTCATCAGCTCATTCAGATTACTTGAACATTTAGAACTATTTCATTCAGTTTGATCAAACACTCTCTTAGTTATTTTCTTCAATTAAAATTAAATATATTTTTTATTTAAAAAATGATTTTTAAAATTTTATATTAAAATAAATTTAGTTTAGTTTAGAAATCAATAAGAATAGTAACTAGTAGTAATTTTTATTTAAATTATTCCTAATAGTTATAATTATTAGTATATATTAAAATCAAATTATTCAAATTAACTTTAAATTTTAAAATTTTATAAATTAACTTTAGGAAGTGGTCAGGTATAATGTAACTTTAATAAATTGAAAAGGAGATATATAAAAGAATATTTCCATTGTGTAAGATTTTTCAAGGATTTTGAATGTGATGTTACATGCAATCTATTTCTATGACATATGAAGAGGAACTGGTAAAGGAGCCGGTATTATTAAGTACTCCCTTCCTTTAAAAAATAAAGATATAATTTTAAAATAAGAGTTAAAAATGTATATATTATTTTTTAAATATTTTTTATAATTTTGATAATAGTGAAATGATAACATCCAGTTTACCTAAAATATAAATAATACTAATATATTAAGAATCTTTTTATCACTATATAGCTTTTAAAACTAGAATTTTAGACCTAATTAAAACGAATTTTGGAAAATAGAGCTCTAATATCATGAAAAATTATATATTTTTTAATGTTTGTTTTTATTTTTATTTTGTATGTGATACAATAGATAAATACATGATAATAATCAAAACATACTACATTAAAATTTAACTCGTTAATTTTAGAGTGTTACAAAGTTAAATCGTAAATTTATACTAGATTAAATGTGATAGTACTTACGTTTAATAATAATAATAATAATACCCCTCGTCCCATAATATATATATATATGTACACGACTCTAAAACGTCTTATATTTTCTAATTTGAGTACGTTTAGGGAAGTGAAGATATAAGTGTTTTATTTATTATCTAAGTACATATGATTTTATAATAGAGAGTATATAATCGTTATTTCTATCTCAACTCTAATTCGCATTATAGTCTGAATATCCATAATACATTTATAACATCGTACGTACGCCTCACTTTTCTTACTCCGTTTCGTTTCGCACTTTATCTTTTTCAAAAAAAAATTCATTATCTTTTATATTGAGTCACAAATTCCAACAGAAGAATTTTATTTTTCTATTTAATTTTTTTATTTCTTACTTCTCAATTGAAAAGGAAAAAATAAATTAATGGTTCAAATATCAAAGCAAAAGCAATGAGAATTAATGACGATAAATCTCACTATTTCAGTCACATGCACGTGCACATTCATGCATGTGGTGGCGCATGCAAACCATTATACATTTGAACAAACAGCTATAATACAATACAAGAAGATAGTAATAATTTGAAAGAATTAATTAATTAGATTCCCAAATGAAACCTCCATGGCTCCATCCATGTGTTTGGTTTGGCTATGTGACAGATTAATTTATTTTTAGAAGATGCATTCACAACCTTTTTGTCACATCTCCATGGACCCTACTCATCTTCATCCTCATTTATGTAACTACCATCTCCATAACTTTGTTTGTGAACCAAACCTGCCTTTATAATAATACTCCATTTTGATTATAAAAGATCGAATACAAAAATAAAATATAAAATAATATGTATAACAGTAATTAGTTATAACAATAAAAATATAAAAAAAAAGATTGGACACTTGTTTTGAATTGGTAATTAAGTTTTGATAACAATAAATATAGGAAGTGGTATTAATTTTAAAATTTTTAAGAAAATAATTTAAAAGGTCAAAATATGTATTTTAGAAGGGAGGGATCGGAGTATTATTATATAGATAAGAGAAAGGCTTGTGGTATTGCTGCACCACCGAAAAACCAAAAAAAAAAATGTAATCACAATACTGTTGCAACAAATTTGATATAATGAGTTTGGAGCCTCAACTAAGAAAATCAACTTCAAATTCAAACACATTGCATGTTATCCCAGACATGACCAGTCCTCTTCCCTTTGTATTTAACCAATGCATTATATATATACACTAGTACTATAATGCAGTCTAAGGCATGAGTCAATAATTTCACACGTAGGGTAGGTCCCACACACCCTAGTATAAATATCAGTACCTCCATTTATGGCCAGGTATAGAAATTTTGTGCTGATAAGGTTATAATTATAGTAATTGATTCAAATATGAAGAAGCAGCTTAAATTTATATTGAACAAGTGCAAGAGCCTATCAAGGCAGGTTGGAAGATCATCTTCTTCATATTATAGCTCAAAATCTAATTCCTTGTCTAGAGAAGATCATCAACTGATCAGCTGCTGGGAAAATATTGATCAACAAAAAGAGTGGCATGCGACCACCGTGTTTGTGGGACAAACAAGAAGACCATACGCGATAAGTTCAAAGTACTTGAACCATCCTTTGCTCAATGCTGTCATCCACCAAAAGGAGTCGAAGTCGGAGTCGGAGTCGGAGTCGAGGTCGAGTCGGAATGGAGAAGTTTGGGTGAAATGTGAAGTTGTTCTGTTCGATCATCTTTTGTGGATGCTGGATGATGTTGAATCTGAAGTGGCTACTGATACATTACGAGAGTTGGCAGAGTTTTATGCTATGTGAGACGACATGTATATTAATTACTCTTTCTTTTTAAATTAATACGATTGAAAATCTTGTTTGTCTAGTAACCATTTATTTTAAATACTATAACTTATTTAACTCACAAAAACAACGTATGGACTTCACGCAGTTCCTCGCAATCGTATATTTAGTTGGTATAAAATTAATGGAGGGAAACCAACATGAACCCTTTACATATATATACATGTTATTGTACTAAAATTATACTGGGAATTTTGTTTAATTAATGAGTTGGTGGAAATTCTTAATTATACAAATGTGCACTGATCAAGAAGTAATTTCCATCATATTTAAACCGTGTGTGCATATATAACCATAATAGATTTATTTTGAGATATATAATAAAGTTAATTATTTTACTGATCACGTTTAGGTTGTATAATGGAAGTCAAATAATAAATTTATGTCCATATATACGTACGTGCCTAGTTAAAGATGATCAGATACTCATTTGTATAATACTTATACTTTCAAATTAATGAAATTTTGATTATATAGTTTAAAATAAAACTAAATATTAATTATCTTGATATTATATTTTGGGACGGAGGCCTGCAGGAGTTTGGTACGACTTGCACATTATATTTATAGTATACATTTTATGTTTTGTTTGGTCAAAATAGAAAAAGAATGCTAAATTTTGAGTCAAATGTACAGAAAAAGGGAATGAGAACACCCAAGAGCTCATTATCATTATTCTAATTATGTTCATTATGGTTATCATTGTCGTCATGTCTTGCCACACATACACGTCCTAAAATATCAAAAATTAGATGCGACTGAAAATTAAAATGAACACTAAAACGAGTTAAATTCATCTTTGATGTTAAGATGTGGTATTTAACTTTAGGGATAAATTAATTTTTGATACCTATACTGGGACATGATTTATAATTTGGTACCCGAAGTGAAAAAAGTTATAAATTAGTAATTGTACTCGAAAAATGTTACACTCCATTAACATTACAATTTGGTACCCGAAGTGAAAAAAGTTACAAACTGTTAATTGTACTCAAAAAATTTTGTAATCTGGTGCTTGCATTTTCTAATTTTAAAATAATCGTAAAAATTGATCCAACGGGAGAGACAAACATACAGATCTAGAAGTGAAGTCGATGCGAAGAAGATCCTCGATGTTTTGTTCCATCTTTTCTTGCCTCCCACATTCGCATCATTGCTCCACACACTACAAGAAAATGCTCTAACAGCGACCAAATATATTAGCGACCGCATTTTTGGTCGCAGATAGGATTTGTAGCGACCGACATTAGCGACCACACTTGAATTTGGTCGCTAGATTATGTTAGCGATTGAACCCGGTCGCTATTCGGTCGCAGGTTAAATTTTACCCCCCAAAAAATTGGCTGGAAATGTTGACGCGCTGCTTGTTTGCAACCACTAACTATCAGCGACCGCATTCGGTCGCTGATAATTTCACATCATTTAAACTCAGCGACCGCATGCGGTCACTGATAGCGGTCGCGGATGTATTTCAATAAACCAGTATCAATTCGTCACTCTCGATCCAGAACAGAAGAAAAAAAAAGGGAGAAAAAAAGAGGGAGAAAAGAAGAGGGAGAAGGGGGAAAAAGAAGAGGGAGAAGAGGGGAAAATCGCTGCCGCCCCCATAACCACCACCACAGCCGCCGCCGCCACCATCACCACAACCACAGGATTAAGAGGGAGAAGAGGAAGGGAGAAACTGAACGCCGCCGCTCGCCGCCGCTTGCCGCCACTGTCCACTGCCATCGTCGCCGCCACAGGTAACCCTAATTCTCTTTATTTTTGAATTGGATATAGACTTGAGACTCTTGTATCGTTATGCAGTCACCAATTCAGCCCTTACGGTTGCTTGTGCCTATAAATTATCCAAATTTCTGCCCCATAGTCTTAGACAAGTTCCCAGTTGAAGTCAGGTGAGGAAAACATTCATATATTCTAATTAATTTTTGAACATTGTATTGTATATTCGTTTTAACATTTTCTTTATTGTGAATCTATTCTTATTTTGTTTTACTGGATTTTTTTCATTTTAACATATCTTCATCTTAAATCTTGCCAAAATGTATTGTTCACAAGTGATGCAAGTTTTGTTGGGTCAAACATGTCTAGTACTAATCTAGTTTTGAAGCAAAAATGGTTGTCAAGAATGTATGTTATAACAGTCGTGTCAAATTTGTTTTTATGCTTTTCACTTTAGAGGTGCTGTGAATGGTTATACTAATTTTTTTCCCTTGCCTTTTATTGTAACTTAAAATTTAGTTAACCAACCAAATAAATATATTGTTTTGAAACGAAATTGTCGTCCCCCGTGGGATTTTGTGTGTAGTGATTGATAATTGGTTACAACAATTTGGTTGTGATAGTAAGGAGTACGAAGATCTTTCAATAAAGGCAAGGTCGAGGTTTAGCATCGCTCTCCGAAGCCTTTCACAACCCATGTCACTTGGGGATATAGCCAGAACTATTAATCTTAAAAATCCACTAAAACTATGTTTGTTTGCAAGGATTATAATCTCAATACTATTAATCTTAGAATTATAATCCCGGGATTATAATTAGAATGTCAAGAGTCTCAATTTTAAATTTGATCGGATGATCGGATTCTTATTCAGATTCTCTCCATTGGTAGGGGCCTTGGGCACATGATTAGGCCCCCTACCCATGCCGCACTTTTTCTGCGCTGCTTCAGAAGTCATCTGTATATTACAAATTTCAAGAAGTTATTATGAGTCATATTTGATTACATGTATATATGACAATAAACATGACAGTGATATAAACATGTATATATATGAATATAAAATGACAATAAACAAAAGCAATTTATAATCCAGTTCTATTTAAATAGTTTAGTACATAAACATGACAATGATATAAAAAACATATATGTAATGCGGCTGAAATTCATATGCCTTTGTGTGAAATTCACAACCATTTATTTTGTAACCATTGCGGCTGACTTGGTCCCTGTCTGGTCCCATAGCTAGGACTTGTACATTAGCCGGAATCGTTGATCCCTCAGTCAAAGCCTACAAAAACTACATCTTATTAAATGAAGTCATAGTTAACATAGAGGATATATATTCTACGTGCTTAAAAATTGAACTTACTTTGTCCTTTAGCCAAAGTGCACATGCACGACGACATGTATATATGGTCATTTCTAGGCACCCAAGACACAAACCAAGAGAAATAAAGATTTTCTCCTCTTATTTCAAAATGTAAATTTTCTATTCAAAGCATCGTCGGCAAGTTCTATAAAAGTGCGGATATGTTTGTTTGCAAGTATTTATATTTGGATATGATTATTAATCTCATGTATTTTGTTTGTTTTTAAATTTAGATTTGAGATTATTGGTCTAGGAATTATAAAATGACTTGATAATCTTAAGATTATAATTATAATCCCGAAATTATAATCATAAGATTAATAATCTTGGAATTATAATCTCATAGATCATAATCTCGGGATTATAATCTTTGCAAACAAACATAACCTAAGTGTCTTGTTTATTTTCAAATTTAAACTTGAGACTCTTGACATTCTAATTATAATCCCGGGATTATAATTCTAAGATTAATAGTATTGAAATTATAATCATTGCAAACAAACATAGTTTTACTGGATTTTTAAGATTAATAGTTCTTGCTATATTCCCAAGTAATAGTTCTTGCTATATCCCTTCATGGATATGATGAACCGAGTATTCAAGGAATATTTGGATCATTTTGTGGTCGTCTTTATTGATGACATCCTCATATATTCCAAAAGCCGTGAAGATCATGAGGAACACTTGAGGCTGATACTCCAAAAGCTTCGTGAATACAAGCTTTATGCCAAGTTGAAGAAATGCGAGTTCTGGCTTAAGGAAGTAGCATTCCTTGGGCACGTGGTATCAAGTCATAGAATATCTGTTGACCCAACAAAGATTGAAGCTATTCAAAGCTGGGAGCAACCTAAATCAGTGACCGAAGTACGTAGCTTTCTCGGCTTAGCTGGTTATTATCGGAGATTCGTAGAAGGGTTTTCTCGAATCGCTACTCCACTAACTCAGCTGACTCGGTAAGATAAAAAGTTTGGTTGGAGCGAGGAATGTGAGAAAAGTTTTCAAGAACTCAAGAGGAGACTCATTTCAGCACTTGTTCTGACAATACCATCTGGTTCAGAGGGATTTGTCATCTACAGTGATACTTCAGGCAAAGGGTTAGGATGTGTTCTTATGCAACATGGAAAAATCATAGCCTATGCCTCACGACAACTCAAAGAATATGAGAGGAATTATCATACTCATGACCTAGAGTTAGTAGTTGTTGTCTTCACACTTAAAATTTGGATGCATTACTTGTATGGGGAGAAAGTGTAGATCTTTACGGATCATAAAAGCCTCAAATATTTCTTCACTCAAAAGGAACTCAATATGCGAACACCAGTACAAAGTACCTAATAGACAACGCTTAATAGACAACGTTTTTTATAAAAACGTTGTGGTTTTTTTTTTACAACGTTTTTAGAAAAAACGTTGTAGATATATATGCAAAAACGTTATCTATTTAGAAGGACATTTTTTTTGTTTTAATTAGATAACGTTTTTTTTAAAAACGTTGTCTATTAACAAAAACACGGAGCATGAACTGAATAGTTAAAATTAAAACATACGCCTTTTTCTCTCCAAGGGCTCGTCAGTGTAGAGAGCTTCGATTTCCTTCGAACTTGCAGATCGAGCTTCGGTTTCCTTCGTGTAGATCTACTCTCTCTCTCTGCTCTATTTCACTCACAAAACCAAAACCCTAGTTATTCCTCACCTTTGAAGTTCACGAACTGAGGCAAAAGTCCAAGGCTGATCTATTGGCACAATTGAATGAACTCAAATCTGAGCTTTCTCTCCTCCGTGTCGCTAAGGTCACCGGCGGTGCTGCTAACAAGCTCTCCAAGATGTTAACTTTTTCCCTCTCTCTCTGTCTATATATACATATATTGTTTGAATGTGTGTTGATCTGGGTTAAAAATGTGTGTGATTTTGTGTTTGTGAATGCAGAAAAGTTGTGAGGCAATCTATAGCGCAGGTATCGACGGTGATGTCACAGAAGCAGAAGGCGGTTTTGAGAGAAGCTTACAAGAATAAGAAGTATTTGCCCCTTGATCTTCGTCCCAAGAAGACCAGAGCCATCCGCAGACGCCTCACTAAGCATCAGGTATTATGATTCTTATTTGCTTGCTTTCACCATTTTTATAACACTGGAAATTTTATTTCTTGTTATAATGTTATGCCAAGTTAAGTCTGAGGTGGCTTTTGATAGAATTTTTGGATGTTAGTTGAATGTTGAATATTGGATTCTATCCACCTGTTTCCTTAATTTGTAATTTGTTTATACTTTAAACATCAATTTCAGTGCAAGGATTTTTCGGTGAATTCTTACAAAATTTCCTAGATTTACCTTTTGGAATATGTTTAAGAGAATTTGATTCAAGGACCATTCTAAATTGGTATGATAGTGATGCTATACTTTGACTCTGTTCTTATACTTGTATAATTAGCTGGTTCTGATAGTTATGCTCTATGAACAATTAGTGGGACAAAAGAACCATGTTCCTAGATAGAATGCTAGTTTGGTTCCATGGTGCTTTGATTCGATATAAGCGTGACTTTTGCTGCCATTTCACTTTTACATTGTACCTTTGCTAATGATGCATTTGAAATCTCCAATTTTTGAGAGTTGATTCATCTGTATGTGAACTAAAAGTGCATAGAAATGTCAAATTGTCTTTGTCAGTGACCCTCTATAGCTTGAGGAGGGTATTGTAGATGTACTGTTGTAATGATGGCTGTTAACACGCTTAACTTAAGCTGTTGCATAGTATGCTATATTATATGTTGTGGTCTACAATTTTTGCCTTACTTAATGCATTTACAAAAGATTACTTGTCATGAATTTTTCTACTTGTATTTAGGACTGAAGCCTACCTTATTAAAAATAGGACAAAAGTGTACCTTTTTGTCTGCTTTAATAACTTTCATGTATGCAATTGCCTTACCTCTATTATATGGCTTTAAATTTCTAGATTTGATGTTTCTCAATTAATGGTGTGAATTCCATTAATGTTGTTTCATGTAGGCATCTCTAAAGACAGAACGGGAAAAGAAGAAGGAGATGTACTTTCCACCGAGGAAGTATGCCATCAAGGTTTAATATGTTTGATTTATCCAGAGTTAGTTTGGTGTTTCTAGCGTCTAATTAAGGCTGAGAGATGTTAACTGTTTCTTCCGTACAATTTATCTAGTTTCTGTTACCCTTGATATATAATGGAAACATATTTGGAGCTTCATTCTTGTTAAAATTCATTTCCACCAGATGAGAAACAATCCTGCTTTGTTTTTCAATATTTTGAGTGAATGTTGATTTGCTTGATATTACCATCCCCCTGTTAGGTGCTATGCTACACTGGTTTGGTATATCCAGCTGCTGAATCTTGATTCCTGGTCTGATTTGATTACATAAATTTTTAAAATTTGATTTGGTCCTGGTCTTCCGCCAGTATCAATGTTCTAGAGTCTGTCAAAAAATAAGTGTTATTTAGTTGTTCATTTTTATCTTTTATCTAGTATGGTATTATCTAATGAAGTATTTCTCCTAGGCCCTATCTTTGTAACTCAATGATCCTGCATCATTTTTCTAAGTTTAAAGTATTTTAGTACCATTATTAATAATTTTGAATCTGAGGTTCCTCATTGTTTCTCTTTGTAATTTTAGCCTTCTGTTAGAAAATAGCACAACGTGGGATACAAACACAAGGTATCGCGTCTGTCTTATGTCTGTCTTTTTTTGAAGTTATAGCGCATCACATCATAATGAGGTTTCCTACTTGTTTACTCTGCAGGCAAATGTGGGGATGATGGGTTATAATGAATGCTTCTTGCAGGAGGTTACTTCTGTTCTTGTATCTGATGGAGTCTCTAGTAACTTTTGTTCTTGTTTCTTGGAGCAATTTGATTTCTTAATGTAGAGTTGTTTTGTCTTCACAAAATTTGATTATTTCACCAAATCAGAGGCAGCAGACTACCAGAAACTTCTCGCCAGTAGGTTGAAGGAACAGAGGGAACGACGCAGCGAGAGCTTGGCAAAAAAGAGATCCAGACTCTCTGCAGCCTCTAAGCCTTCCATTGCTGCCTAGGTTGGGCTATTGTCCTTGGTTTTTTTGAGACTAGTTGTTTGGGTGTTAGTTCTGAATACTAAAATAGTATGCTGGGCTGATTTTGACTGTTATTTTATGACAAGTAGTTCATTTGACTGCTTGATATGTGTACTACTGGTCTACTTTGAATTGATTGAGATTTTGGGTATATTTTATTTTGCAATGGAACGAGGATCTGTTTCTCTGATTTACATATTATTATTTTTTTGTTTTAGCCAGTGAAGTAGTACTTCTATGAAAATGAATTGTAGGTGCATTGGTAATGTAGGTGAATTATAACTTTTTTTTTCTTTTTTTTTTAATCTACAACATTTTAAAAACGTTGTGTAAATGTGCCTAAACGTTGTCTTATACACTAAACAACAACATTTTTAACCAAAAAACGTTGTGGAATCATACATTCTACAACGTTTTTAAGCATATGCTAATTTTTTGAAAACAAAACTACAACGTTTTTTCCGAAAAAACGTTGTGTATTGTGATTAACTACAACGTTTTAAAAACGTTGTGTAAGAGTGTCAAATACACAACACCCTTAACCACTACGTTTTTCTGACATAAACCACAACGTTTTTTCCGCGTTGTCTATTTACTGTTTTGTAGTGGTGGAAAACGACGTTGGCTTGAACTGTTGAAAGATTATGATCATACCATCCAATACCATCCTGGAAAAGTGAACGTGGTAGCTGACGCATTGAGTAGAAGATCATATGCGGGTACGAGTGTAATATTGTCAACGCAAAGGCCCATTTTGTATAACTTGCAAAGGATGGAGATAGAGATAAAGACTCCAGGGACCCACGTGATGATGGCAAATATACGAGTAGAATCGACTTTAATTGATAAAATTAAAGCTGCTCAAATTACAGATCCAGAGCTGATGCGTATGAGGAAGAAAGTGCAAGAAGGTGCGATGTCGGAAGCAAGAATCGATGAAGAAGGAATACTTCGAGTCAACTCCAGACTTTGTGTTCCTAACGACCCTGATTTAAAGTATAAAATCATGATGGAGGCGCACAACACACCGTTTGCAATCCATCATGGGAGTACCAAAATGTATCATTGTAAGACCCCAAATTATTAATAAATAAAATTTAATTTCCTCTATTTATTATTTTGAAATAGTAAGGGTTGATTTGATTAATGTGGTTAGTTATGGGTAAAATGCGCAAATATTTTAAATAAGCAAGTGGTTATAAAATATTCATTTTTATCGGGGAATATTCGTTTGGTCGTGGAATATTCTTACTGTCGGGGAATACTCGTACGACGGCGCAGTCTTTTGTGGGCCCCATAACGGAAAGCGATTGGATGAAGAAAACGACAAGTATAAGTTGTTTATAAATAACGGCGCAGTTGTTACCATTAATACTATTGGAATACCCAGTGGTTAAAACACAGTAATACGCGTTGTTGCACAGTAGCACACGGTATTGCACCAATTATTGATTCCTACGTAAGAATAATTGTTGCGTATTCATTATTCAGTATTTTATTTTATTGATTCAATAATTGTTGCGTTGATTTTTTTATATTACTGTTATTTCAATAATTATCACTACACAGTATTTTTCATTATCGTAGCAATAATTCATATTATCTGAATAATATTATTAGATAACATTATTGGCAATGTCTAGAAAGTTCTGTCTAAGGAGAGGTTTGGTCACCTAATTGCGCGGCAGTAAGGAGAAATCTTTATTGGAAAGCCCCCCTCTTTTCTGGGAACGGCCTGGTTGCCAATACTGTGATTCTGTAATATTATTTATGAATAATTAATTATTGATTTATATGATGAGAAAAATATTGATTTTATGTGGATAAAGATGGAGAAAATTTTTAAAGTGACAATTGTTAAAAAAAATTGATATTTTATCTTTTCTGATAAAATATTTTATTATATTATTATAATATAATAATGATGATATTTTTACAATGAATGTGGGATATATGAGTATATGAGGAGGAAGAGTATTTTTGTTGCAAAAGTTGTTTAACACATGTTTTGTGTGTCGGTGGACCCCATTTCTTGACTGAAATTTGATAATAGCCTGTAAAATCGTCCGTTTGTCGATTTCGGTCAATTTCTGTTTGGAATTTGGAAAACTTTCTTCTGCAAAGTTGTAGAGAATTGAATTTCCTATAAAAAATCGCGAGATTTGAATTTTTTGATAAAAGGACTATTTATTATGAATTATTGAAGTTCTGAAGTTCCAAAATAATTGATTTTTGAAAGTTTTATTTATGTTTTAAAAGAAAAACGTTTTTAAATGTTTGTGGACATCTTTAACATGTGCTAGATGGCTGAAATCAGATTTCAAAGTGGGCGTAGGAATTTTTTTATATATAATATTATTATATTCAATTTTCTGCTTTGGTATTCTAAGCAATTTCATATAAATAGAGTGCTTAGGTTAGAATTGAAAATCACACCAAAAACTACAGATTTCTCTCTCTTTCTCTCTCGATATATTAAGCGTATTCTTGTGAGTATTTTAGTACTTTGAGTATTGCTATACGGTGCAAGTTCTTTCAGCACTATATCCAGCATTCCAGTCAGAAGTACTATTCTTTCTGAGGTAAGGGAAGTTATTTTATTTGAAAATGATATTATTTTTTTAATATCATTATGCTGAAATATTGGTTGGAAATTTTTATCAAATTTGGAACTTTTTTATGTCGGGGTTACTATTCACGAGTTACTATTCACGAGTTACTATTCATGAGTTACTATTCACGAGTACTATTCACAAAGCGTGATGATTTTTTTTGTGAAATTTCTATCTTTTGAGGTCGGAGTTACTATTCACGTATACGAAACTATTCACGAATACGACACTATTCACAAAAAAATTAAATTTTTTTTCTGTGTCCAAAATTGTCTGTTATGATTCCTATCTTTGATTGAATCTATGTTTTGATCTTCATTCTTGAATTTTACTCCAATCTGGTTATTTCTGAAGTATTTTTGAACTTGGATTATTTAAAGTACGAATCCTTAATACTTGTTCTTTTGTTTCACTGGATTCGTTTTCTTTAAAATATTTTTCATCATCCTCAGTCCTAAATGATGATATTATTGAATATCTTTGGCCTGTAGTGCAAAGATGAACAGGTGTTGAGATGAACATGACCTACTGATTAATATCTTTGGCCCGTAGTGCAAAGATGAACATGTGTTTAGATGAACATGACCAACAGATGAATATCTTTGGCCTGTAGTGCAAAGATGAATATTTGATTCCAGATATATATTGATTGATGTTACAGGGATAAAATATCGACGATGAACTTTTAAATTCATATATAGAAGATAGTAGTTTGCATTCTCTACTTAACTCTTCTAATGAATTATTATTTCCGCTGCGAAGATTGATTTAAAACTAGTTGTCTATTGTATTCTATTAGATTTTTTCCTGTTGAGGAATAACGATAATTTATTCTATATTATCTTAGTCATAATATTCTTTACTGGGCTAGTTGAGCTCACCCTTTTCCTTGTTGTTCCATTTTTCTTCTCAGAAGGCGAGAATGTAGCGAGTACTAGTCGGGGTGTGGAATGATGGTTCTAGAAGTTGTTCAAGTAGTCCTCACTATTCTGTAAAATAGTGTATTAATAATTATAATGAGGACTTATTTGAGTGTGGATATTGTCTAGATGACAATATTTGTATTTAAACTCATAGTTTTTATGTTGTATTAATAAAGTTGTAGTTGTTTCTGTACCATGTATTTTGACGACTCATAATGGGTGTTGTATACCTATTTTGGGGGCGTCACAATCATGATCTTCGACATACATTTTGGTGGGGCAATATGAAGAGAGAGATAGCTCTATTTGTCTCAAGGTGTCTAACGTGTCAACGAGTCAAGACGGAGCATCAAGTACCAAAAGGTCCATTGCAACCACTTGAAATTCCAGAATGGAAGTGGGAGCACATTACCATGGATTTCGTTACTGGTCTTCCCAAGGTTTCTCAAGGCATAGATGCGATTTGGGTCATTGTTGATAGATTGACCAAGTCTGCTCATTTCTTACCGATACGAGAGACTTATACACTTGAACGTCTTGCTCGTATGTACATAAACGAGATTGTAAGACTGCATGGTATGCCAGTATCCATAGTTTCTGATCGAGGCCCAAGATTCACTTCACAATTTTGGGTTAGTTTGCAGAAAGCTATGGGCACAGATTTACGATTTAGCTCGGCATATCATCCTCAGACGGACGGACAGTCGGAGAGGACTATTCAAACTCTTGAAGATCTATTAAAACTCTGTGTCCTTGATTTCAAGGGAAGTTGGGACAAGTTCTTACCATTTGTGGAGTTTTTCTACAACAATAGTTATCAAGCAAGTATTGGCATGGCTCCCTTTGAAGCGTTGTACGGAAGAAAGTGTCGTTCTCCAGTATGCTGGGATGAGGTGGGTGAAGCAACATTGTTGGGACCGGATTTGGTACGTATGACAACAGAAAAGATTCAAACGATCCGACAACGTATAAAAACCTCACAAGATCAACAAAAGAGTTATGTTGATCTTCATCGAAAGGACGTGGAATTCGATATAGGAGATCATGTGTTGTTACGTGTTGCTCCATGAAAAGGGGTTACGAGATTTGGAAAGAAAGGAAAGCTCAATCCTCGATTTATCGGCCCATTTTTAATACTTGATCGAGTAGGAACTGTGGCCTATAGACTCGCTTTACCGCCAAGTATGTTTCGTGTTCATAACGTTTTTCATATATCCATGTTACGTAAATATGTGGAAGACCCGAACCACATTATTGAGTTGGAATCGGATCAAATAGCGGAAGAATTGACGTATGAAGAGATTCCTGTTCAAATCTTGGACAAGAAGGAACATATTCTACGCACCAAGGTTATACATCAAGTTAAAGTTTTGTGGAGAAACCACGATGTTGAGGAAATGACTTGGGAGTTAGAATCTGAAATGAAATCAAGGTATCTTTACCTCTTCGACATACCAGGTACGTACTCTAATTTCGAGGGCGAAATTTCATAAGAAGGGAGATTGTAAAACCCCAACTTTTTTTGAATAAAGATGAATTTTCTATAAATATTATTTTTGAATATTATGGAGTGAAATTAATATAATAGTTGTGGGTAATATTTATAAATTTTACAAAGTACGCAAGTTGTTATATAATATTCGATTGGTCGGGGAATATTCATTTTAACAGGGAATATTAGTACAACGACACAATCATTGGTGCACCTCACAACGGAATTATTGTCGGATTGAGAAAACGACAAAAATACTTTATGAAAATAACGGCGGAAGTTTTACCGTTAACTGTTGAAACACCCGATGTTAAAAGTACAGTAATACGCGTGGTTGCATAGTAGCACACGGTATTAATTATTGATACTTAAGTGATAAGTCACTCAGTTTTGTTGGTATTATTAATGTAATAATACAGAAAATCTTTTTATATAAAACAGAATACTTTTATAAAGTTATTCTATAAATAGAATATTTTATATTCTATTATACATAGTGTTGCATAATGTCTGCATAGTGTTTTGCATAGTAAATTTTTTTATATAAAACAGAATACTTTTATAAAGCTATCTGTTTTATTAGACAATAATTAGAATATATTATATTTTATTATGCATAGTGTTTGCATAGTAAAATCTTTTATAAAGTTATTCGTTTTATTATATTATAAATAGAATATATTATATTTTATTTTGCTTTAAATATGGACCGCCAGATTAAAGTAAATCAATCTCGACCGTTCATGAGTTAGTTACTATGCATTCTATTTTTCTATAAATAGAAGCTCATTCATTCATTATTTTCTTACGAATTCACTGAAACTCTAAAGAGATAAACTATAGAGAGAAAGAAGAAAGTATTCTGCTACTTCACTACTTATATATCCAGTACTCTTCTTCTTAAGGTAGGGAATATTATTTGTTGTACTCGTAAGGGGTGTTATTCTTTCTTATTCATGAAGAGAACTGTTGTTATTCCATTTCTTATTATTCTGTTGGAATAACCTGTATACGCGGTCTACCCTATACTTGGTGACATTCTTCTATTATTCTGTTGGAACATCTTGTCTGTGTGTTTTACGTCGGACCTGGTACCGTCTTTATTATTATTCCGTTGGAACATCCTGTCTGTGTATTTTACACTGGACCTGGTTTCGTCTTTATTATTATTTCGCTGGAACATCCTGTCTGTGTGTTTTACACCGGACCTGGTTCCGTCTTATTATTATTTTGTTGGAACATCCTGTCTGTGTGTTTTACACCGGACCTGGTTCCGTCTTTATTATTCTGTTGGAACATCCTGTCGGTGCAAATTTTGCCTGACCTGGTTCCGTTATTATTATTTTGTTGGAATAACCTGTCTATGCGAAGTACCGCATGCATGGTGATTTCTTTTGTTATTCCATTCTTTATTATACTCAGTTGGTTAAAGTTTTGACTTCTATACTCCATGAAATTAGTAGAATATCATTGATATTTGCGCTTCATCCAGTATCTTTTCATGGAAATATTCTTCTGATCATTCTTGAATTTTACTCTACAAAACAGTATCATATTGACAATTTAGACATTAATAATTCCTGGATAAAATAATTCTTGAACTTGTTTTATTGAATTCTTATATCATTGTCATCATCCTCATATTTATATTTTGTTGAAAGTCATCTATGGCCTGTAGTGCATAGATGGACTTGGTATGATTATGACCAGGGATTATTCGGTGTAATCATTACCGTAACGTTACAAATGATGTGGTAAAAGTTTTCATTGGCCCCTAGTGCATTGATGGACAGTTGTTGGCATGATCATGACCATTAATGAATACACAAATATTCTTGGCCCGTAGTGCATGGATAATTGTGGTCGTGAAACTAAAGAATATCCTTGACCGTAGTGCATGGGTGATTCGATGATGTAGAATGTTTATTAAGCTGAGTCTCAGCGATAACAGTGATGAAAAACCTTTTAAATCATAAAAGATAGTAGATTTTATTTTCTACTTGACTCTTTTAATGGATTGTTTGTTCCGCTGCAGTTAAACTTGATGTCTAATATATTTTATCAGCTTAACATTGTTGGAGACTAATGATAATTTATTCTGCATTATCTTAGTCATAATATTTCCTACTGGCTAGTTGAGCTCACCCTTTCTTTCACTGTTCTCTTTAGGAAATGAGAATATAGCTGGGACGAGTCGGGGAACGACGTGATGGTCCAGAGGATAGCATTAGTAGTCCTCACTATTCTGTGAAATAGTGTGATAATAATTGTAATGAGGACTCCTTTTGAGTTTGTATAATCTCTAGTAGATAATATTTGCATTCAAACTCACAGTTTATGTTTGTTGTATTGTACACGACAGTTGTATTAGTAAGTTGCATTTGAATTCTGTATCATGTATCTGACGACCCAAGATGGGTGATGTATACCTAATTTTAGGGGCGTCACACGTCGTGCTTCAGGCAAAGACTTTTCTCCCCCTAATGGTGGGAAAATTATTAAAATAACAATCCTCAAAATATACCTTAAAAATATCACTCTGAATTCTTTCTTAGAAGATGAACACCAAATAACAATAATTAAACGTGATAATTTGGTAATTAATTTACTTTAATATAATCAACAGGTAAAGGAATCTTCATGTTCTTTAAAGAATGTTCATGGGAGTTTTCAATAATTCAATGCATCATTATTGATCCTAGGTGATCATGCCAAATCATAAAAATATTTGGATTCAAACACTTCTGGTGTATTATAACATTTGTTTCAATTATTCTCATTTTAGTATAATATAACCCAGAAGAGAAAATGTACAATTTTTCTAATATGAGCTTCTGGCCAAATATTATTAAAGTAATATAAAGAAATTCTTCACTACCTTCGTTATTAATTTCAATATAATAACTATTATAATGTATATCCTTAAAACTGAGCAAATTTCTGCTTGTCTCAGAAGAATATAAAGAATCATTAATACAAAATTTTGTGCCTTTTGAAAACATTATAATCGCTTTCCAGAGACTTTAATTAAATTTGATGAATAATCACTCTTCAAGAGTCTTCAATTATGTTTGATGAATAATCGCTCTTCTAGAGCCTTTAATTAAATTTGATGAGTTTCTGGCCCATACAACTTTATATATGCAAAACATAAATTTTACTTGAAACATAAATAAAACATAAAATTACTTATTATATGAAATAAAAATAATTAATTGGTATGGACATTTCTATCAACATATCATCAAGGAAACCATAGATATCAAAATTAGTTATATCCACTCCATATGAAAAGTCAAAATAATTCAAGGGATCTTCAGGATCATTACATTTCCTTTTCTTTTATGGAGTCTTGGTACAAATCTACCAAGTATTTAGGAGTACGACGGGTACATTCCCTTTTATATATTGACTGTTTTTTTCAAGTCCACTACCACAACTACAACCATAATTTCCTCTATGAATATCAAATGAGATTCCATTCACTTCAGGGAATGTAATAGAATCGATCGAGCGAGATTGTTGGTTTTTCAGCAAAAACTCATTATTTTGTACAACCATTAGAAGACATAATATCACTTCTGGGAACATAGTTTCCTTTATCGCTTCAAGAAATATTTTGTAAACTTATGCTCTCGATATTGCTACTGCAGGAGCATTTTCGAGGCATGAAATATAATAAATATTTTATCTAACATGTCTTCATCAGTGTTTTTTTTTTCTCACATAATTTTAATAGTGAGATTATTTTTTTTTTAAAATGTAGAATTGTTCTCACTCAACACTTTTAAAATCTTGCAACTTCAGGTGCAACCAATTATAATGAGCTTAACTCATATTTTAATTTTTCATGGAGATGATAACGAATTAATTTTGCATGATTGCCAACTTTAATTGTATCTCCAAAGTTTTTTGCCTTTATATGAATCTCAACATCAAGATTCCATTACAAACAATTCTTGCTCGATATAAATCGAGGGCAACAAATTCAAATTCATAAGATTTGAATATTAAATAACTACACATATTTCCCATCAAATTAAATAATTATATATGTTCAGATTTAATTGTAATGAAACAATTTATAGAAATGTAGAAAAACACGAAACTAAATCTGTCCACTAAAACTAAATAACAAACCAACACTACTAAGTATATTTGTCATTGTAACTTCATACAAAAATATATCAAAAATTATTAGAAATTTAATTTATTATAACTATCCAAATATAACTATTCATATGTGCATGAACATATATATATATATATATAAATACTAATATTGATTATATGGTGATGCTACTGTAGAACTTGTCAAAATATCAGTTGTAACTATCAATTTCAACATTCGAAGTGCAATCGTCATACAATACAGTGAATAAACAAACACCACATGAGTAACAAGCATAAGCACTTGCCTTAAAATCTGTATGTGCATCATGACGTTGTAAACAAAAAAATGAAATGCTAGTTAATAAGTTCCCACTCAAAAACAAAAAGTAAAACCTTAAATTGACATAACTAAACATGATTAATACGCATCAACTCGTACAAGATCAACCATCAAAACAACATGCTCATAGCAAACACAAAAAGAGAATTTGTAAGACTTCCCAAAAACACGAAATGCAGCAATTGTAAGACCCCAACTTTTTATAAATAAAGATTTAATTTCTCTAATTATTATTTTGAAATAGTAAGGGGTTGATTTGATTAATGTGGTTAGTTATGGGTAAAATGCGTAAATATTTTAAATAAGCAAATGGTTATAAAATATTCATTGTTGTCGGGGAATATTCATTTGGTCATGGAATATTCTTGCTGTCGGAGAATATTCGTACGACGGCGCAGCCTTGTGTGGGCCCTATAACGGAAAGCGATTGGATGAAAAAACAACAAGTATAAGTTGTTTATAAATAACGGCGCAGTTGTTACCGTTAATACTGTTAGAATACCCGGTGGTTAAAACACAGTAGCACACAGTATTGCACCAATTATTGATTCTTATGTAAGAAGGCACTACTCAATAATTACTACAGTAATTACTGTTCAGTATTTTATTTTATTGATTCAATAATTGATGCGTTGATTTTTTATATTACTGTTGTTTCAATAATTGTCACTACACAGTATTTTCTATTATCGGAGCAATAATTCATATTATCTGAATAATATTACTAGAAAACATTATTGGCAATATCTAGAAAGTTCTGTCTAAGGAGAGGTTTGGTCACCTAATTGCGCGCCAGTAAGGAGAAATTCTTATTAGAAAGCCCCCTCTTTCCTAGGAACGGCCTGGTTACCAGTACTGTGATTCTGTAATACTATTTGTGAATAATTAATTATTGATTTATATGATGAGGGAAATATTGATTTTATGTGGATATAGATAGAGAAAATTTTTAAAGTGACAATTGTTAAAAATTGATATTTTATTTTTTCTGATAAATAATATTTTATTATATTATTATAATATAATAATGATGATATTTTTACAATGAATGTGGGATATATGATTATATGAGGAGGAAGAGTATTTTTGTTGCATTAAATGATTAACACATGTTTTGTGTGTCGGTGGACCCCATTTCTTGACTGAAATTTGATTATAGCTTGTAAAATCGTCCGTATGTGGATTTAGGTCAATTTCTATTTGGAATTTGGAAAAACTTTCTTCTGCAAAGTTGTAGAGAATTGAATTTCCTATAAAAAATGCGAGATTCGAATTTTCTGATAAAAGGGCTATTTATTAAGAATTATTGAAGTTCCGAAGTTCCGAAATAATTAATTTTTGAAAGTTTTAATTATTTTTATTAAGAAAAGCATTTTTATTGTTTTGGTTGGCCCCCCATGTGTTGTAAACATGCTGATTTCAGGAGTCTTAGTGGGGGTAGGAAAATTTTTATAATATATTATTATTATATTCAATTTTCTTCTTTGGTGTTCTAAGCAATTTCCTATAAATAGGGTGCTTAGGTTAGAATTTAAAATCACACCAGAAACCAAAGATTTCTCTCTCTTTCTCTCTCTATAATATCGAGCGTATTTTGTGAGTATTTTAGTACTTTGAGTATTGTTATACGGTGCAAGTTCTTTCAGCACTATATCCAGTATTCCAGTCAGAAGTACTATTCTTTCTGAGGTAAGGGATGTTATTTTCTTCGTAAATGATATTATTTCTTCAATATCATTATGCCAAAATATTGGTCTGAATTTTTATCAAATTTGGAACTTTTCACGTCGGGGTTACTTTTCATGAGTTATTATTCACGAGTTACTATTCATGAGTACTATTCACGAAGCATGATGATATTTTTGTAAAATTTCTATTTTTTGGTGTCGGAGTTACTATTCACGTATACGACACTATTCACGTATACGGCACTATTCATAAATACGACATTATTCACAGAAAAATTAAGTTTTCTTCTCTATGTCCAAGATTGTCTGTTATGATTCCTATCTTTGATTGGATCTATGTTTTGGTCTTCATTCTTGAATTTTACTCCACTCTGATTATTTATGAAGTATTTTTGAACTTGGATTATGTAAAGTACGAATCCTTAATATTTGTTCTTTTGTTTCACTGGATTCGTTTTCTTTAAAATATTTTTCATCATCCTCAGTCCTAAATGATGATATTACTGAATATCTTTGGCCCGTAGTGCAAAGATGAACAGGTGTTGAGATGAAAATGACCAACAGATTAATATCTTTGGCCTGTAGTTCAAAGATGACTATTTGATTTATGATGTATATTGATTGATGTTACAGGGATAAAATATCGATGATGGACTTTTAAATTCATAGATGATAGTAGATTTCATTCTCTACTTAACTCTTCTAATGAATTGTTGTTTCCGCTGCAGTTGTTGTTCTAAAACTTGTTGTCTATTGTATTCTATCAGATTTTTTTCTGTTGAAGACTAAGGATAATTTGTTGTACATTATCTTAGTCATAATATTCTTTACTGGGCTAGTTGAGCTCACCCTTTTTCTTTTTTGTTCCATTTTTCTTCTCAGGAGACGAGAATATAGCGGGAACTAGTCGGGGTGTGGAGTAATGGTTCAAGACAGTTGTTTTAGTAGTCCTCACTATTTTGTAAAATAGTGTATCAGTAATTGTAATGAGGACTTATTTGAGTGTGCATATTGTCTAGAAGACAATATTTGTATTTAAACTCACAGTTTATGTGTTGTCGTATTTTGCACGACAATTGTATTAATGAAGTTGTAGTTATTTCTGTACCATGTATTTGGCGACTCAGAATGGGTTGGATGGAATGGACCTATTTTGGGGGCATCACAACAATGAGCTACTAAAATTCCTCTAGTACAACGCTGGCCCAAGTGCTACCAATATACAGCACGTACATAAGATACACCCATGATCTTATGTACTATTTTTTCGGTTGCAGTAAACTATTTTTTATTTTTCACACATACATGATACAACACTTTTGCACCACAAATTTCATGTTTCTTCGTATTATTATTAACTTATCAATAGACATGAACATATGGTTTACTTAAACAACACCAACAGATAGTAATAAACTTTATGCTTAGCACATAGTAATTAGAAGATGTGGCATTTCTGTATTTTTACACTGCTTTTAGAACTACCAACATATGTCACTATATATATAGATAGAGTTATACCTTCTTCTAATTCAAACCAAATATGATTATCTTCAAGACGAAAGTGAGAAGCAATCGTGCTGATAACGTGTTATGAAATGTTATGAAAGATAACTAAAAACAAGATGATTAGAGAAAGAGAGTGTTTTCATAATCTTTTTATGTATATCTCAATCACTTTACAATTGTCTTATTTATAAGAACAATAATACTACTAGGATGTTACAAAACTCAAGAGTCATACATATTAATACTCAATGGGAGTTACATGTATCTAGACATCCATATGAATCTAGACATTTTATAACAATATATATATATATATACGATTTCTTTCCCATGCGGACTCAAAAAAGCGAACTCAGGACGGACTTAAAAAAACACGCGGGTAGGAAAAGAAACAGAGCAGTCCATGTCCCTCTCTCTCTAACTCTCGACTCCTCTTGCCTCCCTCGAAGCAAATCTGTAGCAAACCGAAAGGGATGAAGGGAAGGAAAAGCTTCGACCGGCCAACGGAACCATACCTAACGGAAGGTGAGGGTACTCCATTTTATTAATTTTGTAATTTTTTTAACCAAATGAAATCTAGGGTTTATTTGGGGTTTTGTTACATGGTTACATTAAATTGATAGGAGCAACTATTATACCCAAACTCTAGAATTGGTGTTAATTTCGTGGATTTCCTTTTATAATAACAAGTAGAATTGGCGTCAATTTCGTGAATTTCTTCTTACAATAATGGTCCTGTGTAGTTTAGCTGTACATAAATGATTTTGATTGAAGGGATTTGTAAACTGGGTATAGTTGAATTTGTAAACTGGGTGTAGAAAGAGTCAATTTTGATGTTGAGGTACTCACCTTGAGCCTTTCTATTGGAATGACACTTTCTTTTGTTACCTTTTGATGTAGTCCATATTATTGATATTTTAAAAAGAACCCCAGGGATTATTGGTAAAATCATCCTTTAATGCAAGCAAATTCTAGCGTTTGAGCTCAAAAATGATGTGATTGAGATATATGGGTTGATTTGATTTGGTGAATGATTGTACTAAAAAAAATTCCTTCAAATTTTCTTAATGATTGGTTTTTAGAAATGGAATTCCTTTTGTTTTCTTATTTGTATGTTAAAATGATCTTCATGTGTTTTTAGGAGGATTATAGTAGGAGTCTAAGTTCATAATCATAATTTTGGGAGGAGTGTTTTTAAGGTATTTTTGTTTGTAGTGTTTGACGAGCATTATGGTGTTTGGAATTTTTTGTCTCTCATGGTTGCTTGGCACCCGTTAACATTAAGATGGAGTTAAATTTTGGAGGTGTCAATTTCTCGAGCAATTTTGGCAAATATGTTTCACCAATATTTAAGTCATCTGTTTTTTGTGATGTTTTATTTGGAGGCTAATTATTTTCTTACTTAGTCGTTTACTGCACGTTGTGACTAGGTTTTAATTCTGGAAACATTTTGGAACGCTAGCATACGAGGATTCTCAAATGTAGTATTATATTCATCCTTTGCTTAGTATTATAATCAGTGTCTTTTCCCCTATCTTACGTTTATATGCATGTCTTCACTAGCCAGCTTGTGGGCATCATTAGTGCAGTGACAGTTACCTCTTCTAAGTAAGTTGATTTCTTATATAATCAAATTGGTGAGTTGTGTCCATATTTAGTTTTTCTTTGAATATTATACCCCTTTTTTGCCTCTTTCTTTTCTATCAAACTCGAAAGGGCATATGCTATTGAACTCTATAAAGTTACTGCATGCATGTGCGGGTTAACCTGTTCTATCAAGGAGAATACTACTCAATTACAACTTGCTTCTAAAATTTGTCATCCATTAGTGGTATTGTGTAAAGCATGTGATATTTTTTATAAAAATTAAACTTTTTTTATTTAATTTTTGTTGTGATGTGTTTGAAAGTTTTTTGCGGAGTCTCTTAATTACTGATCTTCAATTATCACTGTGGTAATTCTAAATTTACTGTTTCAGGGATGAATCATTGCTATGTCAGGGATTAGCACTGAATGATGACTTGCACCGATTACTAGCTAAGAATGAAGCACTTATTTCTGGCATTGCAAAAGTCTACACCTTCAAGCAAGAAGCCAGAAGTATGGAAAGTTCCTAGGAATTCAAGAGTTTGCAAAGAAGCAGCGATGACCCTTTTCCCAATTTTTTTATGTAAAATGCCTTGCACCATTGCCTTAAGTTATCTGGTGTGGTGGACTTTTTCCCATTGCTGCTTCGTTTATACCAGTTGCTTGGAGAACTTTATTTTCACAATAAAAAAACTCTATTTCACATTCTTTTTGTGTTATTTTTAAAGCTCTGTGTGTGTGCATGAGTTCTTCTGTTTGAACAACTTATGGGTAATACTTACTTTGGTCATATTGTGGGTGCTAGCTAGAACATGTATACGAATGCTGCAAATCCTAGCTCTGTAAGATGTACTCTATAAGATGTATTCTGTAAAATATTTTACACAATAAAATAAAAATTAACAAAGCCTAAAATATGTATGTTTCATAAAAACGAAATACCATTTTCATTAGATTGCTCATATATAATATTATAAACTGCAAATTATACACCGCATACATAACATTCTGGTTAGATAATGAAAATTATCAAAATTCCAACTGATTTAATAACATTAACAACACCTCATACATAACATTAACAATTATGACAAATCGCACAATTAGTTACAATCGACGTATTTCAATTTTTACCATCGCTAATTCGTTGGATGAGTTGCTACATTTAAACGCTCGGAAAATATAAATAATACTAATGAATGTTTCAAGACAAAATTCTTGTTAGCTTTTGTGAGCCTGTTATTGGATCATGTGGACTTCTTTTTATCATACTCTCCTGTAGCAGGATGGGTATTGCATTATCTTATGGAGTCTCTATGTAAAATATCTGACTGAGCCATAGTTCTCATCAGATAGAGAGAGCTTCACCAAAATTGGTGAAAAGGGGATCGGCCTCATTGAAACAGATGCCAATGCAATATCCTGGAATTGGAAAAAAAAATACAGAATCATAAAATGAACATTGCTGCACTTCGTTATTGATGTTTTATTAAAGTAGCAGTGTAATCTAAATCATGTGGGAAGAATGTTATAGTAAGAACTAAGATGCCAGAAATGTTGAGTTTCAGAAAGAGGGGCACTTACAGAACCAAAAAACTTTTGCCCCATGTCTATTTTGTGACACCCCCAAAATAGGTATACATCACCCATTCTGAGTTGTCAATACACGGTTCAGAAACAGCTATAACTTTATTATTACAACATGTAAACTATGAGTTTAAATACAGATATTGCCATCTAGACAACATCCACATAAATAAATCCTCATCATAATTATTGATACATTATTTTACAAAAATGGTGAGGACTACTAAACAACTCTCCCTAAAACCTTCATTCCATACCCCGACTCGTACTCGCTATATTCTCGCCTCCTGAGAAGAAAAATGGAACAAAAAGGAAAAAGGGTGAGCTCAACTAGCCCAGTAAAGAATATTATGACTAAGATAATTTACAACAAAATTATCGTTAGTCTTCAACAGGGAAAAATTTGATAGAATACAATAGACAACAAATGTTAAATCAATATTCGCAGCGGAAAATATTAATTCATAGAAGAGTTACGTAGAGAATGAAATCTACTAATGTCTATGAATTTAATAGTCCATCAACAGTATTTTTATCCCTGTAACATCAATCAATGCACCTCTTGAATCATATATTCATCCTTGCACTACAGGCCAAGGATATTCATCAGTTGGTCATGTTCATCTAAACAACTGTTCATCTTTGCACTACGGGCCAAAGATATTCATCAGAAATCATTCATCTTTGCACTACAGGCCAAAGATATTCAATAATATCATCATTTAAGACTGAGGATGATGGAAAATATTTTTAAAGAAATGAATCCAGTGAAACAAAATGACAAGGATTAAGGATTAAGGATTCGTACTTAGTTTTATCCACGTCCAAAAATACCTCAAAAATAATCATAGTGGTGTAAAATTCAAGAATGATCAAAATATGGATACAATCAAAACTAGTATCCGGAATAGATATTTTAGACAAAAAGAAGAAATTTCATTTTTCGATGAATAGTGCCGTATTCGTGAGTAGTATCGTATACGTGAATAATGTCGTATACGTGAGTAATAACTCCGACACCAAAAGATAGTAATTTCACAAAAAAACATCTTCACGCTTCGTGAATAGTACTCGTGAATAGTAACTCGTGAATAGTAACTCATGAATAGTAACTCGTGAATAGTAACTCATGAATAGTAACCCCGATATGAAAAAGTTCCAAATTTGATAAAAAGTTCAGATCAATACTTCGGCATAATGATATTAGAAGAAATAATATCATTTTAAAAAAAATAATATCTCTTACCTCGGAAGATCAGTACTTCTAGTTGAAACACCGGATATAGGCTATGACTTGAACTTTCACCGTATAGCAATACTCAAAGTATACTCAAAATACTCACAAGAATACGCTCGATAATATAGAGAGAGAAAACTTCAGTTTCTGGTGTGATTTTCAATTCTAACCTAAGCACCTATTTATAGGAAATTGCTTAGAACACCAAAACAGAAAATTTATTATAATAATAATATATATAAAAATTTTCTACGCCCATTTAGAATCTGCAAATTTGAATACAAACCACATGCTCCCTTCTAGAAGAAGTACAAAAAACGTTTTTTATAAAATAAATAATTAAAACTTCCAAAAATCAATTATTTCGGAGCTTTAGAACTTCAATAATTCATAATAAATAGCCCTTTTGTCAGAAAATTCGAATCTCGCGAGTTTTTATAGGAAATTCAATTCTGCACAACTTTGCAGAAGGAAGTTTTTCCAAATTCCAAACATAAATTGACCAAAATCCACAAACGAGCGATTTTACAGGCTATAATCAAATTTCAGTCAATAAATGGGGTCCACCGACATGTTTAACATGTTTTAAATATTTTTGGTAACAAAAATACTCCTCCTCCACATATACTCATATATCTCACATTCATCGTAAAAATACCATCATTATTATATTATTAAAATATAATAATATATTTAAATGAATTATTTTATCATAAAAAGATAAAATATTAATTTTCAACAATTGTCACATTAAAAATTTTCTCCATCTATATCCACATAAAATCAATATTTTCCTCATCATATAAATCAATAATTTAATTATTCACAAATAATATTACAGAATCACAATACTGACAACCAGGCCGTTCCCAGGAAAGAGGGGGCTTTCCAATAAGAATTTCTTCTTACTGGCGCGCAATTAGGTGACCAAACCTCTCCTTAGACAGAACTTTCTAGACATTGCCAATAATGTTATCTAATAATATTATTCAGATAATATGAATTATTGATTCGATAATGACAAATACTGTGTAATGACAATTATTGAAACAACAACAATATAAAATATCAACGCAGCAATTATTGAATCAATAAAATAAAGTAATGAACAGTAATTACTGTAACCATTATTGAGTAGTGCCTTCTTACGTAAAAGTCAATAATTGGTGCAATACCGTGTGCTACTGTGCAACAACGCGTATTACTGTATTTTAACCACCGGGTATTCCAACAGTGTAAACGGTAACAACTACGCCGTTATTTTTAAACAACTTATATTTGTCGTTTTTTTCCTCCAATCGCTTTCCGTTATGGGCCCACACATGGCTGCGCCGTCGTACGAATATTCTCCGACAGTACGAATATTCAACGACCAAACAAATATTCCCCGACAACAATGAATATTTTATATTATTTTGAAATATTTACGTATTTTACCCATAACTATCCACATTAATCACATCAACCCTTACTATTTCAAAATAATAATTAGAGGAAATTAAATTTCATTTATTAATTATTTGGGGTCTTACAACCTCCCCTCCTTATGAAATTTCGTCCTCGAAATTGACATACGTACCTGGTGTTTCGAAAAGATGAGGATACCTCGCTTTTATTTCCGTTTCCAACTCCCAGGTCATTTCCTCTATAGCATGATTCCTCCACAAAACTTTAACTTGTGGTATGACCTTTGTGCGTAGGACATGCTCCTTCCTATCCAAGATCTTGACAGGTACCTCTTCGTATGTTAAGTCTTCGGCTATCTCATCTGGTTCTAACTCAATAACGTGGTTCGGGTCTTTCACATATTTACGAAGCACAGATATATGAAAAACATTATGAACACGAGACATACTTGGAGGTAACGCGAGTCTATAGGCTACATTTCCTACTCGGTCAAGAATTTGAAATGGACCAATAAATCGTAGATTGAGCTTTCCTCTCTTCCCGAATCTTGTAACTCCCTTCCATGGGGCAACACGCAACAATACATGATCCCCAACACTAAATTCTACGTCCTTTCGATGAAGATCCGCATAACTCTTTTGTTGATCTTGTGCCGTTTGTATACGTTGTCGAATCATTTGGATCTTTTCGGTAGTCATACGTACTAACTCGGGTCCCAACAATGTTGCTTCACCCACCTCATCCCAACATATTGGAGAGCGACACTTTCGTCCATATAATGCTTCAAATGGAGCTACACCTGTACTTGCTTGATAACTGTTGTTGTACGAGAATTCCACCAATGGTAAATACTTATCCCAACTGCCCTTGAAATCTAGGACACAGAGTCTTAATAGATCTTCAAGAGTTTGAATAGTCCTCTCTGATTGTCCGTCCGTTTGAGGATGGTATGCCGAACTGAATCGCAAATCTGTGCCCATAGCTTTTTGCAAGCTAACCCAAAATCTTGAAGTGAATCTTGGGTCACGATCCAAAACTATGGATACTGGCATGCCATGCAATCTCACAATCTCATTTACATATATTTGAGCAAGACGTTCAAGGGAATAAGTCTCCCGTATCGGCAAGAAATGAGCAGACTTAGTTAATCTATCAACAATAACCCAAATAGCATTGATGCCTTGAGAAACCGTGGGAAGACCCGTAACGAAATCCATAGTAATATGTTCCCACTTCCATTTTCGGAATCTCAAGTGGTTGCAATGGTCCCTTAGGCACTTGATGCTCCGCCTTTACACGTTGACAAGTTAAACATGTTGAGATAAACTTTGCAATCTCTCTCTTCATATTGTTCCACCAAAATGTATGTCGAAGATCACGATACATTTTGGTACTTCCAGGATGGATTGCAAATGGTGTATTGTGTGCCTCCATCATGATCTTATACTTTAAATCAGAGTCGTTAGGAACACAAAGTCTGGAGTGGACTCGAAGTATTCCCTCTTCATCGATTCTCGCTTCTGGAATAGCACCTTCTTTTACTTTCTTCTTCATATGCAACAACTCCGGATCGGTGGCTTGAGCAACCTTAACTTTTTCTATTAAAGTTGGCTCTATGCGTATACTTGACATCATCGCACTTGTTCCTGCATATGACCTTCTACTCAACGCGTCAGCTACCACGTTTGCTTTTCCAGGATGGTATTGAATAGTGTGGTCATAGTCTTTTAATAGCTCGAGCCAACGTCGCTGCCGCATGTTGAGTTCTTTTTGAGTGAAGAAATATTTAAGGCTTTTATGGTCTGAATATATCTCCACTTTCTCCCCATATAGATAGTGCCTCCATATCTTTAGCGCGAAAACGACTGCTGCCAACTCTAGATCATGAGTAGGATAATTCCTCTCATACTCTTTAAGTTGTCGCGAGGCATAGGCTATGACTTTCCCATGTTGCATGAGAACACATCCTAACCCTTTGCCCGAAGCATCGCTGTAGATAACAAATCCATCTGAACCAGATGGTATTGTTAGAACAGGTGCCGAAATAAGTCTCCTTTTAAGCTCTTGGAAACTCTTCTCGCATTCCTCGCTCCAAATGAATTTTGTATCCTTCCGAGTTAGATGAGTTAACGGAGTAGCGATTCAAGAAAACCCTTCCACGAATCTCCGATAATAACCAGCTAAGCCCAAAAAACTACGTACTTCAGTCACCGTCTTCGGTTGCTCCCAACTTTGTATTGCTTCAATCTTCGCCGGGTCCACAGATACTCCATGTTTTGACACCATGTGCCCAAGGAATGCTACTTCCTCAAGCCAGAACTCGCATTTCTTTAACTTGGCATAAAGCTTATTTTCACGAAGCCTTTGGAGTACCAGCTTCAAATGGTGCTCATGATCTTCACGGCTTTTGGAATATATGAGGATGTCATCAATAAAGACAACAACGAATTGATCCAAATAATCCTTGAATACTCGGTTCATCATATCCATGAAAGCCGCAGGAGCATTAGTCAATCCGAAAGACATGACTAAAAATTCATAATGTCCATACCGAGTTCTGAAGGCAGTCTTTGGAATATCCCCAGTTCTAATTTTCAGCTGATGATATCCAGAACGAAGATCAATTTTTGAAAAGAATTGTGCTCCTTGTAACTGGTCAAACAAGTCATCAATACGAGGTAGAGGATACCTATTCTTGATAGTGACATGGTTCAATTCCCGATAGTCAATACAAAGTCGCATACTCCCGTCTTTCTTCTTTACGAATAAAACAGGAGCACCCCAAGGAGATGTACTAGGACGAATGAAACCGATGTCCAACAATTCCTGTAGTTGGACCTTTAACTCCTGAAGTTCAATAGGAGCCATTCGATATGGGGTTTTAGAAATGGGCTTTGTACCAGGTTCAAGATCAATAAAGAATTCAACTTCTCGTTCTGGGGGTAGACCAGGAAGTTCTTCAGGAAATACGTCAGGAAAGTCAATAACAACAGGAATATTATTCAATTTTGACGTGTCTTTATTTAAATCCATAACATGGGCTAAGAAAGCTTGACATCCGTTTTTCAATAAACGAATAGCTTTATGATTAGATATGACAGTGATTGATTTTAATGGTTTAGTTGCCTGAATTCGAACAACAGGTTGATTAGGAATATGAAAACTAACAACCTTACGAAAACAATCAATTTTGGCATGATGAGTTGTTAACCAATCAATCCCTAAAATCACATCAAAAGCAAGTATCTTTAAAGAGATAATGTCAACAGGTAAGGTGATGGTGCCAACTTGAATCAAACAAGATTTATAAACAGTGGATGTGATGAAAGTTTCTCCTAAAGGAGTTTCCACAGATAGGTCAAAGTCTAATTTCTCCGGAGTCAAGTTTAAACGTTGAGCGCAAGCAGGAGAGATAAATGAATGGGTAGCACCGGTATCAAGTAAGGTATAAACTTCGCAAGAATTTATAAATAGCTTACCCGTGATCACCTCGTTTGGGTTCCTCGCATTTTGACCAGTCACAACAAACGCTCTTCCAGGAACCATTGACTTTGGCTTTTCTGGGACAATCTTTTGAGTCACCGTCCCCGCTGAACTCGGTTTCGCTACCGTACAATCTCGAGCGATATGTCCTTCCTTTCCACAATTATAGCATAACTTGAACTGTTGTGGGCAGTTTGGACTGATATGTCCCTCTTTTCCGCATTTGTAGCATACGACCGGTGGTCGTTCCCCTCCCTTGGAACCAGTTGCTGTTGGTGCTGCCATTTTCACATTGTCGTTGTTGAATCTCCTCTTTTTAAAATCCCCTCCTGACTCGCTTCTTCTATTCTCATATCTATGATTACCACCAGAGTAGTTACCATTTTTGTCCGTCTTTTTCTTTCTCCACTGGTTATTGTTGTTTTGCTGACTGCTATCTCCAGTATGATCCTGATTGTGGTACCTCGGTTGACCGTACTCGTTATCTCGCTCCAACAATTGAGCCCTGTTAACAACATCTGAATAGAGAGAAAATTTATGAGAGATGAGATATTGTCGTATGCCGGGTTTCAAACCTCTCAGAAACATCCGCGTCATACGTTCCTCATTCTCCACCAAATGAGGTGCAAACCTGGATAACTCTGCAAACTTTGCCTCGTACTGAGACACCGTCATGTTATTTTGTTCTAATCTGATGAACTCCACTTCCTTCATATGACGAACACTTTCAGGAAAGTATTTGTCATTAAATAGTTTTTGAAACGTCTCCCAAGACATGCTGAGTGCGGCTGGATGGGTACGCTTCACAGACTCCCACCAGTAGTCTGCCTCTCCACGGAACATAAAGGTGGCGAACGGAACCTTCTGCTCCTCCGTGCATCCCAAGACATCGAATATCTTGGTAATTTGCTTGACCCACGTTTCCGCCATGATCGGATCTGGCTTTCCTTTAAATTCTGGGGGTCCCAACTCTTTGAACTGCTTGGCTGTGACAACTCGTGAATTGCTATCATTTTCTCCTGTATTTTGAACACGAGTCTCCCTCGTCTGATTTTGCATGAACTGCAAAAAGCTTCTAAACATTGCGTCGTTCATCGTCTGATCAGTGGTGTTGTTCACAGGAGGAACATTGCCAGCCCGTTGCACGTTCTCCTCGTTGGTAAGTACAGGCATCTCCACGGTCTCATTAACTCCACTGTTAACATTCTCGGTTGCCATTCTTAAATACTGCCATAAAACAAGGGTTAATTAAGCAAATCACATATCACATAATATCCCTAAATACTGACCAACTAACAAATAAGCTTAGGTAGGACACACTAGCGAAGGAATTATTCGTCTATCCCCTCCTAGTTCTATTCCCCGATCTCCGCCAGAGATCATATCCCTAAGCTCTGATACCAACTGTGACACCCCCAAAATAGGTATACATCACCCATTCTGAGTTGTCAATACACGGTTCAGAAACAGCTACAACTTTATTATTACAACATGTAAACTATGAGTTTAAATACAGATATTGCCATCTAGACAACATCCACATAAATAAATCCCCATCATAATTATTGATACATTATTTTACAAAAATGGTGAGGACTACTAAACAACTCTCCCTAAAACCTTCATTCCATACCCCGACTCATACTCGCTATATTCTCGCCTCCTGAGAAGAAAAATGGAACAAAAAGGAAAAAGGGTGAGCTCAACTAGCCCAGTAAAGAATATTATGACTAAGATAATATACAACAAAATTATCGTTAGTCTTCAACAGGGAAAAATCTGATAGAATACAATAGACAACAAATGTTAAATCAATATTCGCAGCGGAAAATATTAATTCATAGAAGAGTTACGTAGAGAATGAAATCTACTAATGTCTATGAATTTAATAGTCCATCAACAGTATTTTTATCCCTGTAACATCAATCAATGCACCTCTTGAATCATATATTCATCCTTGCACTACAGGCCAAGGATATTCATCAGTTGGTCATGTTCATCTAAACAACTGTTCATCTTTGCACTACGGGCCAAAGATATTCATCAGAAATCATTCATCTTTGCACTACAGGCCAAAGATATTCAATAATATCATCATTTAAGACTGAGGATGATGGAAAATATTTTTAAAGAAACGAATCCAGTGAAACAAAATGACAAGGATTAAGGATTAAGGATTCGTACTTAGTTTTATCCACGTCCAAAAATACCTCAAAAATAATCATAGTGGTGTAAAATTCAAGAATGATCAAAATATGGATACAATCAAAACTAGTATCCGGAATAGATATTTTAGACAAAAAGAAGAAATTTCATTTTTCGATGAATAGTGCCGTATTCGTGAGTAGTATCGTATACGTGAATAATGTCGTATACGTGAGTAATAACTCCGACACCAAAAGATAGTAATTTCACAAAAAAACATCTTCACGCTTCGTGAATAGTACTCGTGAATAGTAACTCGTGAATAGTAACTCATGAATAGTAACTCGTGAATAGTAACTCATGAATAGTAACCCCGATATGAAAAAGTTCCAAATTTGATAAAAAGTTCAGATCAATACTTCGGCATAATGATATTAGAAGAAATAATATCATTTTAAAAAAAATAATATCCCTTACCTCGGAAGATCAGTACTTCTAGTTGAAACACCGGATATAGGCTATGACTTGAACTTTCACCGTATAGCAATACTCAAAGTATACTCAAAATACTCACAAGAATACGCTCGATAATATAGAGAGAGAAAACTTCAGTTTCTGGTGTGATTTTCAATTCTAACCTAAGCACATATTTATAGGAAATTGCTTAGAACACCAAAACAGAAAATTTATTATAATAATAATATATATAAAAATTTTCTACGCCCATTTAGAATCTGCAAATTTGAATACAAACCACATGCTCCCTTCTAGAAGAAGTACAAAAAACGTTTTTTATAAAATAAATAATTAAAACTTCCAAAAATCAATTATTTCGGAGCTTTAGAACTTCAATAATTCATAATAAATAGCCCTTTTGTCAGAAAATTCGAATCTCGCGAGTTTTTATAGGAAATTCAATTCTGCACAACTTTGCAGAAGGAAGTTTTTCCAAATTCCAAACATAAATTGACCAAAATCCACAAACGAGCGATTTTACAGGCTATAATCAAATTTCAGTCAATAAATGGGGTCCACCGACATGTTTAACATGTTTTAAATATTTTTGGTAACAAAAATACTCCTCCTCCACATATACTCATATATCCCACATTCATCGTAAAAATACCATCATTATTATATTATTAAAATATAATAATATATTTAAATGAATTATTTTATCATAAAAAGATAAAATATTAATTTTCAACAATTGTCACATTAAAAATTTTCTCCATCTATATCCACATAAAATCAATATTTTCCTCATCATATAAATCAATAATTTAATTATTCACAAATAATATTACAGAATCACAATACTGACAACCAGGCCGTTCCCAGGAAAGAGGGGGCTTTCCAATAAGAATTTCTTCTTACTGGCGCGCAATTAGGTGACCAAACCTCTCCTTAGACAGAACTTTCTAGACATTGCCAATAATGTTATCTAATAATATTATTCAGATAATATGAATTATTGATTCGATAATGACAAATACTGTGTAATGACAATTATTGAAACAACAACAATATAAAATATCAACGCAGCAATTATTGAATCAATAAAATAAAGTAATGAACAGTAATTACTGTAACCATTATTGAGTAGTGCCTTCTTACGTAAGAGTCAATAATTGGTGCAATACTGTGTGCTACTGTGCAACAACGCGTATTACTGTGTTTTAACCACCGGGTATTCCAACAGTGTAAACGGTAACAACTACGCCGTTATTTTTAAACAACTTATATTTGTCGTTTTCTTCCTCCAATCGCTTTCCGTTATGGGCCCACACATGGCTGCGCCGTCGTACGAATATTCCCCGACAGTACGAATATTCAACGACCAAACGAATATTCCCCGACAACAATGAATATTTTATATTATTTTGAAATATTTACGTATTTTACCCATAACTATCCACATTAATCACATCAACCCTTACTATTTCAAAATAATAATTAGAGAAAATTAAATTTCATTTATTAATTATTTGGGGTCTTACATATTTTGTTTTGCAAAAATGTCCTGAGCGTAGTTATATAGCTGCACGTCTAGACTGTTAAGTGATGCAATCTCCTGGAGAACCAGTTCAGGAATATGAAGACGTGGCTGAAAATTTTCAAATTCCAACACATTGGCATGCGGCAACAAAGTTCATTTTAACAATTATATATAAATATCAACTAAAGTCTTCGATTAGATCTTCCTAACTAAATGCCTAGATTGTTCATTCACTAGGTGATACCCCTGGGTTGCAGTTGCCAAAGGAAAGCTGTCCATTTTCCTAAGGTGTTTAGAGATTTTCTTTGTTACAAATTACACTACATAAATACATTACATAAGAAAACAAAAGGAATTCTATTTCTAAAAACCAATCATTAAGAAAATTTGAAGGAATTTTTTTTAGTACAATCATTCACCAAATCAAATCAACCCATATGACTCAATCACATCATTTTTGAGCTCAAACGCTAGAATTTGCTTGCATTAAAGGATGATTTTACCAATAATCCCTGGGGTTCTTTTTAAAATATCAATAATATGGACTACATCAAAAGGTAACAAAAGAAAGTGTCAGTCCAATAGAAAGGCAAGGTGAGTACCTCAACATCAAAATTGACTCTTTCTACACCCAGTTTACAAATTCAACTATACCCAGTTTACAAATCCCTTCAATCAAAATCATTTATGTACGGCTAAACTACACACGACCATTATTGTAAGAGGAAATTCACGAAATTGACGCCAATTCTACTTGTTATTATAAAAGGAAATCCACGAAATTAACACCAATTCTAGAGTTTGGGTATAATAGTTGCTCCTATCAATTTAATATAACCATGTAACAAAACCCCAAAAAAACTTTAGATTTCATTTGGTTAAAAAAAATTACAAAATTAATAAAATGGAGTACCCTCACCTTCCGTTAGGTATGGTTCCGTTGGCCGGTCGAAGTTTTTCCTTCCCTTCATCCCTTTCGGTTTGTTACAGATTTGCTTCGAGGGAGAGGGAAGAGTTAGAGAGAGAAGGGGAGAGGAGTCGAGAGTTAGAGAGAGAGGGACATGGACTGCTCTGTTTCTTTTCCTACCCGCGTGTTTTTTTAAGTCCGTCCCGAGTTCGCTTTTTGAGTCCGTATAGGAAAGAAACCGTATATATATATATATATATTGAAAGGAGACCTTACTGAATTTAAAGTTGCAACAAAACTAAATTAATTCATTAAAATCAACCCAAAAGGTTACATAATAACTAAATTTTTTGGATAAACTAAAAGAGTACATTTAGAAACAAATTGTTTTTTAAAAGTTGAGAAAAATACATCTCTACGCATGAGTATCAATTAATCATCTCTCATGTAAATACATGCATGCATCTGTATGGACAATAATTCTTACCAAATAAAACTACATAATTGATAATACTAGTCTAAAATGACCAGTTAACAAAAACAATTGTGCAAAATAAGGAAGTTGTTAGTTCAATATTACAATCAAACTTCATCTGGAAAGCTTTTGGCCTTTGGATGATGGCTTATGAAGAGGAGATGTTGCAGCCACACGAGCGATGAAGCCTTGTAATCATGTCATAAATCTCATCTAAACTCGGCTGTTGGCCACTGGAAAGATGTGTGCACATTAAACCCAGCTCTATTCCCTCTCTGGCATGATCCAACACATGTCCTGTTCTTTTCATTCTTTCATCAATCACTTCCTCCAAATTCCCAGGATAATTCATTCTCACCCATTCCACAAAACCAGATTCACCCCTCTCAAACTCTTCTCGGGCTCTCCTATTTGAAATCATCTCAAGAATCAACACACCAAACTTGTATATCTCTGAAAACACAAACACATAATTAGAAATATAAACACTTACTTACAACAAAGGAAACATACAAATTCGCATACCAATAATTGAATCTTGGACTTGGGTCTTAACCATCAGGCTAAGATCTCATTGGTAGTTATATATAGGACCTAAATCTTCCTATGGCAACCAAATGAGATCGATCTAATGATTGCATGACCTTGGCCTTAATTGAGTCTTAAACATGCATCAGATTATATATAGGACCTAAATCTTCCTATAGCAACCAAATGCATATAAAAATGGAGTAAGAATTTTAACTATTCCTTTCCTTTTTCCTTTGGAAGCAAGCAAGCAAGCATGAATAAGATAAATAAATAAAGAATAATTAAAAAAATAACAATATATATATAGATAATAATCTTACTCTTGGTGCAGCTGCTATGATCATCAACTCTAAATCTTGAAATCAATGGTTCTTCATTTTCAGAAAACAGAATGCTGCTTGCCTTAAGATCGTAGTTGATAGACTCCACGGCACGCTTGCGTGAGGTGGTCGTCGCCCGGACCGTTTCTAGCACAGTTGTTGGGTGAATTGATTGCAACACCTTAACCCCTCGTCTATACTTTAGACGGTAATCTTGGTACAATTGCTCGCGTTTGGAAATCTGCGTTGAATGAACACCAACGACACCTTGACCCCTCGCTTATATTGAAGCGGTAATCTCGGTACAATCGACGATTGATGCGGTAGAAGACGCCACACACAACTATGAATTGTTGTATGATAAGTCAAATTGAATCTCAAAGAAAAAAACTAAGAAACTACTAATTTCTTAGGAATTCTTCAAAGAACCAAAAGTAGAGAATAAACTCTCAATTATATTGAATAAAATAATAATGTATTTGATTACATCAACTTGGACCTCTATTTATACTACTCAAAACAATCCAAATCCTAATAAACTATAACTCTAATAGAAGTCACTTTGAAAAGAAATTCTAATAAAAAAATAAATTCTAATTACAATAGAATTATTAAAATATAAAAATCCAAATAAAAAAAAAATAATAAAATCCTTCGCAGCATACAATTTCTTTAACGCGTGATTAAGCTGAGTTGTTGAGTTCTCAATAAATGGAAACTTTGATTGTTGCGTGTGATCATAAGAAAGTAATAACTCTTGCTAGATTGCCACCAAGTTGCCACGTCATGTAATCACAAATAAAGTCTGATGAAAAAAATATCCCATACGGTTGCATCACTTGCATGCATATATATGGACTTTTCTTTTGGACTTTGCTAAGAAAATTAAGATTGGGCTTGTATTAAATTGACCCAATTAAATTGATCCAAATTTGTGTCTCATGCTCTTTAGCCTCCTTTTTAAATTTTCTTGCGTTAGTTTCAGCCCACACATCTTGAATCAATCCATTGAGACTTTGTTTGAACCTCTTTGTTCTAGCCTTGCTTGATCCCCACGTCCCTTTAGTTTTGTTTGAATCCACGCATGCCATGTCCTCATCATTCCTCTCCTCTTGAAAAGGATTTGTCCTCAAATCGTCACCTACATCAAACGGACTTAAATCAGAAACGTTAAATGTAGCACTAACATTATACTCACCTGGCAAATCCAATTTATAGGCATTATCATTGATACGCTCGAGAACTTGAAATGGACCATCTCCCCTCGGAAGCAATTTTGAACGTCTTTGAACTGGGAATCTTTCTTTCCGCATATGTAACCACACCCAATCTCCGGGATCAAAGATCACTTGATGTCGTCCCTTGTTCGCGTGCTTAATATACTGTTCCGTCCTCCGTTCAATGTTTAGCCTGGCTTTTTCATGAATCTGCTTAACAAGATCAGCCTTTTTCTTTCCATCCATATTAGTATATTCAGAAACAGGTAATGGTAATAAATCCAACGGTGTCAACGGATTAAAACCATATACAATTTCAAATGGAGAAAAATTAGTAGCAGAATGAACAGAACGGTTATATGCAAACTCAACATGTGGTAAACATTCTTCCCATTTCTTGATATTCTTTTTAATGATAGCCCGTAACAATGCCGACAAAGTCCTATTTACTACTTCAGTTTGACCATCAGTTTGTGGATGACAAGTAGTAGAAAATAATAGTTTAGTACCTAATTTACACCACAAGGTCTTCCAAAAGTAACTTAAGAACTTTGTATCTCTATCGGAAACAATAGTTTTAGGCATACCATGCAAACGCACAATCTCCCTAAAGAATAAATCAGCAACATGAGATGCATCATCAGTTTTATGACATGGAATAAAATGTGCCATTTTTGAAAATCTATCCACGACCACAAATATCGAATCATAACCATGCTTAGACCTAGGTAAACCCAACACAAAGTCCATAGAAAGATCAATCCAAGGTTCATTAGGAATAGGCAATGGTGTATACAATCCATGGGGTTGAACACGAGATTTAGCTTGGCGACAAGTAATACATCTGTCACATATTCTTTCCACATCTCGTTTCATATGAGGCCAATAAAAATGTTCTTTTAAAACAGCAAAAGTTTTGTCAATACCAAAATGTCCCATTAAACCGCCCCCATGTGATTCCCTAACCAACAACTCACGCAAAGAACATGCAGGAATACAAAGTTTATTTTCTCGAAATAAGAATCCATCAATTCTAAAGTATTTACCCACAACATTCTTTTCACAAGTTTTAAACTCTTCACCGAAATCAAGGTCATTATCATATAACTCTTTAATTCGTTCAAACCCAAGCAATTTCGTATCAAGAGTATTTAACAAAACATACCTGCGAGACAAAGCATCTGCAACGACATTCTCCTTACCTTGCTTATATTGAATAACATATGGAAATGTCTCGATAAATTCCATCCATCGTGCATGTCTCTTGTTCAACTTGTGCTGACCCTTCAAATACTTCAATGATTCATGATCGGTGTGGATCACAAACTCCTTAGGCCACAAGTAATGTTGCCATGTCTCCAAAGCTCTAACCAAAGCGTACATCTCTTTGTCATATGTAGGATAGTTCAAAATTGCCCCACTCAATTTTTCACTGAAATACGCCACTGGTTTCCCTTCTTGCATCAACACAGCTCCAATCCCTAAACCTGAAGCATCACACTCAATCTCAAAAGTTTTAGCAAAGTTAGGCAAAATAAGTAAAGGAGCATTTGTCAACTTATCCTTAATCAAATTAAATGCTTTTTCCTGTTCATCACCCCACTTAAAGCCCACACTTTTCTTGATGACCTCGGTCAATGGTGCTGTAATATCACTGAAATTCCGAACAAAACGTCGGTAGAAACTTGCGAGTCCATGAAAGCTTCGTACTTGACTCACATTGGTTGGACTCGGCCAATCTCGGATCGCACGTACTTTTTCCTCATCAACTTGGACTCCCTGTGAACTCACAACAAAGCCAAGAAAAACAATTCTATCCGAACAAAACGTGCATTTTTCCATGTTAGCAAATAACTTTTCTTTCCGAAGTACATCTAAAACAGATTTTAAATGCAATGCATGATCTTCCAAGTTTTTGCTATAAATCAAGATATCATCAAAATAAACTACGACAAATTGTCCAAGGAATGGACGCAAAACATGGTTCATTAATCTCATAAAAGTGCTGGGTGCATTAGTTAAACCAAAAGGTAATACTAACCACTCATAAAGACCATATTTAGTTTTAAACGCGGTTTTCCATTCGTCACCCTCTTGCATTCTAATTTGATGATAACCACTTTTTAAATCAATTTTTGAAAATATGCAAGACCCATGTAATTCATCTAACATGTCATCTAAACGAGGAATGGGATGTCGATATTTTACCGTAATGTTATTTACCGCTCGACAATCGATGCACATCCTCCATTTTCCATCCTTTTTCGGCACTAGAATCACTGGCACTGCACACGGGCTCATACTTTCTCTCACGAATCCTTTTTCCATCAGCTCGTCAACTTGCCTTTGTAACTCCTTCGTCTCCTCAGGATTACTCCGATAAGCTGGGCGGTTTGGAATCGTCGCACCAGGAACCAAGTCAATTTGATGCTCAATTCCCCGAATAGGTGGTAGTCCATGAGGAAGCTCCTCGGGAAATACATCTTTGAATTCCTGTAAGAGAGATGAAACAACACTAGGCAAAGAATCATTAGCGTTAGTATTCAAAAGCGCCTCTTTATACCGAAGTAAAATCATAGGCTGTTTAGAAATCAAAGCTCTTCTCACATCACTCTTTTTTGCCAGTATATTTGTTTTTCTCTCATCTTTCTTTTTCTCTCTTTCTTTTTCTCTCTTTTTTTCTTCTTGATTTTTCTTTTCTTCACTCTCTTTTCTTTGTACATAATCTTTCTGCAAATGAATTTGATCTTCATGTACTTGTTGTGGTGATAAAGGACGCAAAGAGATCTTCTTCTTGTCATGAACGAATGAATATACGTTGGTAAACCCGTCATGTTGAACCCTCTTATCAAATTGCCATGGTCTACCCAACAATATATGTCCTGCCTGCATAGGTACCACATCACACAATACCTTATCAACATACCGACCAATAACAAATGGAACTAAGACTTGTTTGGTTACTTTAATATCTGCATTATCATTGAGCCACTGCAAACGATACGGCTGTGGATGTTTGGTAGTAGATAACCCCAATTTCTCCACCATCGTAGTGCTTGCCACATTTGTACAGCTGCCTCCATCTATGACTACACAACAAATTTTTCCATTCACAAGACATCGAGTATGGAATAGATTTTCTCGCTGTTCACTGCTCTCCTCCTTAACCTGCGTACTAAGTGCTCTTCTTGTAACCAGAATTTCACCATGTATCGCATCCTCACCTATCTCCTCTAATGGTGGCATAGAATCGGTGTCGCTATCTTCCCCCTCGGTCTCCACATCTCCATTGTCAAGTAATAACATTTTTCTCTGATTTGGACATTGGCTAGAAATATGTCCCCTTCCTTGACACTTGAAGCATACAATATCCCTATTACGACCAAAAGAAGGTTGTTCATTTTTACCTTGTATCTCTCGGCTAGTTGATCCTTGTTTAGGTTCCACCTTTGGTTTGATCGCAAATGTCTTTTCCTCTCGTTTTGCCAAATTAGGTCTCCATGATGAACTAGTATTAGATTGTCCTCGTTGTCCTACTCTCCTCTTGAGTTGTTTCTCTATCTTAGTAGCCATATGGACCAATTCTTCTAACTCTAAATAATGTTGCCGCTCAACCAAGTCTGCAATCTCCCAGTTCAGTCCTGCCGAGAACCTAGCCATCGCTGTTTCATTATCCTCAATCACATTAGCCCGATCCTTCAACATCTCCATCTCCCTGTAATATTCATCCACACTTCGACTCCCTTGTTTAAGAGTTTGTAAACTACGAATGATCTCCCGTTGATAGTATGCTGGTACAAACCTCTTTTTCATGATAGCTTTCATCTCCGCCCAAGTTGTAATCGGCCGCTCTTCACACCTTCTCCGATTAGCTGTCAACTGATCCCACCATATCAATGCATATCCAGAAAATTCTATAATGGCCAGTTTGACTTTCTTAAGGTCGGAATAATTGTGACAGTCAAAGATTCGCTCCATCTTGGTTACCCAATCCAAATAGGCCTCAGGATCACCCGTGCCTTGGAAAGCTGGAATCTTCATTTTTATGTTATCCAAATTTCCATCTTCTCTGTACCGACCTCCTCTTTCCCTAGCACCTCTGTGTCTTTGATGTGAAAAATTAGATTCACGATCTTCCGCTGCACTGCTGTCCTCATCGTAAGGGTCTTCCTTTCTTGCGTCATTTTGTTGTTCCCTCTTCTTGTTATGCATCCCATTAGTGTTGTGGGATAACTCCGCCATAGACACCCTCATCTCTTCTAATTGTTCTTGCATTTGCTCCATAGTATTTCTCAATCTTCGATCCCATTCTTTATGCATGGCTTCTATCTGGAATTTTAATTCAGCTGTTGAGGGTTGTTCCTCATAAGTTCCTTTATCTTTCGAGCTAGACATATTTCCTGCAAAATAAGGGTTAGTAGAAAAATAATTTTCTCGCCACTCCCTTGCGTGTTTCGCTCGAATCAATGGTGCACTCGTGTATACTCTCAATAAATTGGTTTTTACCCTCGATTAATCTCACCACTAAGCCTTTTACCTCAAATATTCTCTCTAATAGGTTCTTATTGAATTCCCTAGCAAAATTCTTGTTTTTACTAATCAATTCAAAAAGTACTTATCACGAAATAAAATTATTGATGGTGTGACTATCAGAATATCACAAATTAAATCACTGATCGATTGTCTTGTACTCCTCTTGTTTGCTTCAGATTTGTAAATTGTAGCTCTGTTTCAGAATTGATGATGATGGAATGATATGAACTCTTGGTTGGAATTTGATGATTTGATGGTTTGCTACAAATTTGGTTAGCACAATGGAAATAGAATTTGATATATATTTTTTTTTTTATTATTATTATTTTTTTTTTTTTGCAATATATATTTCGACAGAAAATTAAAGATAGGTAACTCGCTAGAAGAAGGCTTGGCTTTGATACCAAATGATAGACTCCACGGCACGCTTGCGTGAGGTGGTCGTCGCCCGGACCGTTTCTAGCACAGTTGTTGGGTGAATTGCTTGCAACACCTTAACCCCTCGTCTATACTTTAGACGGTAATCTTGGTACAATTGCTCGCGTTTGGAAATCTGCGTTGAATGAACACCAACGACACCTTGACCCCTCGCTTATATTGAAGCGGTAATCTCGGTACAATCGACGATTGATGCGGTAGAAGACGCCACACACAACTATGAATTGTTGTATGATAAGTCAAATTGAATCTCAAAGAAAAAAACTAAGAAACTACTAATTTCTTAGGAATTCTTCAAAGAACCAAAAGTAGAGAATAAACTCTCAATTATATTGAATAAAATAATAATGTATTTGATTACATCAACTTGGACCTCTATTTATACTACTCAAAACAATCCAAATCCTAATAAACTATAACTCTAATAGAAGTCACTTTGAAAAGAAATTCTAATAAAAAAATAAATTCTAATTACAATAGAATTATTAAAATATAAAAATCCAAATAAAAAAATAATAATAAAATCCTTCGCAGCATACAATTTCTTTAACGCGTGATTAAGCTGAGTTGTTGAGTTCTCAATAAATGGAAACTTTGATTGTTGCGTGTGATCATAAGAAAGTAATAACTCTTGCTAGATTGCCACCAAGTTGCCACGTCATGTAATCACAAATAAAGTCTGATGAAAAAAATATCCCATACGGTTGCATCACTTGCATGCATATATATGGACTTTTCTTTTGGACTTTGCTAAGAAAATTAAGATTGGGCTTGTATTAAATTGACCCAATTAAATTGATCCAAATTTGTGTCTCATGCTCTTTAGCCTCCTTTTTAAATTTTCTTGCGTTAGTTTCAGCCCACACATCTTGAATCAATCCATTGAGACTTTGTTTGAACCTCTTTGTTCTAGCCTTGCTTGATCCCCACGTCCCTTTAGTTTTGTTTGAATCCACGCATGCCATGTCCTCATCAGTAGTCGACATCAGGCCATCCCTCTTGTAAATAACACATCCCTTCCACAACTCCCATCAATATTCTAACTCTATTCTTCCATGATGGAGCTAACCTGCACAACCACATTTCTATATTCTCTTCATCAACCCATTCTGTAATTACTCCTCTTAATCTCCCGTTATTGCACCAACCAAGAACTTGAACCAGGTTCTCATGGCATAATTGGACAAGAACTTGACATTCTTCAACAAATTTTCGTCGATTTTCTCTCAGTATGTTGTCCTCGTGATAAATCTCAATTCGCACTCGACTTCCATCTCTCAACACCCCTTTATATATTTCCATTTCATCATTCCTCCTCATTAATTTCTTCTTGGAAAATCCTTTTGTTGCAGCCCTTAACATAGATGGGGTAAACTTATATCTTCTTCGCAACTTTTTTGGTAAAAAATCCGGCCTACAAAAGCATAACCAACCAAACAATACAACTAACAAAATTACAAATATTGGAAAACCAAGTAACAAGATCACAGCCTTGATCTTAAACTTCTTGTGATCCGGAAGGAGCCCCGAATGAAGAAAACTCGAAGAATTAAACCGTTTAAAAAACAGAGAATCGGAGATTTTACTCTCAGAGAAATGATTATAGGAAAGGTTAAGTATTGTAAGGTTTTTGAGTAAAGAAAAGTTCCCTATTGGAACATCCCCGGATAACTCATTATGGCTTAAATCAAGTTTTCGGATTTGTGAACATTGAAAAACATCAAAAGGGAAGTTACCCTTCAAAGAATTGTTAGAAATGTCAATAACCATGATTGTTAAGGGGCAATATTTCCAAAAAAAAGTGAAAGACAAGTAAAGTGGTGCAATTTTCGGGCGATTTCTAAGGTTTATTTTTGGGAATGTTTCAACACAGTTTGGGTTCTTAGATTCATTGCATAAGTGGCTTGCAACAATAGTGAACTTAAAGATTTCAAGGAGATTAAAAGGGGTGGTGTTGCAATATCTTAGAGATGGGTTAATTTGGCAGTTTTTTGTGATTGTTTTGTTGAAATCTGGTGGTGGTTTTAAGTTGTTGAGGTCTTCTACAACTGATGAAGAGTGAATTAGAGGAAATGGGATTGAAGTAATGGAGATTAAGAGAAGAAAAGTACTTGCATAAATGGAGGCCATAGAGAAACAAAATTGTGTGTATATTTTTTGAGAGACAGTTTTGTGTGTTTGTGTGAAAAATACTAATTATGAAGGTAAAATTTAGTAATGGTAGTTTAAGTTTGATAGAGAGGTTGAGGAGGGGGAAGCCATGATTGCACGGTTGCCTAAATTTGAGGGGCAAGTAAATTAAGGATTGGGTACATGTTTATGCTATAAAGTTGAACTGGTCAAGCTTACAGTTTTTATCTATAAGTAATCCCAAGTAACTGCATGTTTTGTCAGCAGTCATATCTAAGTAACCACTAAACTCATATCTGTTTTTTATTTCTATTTGAAACTTGAAAAATATATATGTAATTGATTGTGACGTGTGTGTCTATATGCATGGGATATGTCATTTTAATTTATTTTATCTTATTATATAGTACTTTCATGTTAGTCATAATCTAAAATTTCGTCAAATATTTGTTAACATTTATAGCATTTTTCATGTCGAAAAAAAAAAGTAAAAGAAAAAAGAAATAAAATCAACATAAAAGAAAGAAACTCCCTATGTTACAAAATATAGGATTAATTTTGTTTATTTATTGAACTTCTAGATAATAAAATTATGACAATTTTTTCTAGCTCCTTTCCTTCCCTCTCGGAACGATCTTATGAGCGCACCCTCCACAACAGGCTGGTGCATTTAGGAACGTTAATTCCAAATGCAACTTAAAAGATTGGTTTTTAGGCTTTCTAAAAAACCAGAAATAATGTAATAGGATAACTTAAGTGTTGAATATTGTATTGTATGAAGAACCAACTTCCTTGCTTTTCTGCTTTTAGTTTTTACTTTTAGTTTTATCGCTTTATGCCAAGCTAGTGTTTAGAACCAATTAAATTCATGGAAACAATAAATTAATCATCAAAGAAATTTAATTGCATAATTAAATGTATATATATACTTACTGATTGAAGGGAATGCAAAATATATAAATAAATTAAATTAACGAGAATGCATGTTTTTCAATTAAATGAAACAACACTAATCCATTTCTTGAAAAAGATGTATTTGCAAGAAAAAAGGAATTAGGTATTGGTTAGCCTATAAGTACTAGAAACTACAGCGAAAAATTAAAAAAAAATATATACTACAAAATTGCAATTAATTCCTAAATAAATCTAGGTGGGCTAATTAATTAATTAATTAATGTGTTCGATCTAAGAACAATTAAGTGGTGGGATGGATGGTTGGATCATAACAGCTGAATAATGTCCTTGATGAGCTGAGGGTTGGATTGGAGTTGGCGCTTTTCGGCTAGGGTTTCAACAAATTTTCTGGGAACCAAACACTTTTCTGCCGAGTAAAGCTTCTCTTGAACCAAAGGAGATGTAACAAGAGCTTGGAGCTCTGGACTATGCAATGCCTCCTCATTTTCCTGCAAATTAAATTAAATTAATTAATATTGTTAAACATGTAAAATTAATACAATTAAACACAATTATATATGTTCAACAAAAAGACCATTAATTCCTTGTCTTCATCTGTGTACTTCCTTAATTCAAGAAGGATATGCTAGAAGACTGCTGTAAGAGGTTCATTTGAATATATAATCCTTTTTTTTTAGCCAAAAAAATAAAAATAAATCTATTTCCAGATATGAATTCTAAGATTTAAACTAGGATAAATATTTAAGTAATTAAAAAACATGAGTAAACACCTTTTTCTATTCAAAATTTTGGTTAGAAACCAATAGCATAATTTTGAGAACAATACTACTACTACTAAATCTCATAATTGTTAAATCCAATAATTGTTCACCCATTCAGATAGTTAATTTTTCTAAAACAAAAATGAGTAACTAAATGCATATATAATTTATTAAATCACACCAAATTGATATTCTACCTCAAAAAATCACAAGGGTAAAAAAATATGCAAAATTAATTACCTGATCATCGGTTGATCCCATGAGCTCAAGAATCCCAACTTGAGCCTGCAAGAACTTAATATACTTAGAAGCAGCTTGAAACATTTCAGCAGTGTTCATCTTTTGTCCACCAGGAATAAGCTTCCCAAGCTCCTGGGTCTTCTCAGTAATTTTCCTCCTCCTAAGCCGAGCCGCAATACTCTGCGCTGACAAGCTTCCCCCACTTGCTTTCTTCACATTGCTAGTACCTTGCTCAACATTACTTATACTCCCACAACTATAAACTTGTGGCAGAATAGTACTACTAGCCTGAAACTCCGGCAACGGAAGGACAAGTTCCGGGGAGAATTCCGGCAGCAAAGGAGGGTTCGGAACAAAGACATCATAATCATAATTATAATTGATTATGTCCGAGTAGTAAAAATCCTCTTGTGTTTTTACACGTTTTGGGTAAGGATACGACTCGAATAGTTGTGGTGGTGGTGGTGGTGGTGGTGGTGGTGGTGGGGTGAGGATGTTTTCGGAATAGAAGAAATTTTTTTGGTCGAATAGTGGATCGATACATGTATCAGAGAGAAGGTAATTGTCATGAAAATTGAGAAGCTCCGGTGGTAATAATTCGGGTTGTGTTAGTTCTTGGTTGTGATGGTACTGAAGGGGACCCCAGTTGGAATAGTAGCTTAGAACCATGGAGATGAATATGAACAACAACAAGAACCTGAAAAATTCAAGAAAATGGAATTATATATAAACATTTATACTTCATATAATATTTACCAAATATATACTACTCTCACTATATATATATATATATATATATATATATATATATATATATAAATAGAAATATAGACAGCTTAATTCTATGAATGAAGGTAAGACCGCGTATATATATCTGATCTTCACAGACTCACACGATTATTTGCAGAGTTTTGTACACTGAGTACGACAATACCGATTACGTTTTTTTTAATGAAATGAGAGTGAAAGACAAGAATAAATAAGAATGAAGACAATGTAATCTAACTTAGAATGAAATATACCTGAGGGATGGTGGGAAAATATTGGTGTCCTGAATTTGGTGTTGTTTGTCTTGTGTTTGTTGAAGGAGTGTAGACTTACTTTCTACTAGTAGTAGTAGTAGGAAAATAAACAGACCTTAACCGTCTTAGTGAAAGAGGAGAGAGAAGAGAAGAGAAGAGGAGAGGACGTGGGGAGGAGGTTACTGAGAGAGATAAATAAGGAGATGAAATGTATAATGAGGTGATGATAAGTTGGGTAACAAACTCCTCATTATTAGGGTTACCTTTTTCTCCACTTATTCTAATCAGCCGTTACTACCATAATTATGTTATTTTATGTATATTTATTTTCCTTTTCTGTTTTTTTTTTTACTTTCCTTTTTACCACAGTAAGTTATTTGTACACTTTTTCAAAGGCAATAATACCCTTGAAAAGAAAATGTTTCTAATAATTTTTCAAGTTGAGGAATATTATAATTATCATACACACTTGATGTTAATATAAAAATATATATTTCTATATTTTAAAAAAAATTAATTTCTGGTTTTTAACTCATAATTATTTGTTTCTCATTTATTTATGTATTAATGGTCATAATAATGGTTGTAGGTTCATAAACTTCTTGTATTTAATGATTTTAAATCCTATGGAGCATTTATGGATAATGAAATAACTTTAGAGAAGCCAATTCATCTTGTAGATTCCCAAAATATTTTCTAGCATGATATGTTAGAAATGCGGCAGTGTTCTTTTACATCTTTTTATTTTTTTTTAGTTAGTTACTTTTTACTACGCTTAACTACGGCAATCTTAATCTTTATGAAAAATTAATTAAAATTCATTTGTCTTTTTATTTTAGAAAGGAATAAAAAATGATCTTATATTTGAGAGTACTGTATGTGTTATGTTCCTGAGATTGATAATAACAAAAAGAAAAATAAATGAAAAAGAAAAAAAAATCATCTATTTCTCAAAATATAAATGAAAAATATTGTCTTGTGATTGAATTTTTCTAATTTGTTCATCTTCATTATAATCTACTATATTATTAAGGGAAAGTATAATAATTGTATCATCATAACTCTCATAAGTTTTATATTAACTGACTATATGTAATGAAAATAGTTTGCATGCATGATAGCTAGTTAATTCTTTGCATTCATATAGATTGCATGATACATCACATCATAAAGAACTGATATTTACACAAAGAAATTTGATAATTTCATAAAATTTCTCTCAAATAAATAATAAACAAAATTCACATTCATTTTATATATATATATAGGGCTATATGTATATACACAGCTGTGTATTACACAGTAGGCTTAGAACGACAGATTTTTTGGATTATAGCGACGGTAAACTATCGCCATAGCCCAGAATAGCTATGATGACAGGTGAAACCGTCGCTATAGCTCAAAAAATCGTCGCTATAGCCTACTGTGTAATACACAGTTGTGTACACACATTTTTTCCATATATATATATATATATATATATATATATATATATATATATATATATATATATATATATTGAAGTTTATTTTAATAATGTTCCACAATAAAAATTATTTTAGTGAAATAACAAACTTTTGATTTTAAACATAGTGATCGTGCATGACCTTAGAATACCTACATATTTCCACGAATTAAATCTCTCCTCGATGCTTAACATTTTTGAATATGTAAAATATATGTATTACGACTGTTTACTACTTTTTAGTTGTCAATTATGTAAATAAGTATTAGTAATAATTTTTTTGAAAAGATGTGTAATATAAGTGGGGTCCTTCAATAATTTCTATCAATCTCAAGTATCGATAAACTTCGCAATTATAATATTTCAACGTAATTTTATAGCAATACATAGCAGACTCTTAAAATATTTCCATGTTATTTATGAGTTATACCTACTGTTGTGTTTGTTGCTATCAAAATACATTAAAATTTAAATATCTTCTTCATTTATGTTTATTAGTACAATTTCTCGAAGGATAAATAACTTTTAAAAGATAAAGAATAAATAAATAAACAAGCATCTAAAACAACTAAACATTAATTATTTTATAAAAATTTCAGTTCCAATAAATCACATTAATTATTTTGTAGTAAAAAGTAAAAATAAAAATTGAGCATTATTGCATGTTCAAAATATTTGTAATCTAAATTAATCCTATACAATATACAATTACAAAACAACATGTACAATATTTTACAACAAAGTTGTGTTCTTCATTGAAATAAATAAATATTCTTTATGCAACACATTTAATTAATACATCATGGGCACTTACATTAATTACTACAAATTAAACACATAAATGCTCTTAGATACAAAACAACTAAACAAGGACTCCACTCCACGCATTTTGGATTGTTTACAAACAGGTAACAAACCCCAAGTAAAATTAATGAATATAATCATGCGGCACCACTCAAGAACTTCTCCCAAGTTCCATATTTTGACCTGAAGCTTCCACCACCACTCTGCTGTGCATGCTCGGAAATGACTGCACGACCACAAATATCCCATGTTCTTGCTATATCCCCAAGTGACATGGGTTGTGAAAGGCTTCGGAGAGAGATGCTAAACCTCGACCTTGCCTTTATTGAAAGATCTTCGTACTCCTTACTGTCACAACCAAACCAAATTGTTGTAACCAACAAAATCCCACGGACTAAATTTTAGGTTACAATAAAAAGGCAAGGGGAAAAAATTAGTCACAGCACCTCTAAAGTGAAAAGCATAAAAACAAATTTGACACTTGACTGTTATAACATACATTCTTGACAACCATTTTTGCTTCAAAACTAGACATGTTCGACCCAACAAAACTTGCAACACTTGTGAACAATACATTTTGGCAAGATTTAAGCTGAAGATATGTTAAAATGAAAAAAGTCCAGTAAAACAAAATAAGAATAGATTCACAATAAAGAAAATGTTAAAACGAATATACAATACAATGTTCAAAAATTAATTAGAATATATGAATGTCTTCCTAACCTGACTTCAACTGGAAACTTGTCCAAAAGTATTGGGCAGCAATTTGGATAATTTATAGGCACAAGCAACCGCAAGGGCTGAATTGGTGACTGCATAACGATACAAGGAAAAATTAGTTCACCAGACAAAAATTGATGAATATAGGTAATGAATAATTTTCGACTTATCGGGCTTGAACCATACCATTTGGGATGAAGCATACTGCGATTTCAAGTTTGGACTGAGAGCTATAGCACTGAAAGAGCACTTAACTATAGTTCCTTCGCCGCCTTCTTTAGCTGCAGCCATTGCAGTTGGATCCACATCTTCATCACTAATGTCTACCACAGTATCTATAAGTCGAAGATTTATCTCCCTTATTTCTTCCAAAAGGGCATGATTAGCCTGGCACATATGAAAAATAATCTGTTCTTTGTCATATTTTACAGAGAACATAAAAGGGACAATTTGCTTAATTTGAAACAGTTATAATAATGGAAAGTAAATTACTATTCATCAAGTAAAAGAAAAACATATTTGAAACTATTATAAATTACTATCTAATAAAATATATGCAAGACTGTGGATGGCTTCACAAAATGTGTACTTGGCTGAGCTGCTTTGCTTTTAATTCAAATTCCTACCAAATAGACAATTTGATTTTATCCAAAAGGACCAACACATTCAAGTGTTGTGTGCTGCTAATAATTGGTAACTACAGAGTATCATATTATCATATATTCAACTAATATTGAGCAAGAGTTGGAGAACAGCATCTTCACAGCTAAATTCTCATCAACACTTTCTAAATATTAAACATATAAAAAGTTATAAGAATTTATAATTATATATTATCATATCCACGTGAAAGACTTCTTAAGTGGATGTTTAGCAAGTATTGTTGCATTATAGAGTAGAAACACAAAATGTAAATACATCATATTCATTGTTGGGTTCATTCTCTTGAAGTTAAAGCCGTTAACCAGGTTCAAATGCACCATAGCCAATCTTTGACCATGTATCATTGTCGTACTTTACAAAACAACTTGCAAATTGGATCTTTCAAATATATAAAAATTTCCTAAAGAAAATCATAGTAACACAATTAAACTGTCAGGTTTATCCAAAAATTGAAAAAGTAAAATTGGTCAATTAGGTAAGCACAAAATCACCACGTAGTACACAATATTATATAATTAGCAATATAGACATAACTGCAGTTGTCTAGAACAAACATAGCAGTAAGATATAAGTTTTCAGTATAACTACTACAGCAAGTCGGGAAAGCATGATCAAACATAAGGATACTGTTTACAATGCTACTGTCAGAAAAATATAAGTTTTCACCCACTATTCCCAAAAAAGAACCTTATTCAGCAGAATGTATCTTTGGTTTAGAAGATCAAGGGACAGCAGGATTGTAGTTTACATCTCTAAAAGGATATTGTTGGATTACAGTCTAGATTTCTAAATTTCAAGGACATCTCTTTTGGCCATCATCAATGAAGGGATGGTTGTACCCATATAAGCAATTGTCAGCAGACCAAGTTTGCACCTAGGTCCCACAGATTTCCTCTTCATGGACATCCATTAGTTTTATAAGCATCTGCAGTGGAATTATATGTGCAACACCACCATTAAACTTAATCTATTTCCTGAATCCAGCAGGTCTACCACCTAGAATTTCCCATTTTTTTTCATTTTTTATTTGTTTATTTATGTGTGCTTGCCTACTGTATTGTTCTGCTATATTGGCAATTGCTTCTCGAGTAAACAAAAAAAATTGTTCTAGCAAGACATCCTACCATATCATTAATCCTCTTCATACGAGTGACTTTAGAATCATAATTTATGTGTAGTGCTACTGGTGAAGATCATAGAGAGGATTTTCATTGTTGGCAATAAGAAAATGGATTCTGACAGTATTAAAGTCAAAATTATAAAACTCGTATCATTTGGATTTCTTATTTCTTTTTTCTTTTTTTTTGGAGGGGGGGAGGGATTCCTCAAAACTTTTTCAGAACTATACCCGTTAACGTTTGTTTAACAAGCATGTTTATAACTAGTTCCACATTCATAAATAGAGCCCATATTCATCACTAGCAACAAAACTCAGTTTAAAAGTTCACACTGCCAACTAGGCAATTCTTAAAATAATAGTTTGTAATTAGAAGAAATGGTACCTCAAATCTGGGTTTCTTGGCAGTAGATGTAGCAGTTGACTCCAAGTCAGACATTTCTGAAGCAGTCAACTGCTTGAAACTATCATTTATGCTACCTGCAGAAGATACAACATCTGAGGGCTTTGCAGTTGTATATCGCTTCATTTTCCTTGTCCCACTAGTTCCATCTTGTGTGATGAAATTTCTTGCCTGTAGACGACACTTGGTCATGGCAACCAAATCCTCACCAACAGCAGCTCTTGATCCATTACCTGGAGCTGATCCTGCTATCCTGTCAATCATACTGACAACTGAGCCAATGTCACCAACAGAGGCGGTCAATGCATTGGATGACATTGACTTGACCTGAAAATCAAGATTGTAAATACTATTATTGTATAAACTCAGATTCAAGTATTTATCTTTATGCACCGCATCAATCACACTGGAATGAATAACACTGACCACTTTAAGTAAACGTTCAAGAGGTTGTTCTGTAACCATTGACTTGCCAGAAACAATTGTCGTTGCATTGCCATGATGGGCATCTGGACTAGTGAACTCTGCCAGCAAAGGTGATGCTGATATCCCAGGAGTCCCAATGGCAAGGGATTGGGCTGGCACCAGGGCACCCGTTGCTTGTTGGTGTCCAATATTGCCAGCATTTGATAATGATGAAACACCAGAGTTAACTTTTTCCGAATCTCCTGGCATAGGGGATGGAGCCAAGGGAGTTGAAGGAGATGGGACAATAAAGGGTGAGTTTACAGATTGCAAAGGGGTGCCAGCTTTGGCAATAGCATTGAGCATATTTTGTTGGTCAATTTGAGGAGATGGATGCTGTGAAATTTGAGGAGACGCAGGCTGAAGTAACTGCGGTGAAGAAGTAAGAAATTGAGATCCCGATTTCAGCTGTTGGTGGTGATATGCTGAGCGCTGACCTGATGAATGATGTTGCTGAAAAGCTCCTGATTTAACACCCATTTGTTGTCTCATCTTCAAGTCGTTACTATCAGCCATCTGATGAAGCTGTGGCATCTGGTTTGACTGCAATTGTGCAGGTTGCTGCAACTTTGTTTGCTGAAATTGCTGCTGCTGCTGCTGTTGCATCAACTGTTTATGGATGAGATGTTGCTGCATTTGGCGTTGTTGAATCTGCTTCAATTGCTGATTCTGCAGAATCTGTTCTTGCTGTTTTAGATGCTGGTGCTGAAGCATATTCGAATTTGGCTGTAGGGGATTAATATTTGGCTGCAGAGTATTCATCCCACTTTGTGATGATATGAGGTTCATATTCGCCTGTTGGGGACCACTCACGGGATTTTGTTGTAGAGAGCCAACAGCAACCTGCTGCAATGAATTCATCGAGTTATTCTGTCCTGGATCCAAAGTAGAACTAGACTGTAGTGTATTAATCATGTTCTGCTGTGAATTTGAAATCCCGGATAAAGGAGAGGAAGGATTATGCTGCAAACTAGTCATAGTTTTCTGCTGCATAGCTCCCCCAGAACTCTGTAAGTTCATTGGTTGCATCTGGGGATTCATTTGATTTTCAAGGGGCTGCAATTGAGTCATCTGAGATTGTGGTTGTTGTGATTGCTGGATGGAATGCATATGAGATGGGGGAAGTAGTCCTTGCGGCGAGGAAACAGGCTTCCGAGGCCTATTTGTACTGAGAATGCTAATTATTTGCTTTTCATAAGAGCCTAACTTCTCCTTGGAACTAGGTTGTATATTGTTCTTGGAAACTTGTAATAATGTAATAAAGCGCTCCAACATATCCTTAAAAGCTTTAAGCTTGTTGAGTTGCAGGTTCTTTCCGTGCTGTGACTGTGGCTGCTGTAGAAGAGAGTCATGCTGGAAGGAAGAGGTATGTGCAATGAGAAGAAGAATAGTAAGATTAAATTAGACAGAAATTGATATAACAAAAATACTATTCCTAGAAACTTTCTTGAGAGAGAGAGAGACCCGGCGGAAAGAAAAAGAAAAAAATTACACTTAATTGCAGGAACTAAGGGTTGAGGTTATTTGGCAGTAAAATGTTAGTTTCTTATATGTCTTCCGTCATGCAGCTCTCCACTCAGCTGCTGGGTTTGGTTTGAAAGCAAACAAGGAGCTTTTGGGCTGGGGGGTTTTCCCCTTTTATTACATCTATAATGATGTCCCAATGGTCTCGTATGAGTATCCCAGATCTTACCCACTGCTCAACAAAAGAATAAAACCCCACTGTTCCTGTGATAGTTAAGTTTTTTTTTTAACTGATATGACATGATAAAAATCAAAGGTGGACAGTAAATTACCTGATGCAATTTAGCAGCAATTTTCTGGTACAGTTCATTTAATTCTGGTAAATACATATCCTTCATGGCCTTTATCTGAAAGCAGAAGGTTCATAGTTTCAGGTGCCATAGCTTATAATATGATATATATAAAGATACTACCACTTTCACATCAATGACAATTGAAGTTATAAACGAAGTCCCACTGCTAGTGTTAAACACATCAATGCAACATAAATGATAGCCATAAATATTAAAATATGCAAGTAACAAATAGAATATAAACTAAATATTAGGAGAAGGGAAAAGTTTGTAAGCAATGTCGATCAATCCAACCTTTATCTAATTTGTCTGTGCCCAACTCACGTCGTGACAATGATACTTTCAAATATACCTTGTTGCTTTACCAAAGTGGCCAAAATGCTACAGCATAGGACTGTTGGCTGCCACTGTTCACTCAACAGTGCCATCAAAATTCAAAATATTGTACCATTGAGTAACAAATATTTTCTAGAATAATAACATTGAAAGCAGTACAAGATATGATGCCGGTAAAATGTGTTTATTTTCTTCAAACTGTAGAACTCATGGCCAAGAGAATAGCAGGTATAATTTAGTTTCAAACAGTAAGATATGATGCTTTCTTTATTCTGCAAACAATTTTGATTGTTATGCCAGTAGTTTATCTTGTTCTGAAATCTTCTTAGTAGCTTACAGCCTGTAGCAATCTTGTAACTTCTACTAGCAAATGTGATCCATTGCATTCTTTTCCTTTAAAAATGTCACCAGTCAGTACTATATGAAGAGAAAGCACAGCATAAAGTACCTTTTGATAAATCTCCTCCTGCCAATCTCCACCATTTGCATTTCCTGTGGAATCTAAAGAAGCTACAGGAGGGGGGGAAATGTTTATTATCTACTAGAGAATATGTTCATTATAACTTAGCAAAACAATATAAAAGCTAGCATAACTAAACTTTTCCTATCAAAGAGGAAAAGATTTGCATGCACTAGATTATGCAGTTGCTATGCCAGGGTATATTAATTGTCAACCAAACTTTCAAGGCTAGTTTGGTACGCAGGAATCGAGAGTGAGAATGAGAATCTCTTCCTCTTTAAATAAACTTCGATATTTTCTATGCATAATTGTAGGTAGAAATTCCAATATAGCGTGGATATCTCATTCCGGAGGGTGGCAATCTTTTCTTCCACCCCTCTTAAGATTTAGTTTAGAAAAACACATAAAAGCTCAGTGTTATACAAAAGCTTATTTGTCACATTAAAAAGCTTAATTCACATTAAAAATTTGTGCAAATATTGTCTAGTGTTATACACACTGATGCTGCCACTAAAGTAATACTAATGATGTTTGTGTAACTCCGCTTAGCCAATTGATACTAGTTGCCACAAAACCACTATCCCATATTCAGATATAAAATATTAAGAATAAAGTTGCATTTAGTTATTCTCCTAAAATTTGAGCTTTTATAGTATGTAAATACAATAACTTGAGTTAAAAATATGATACTTAAACACAATTTGCAAGATTGAATGAAGGAGTGGGCAGAAAAGGATAAAATAGACATGCTACCAGAGCACAATGAGAGTTTTTTTATGCATGTGTGTTAGCGGCAGCATGTGTGCCTGAGAGAGTGAGACAGTGAAAGGGCGAGAGCGAGAGATAGCAAGTGAGGGATCTATAAAATTTTAAGAGAGTGACAGGCATATGACTATAAGTTTCTGACCTACATAAATCTAAAGGGAACCATGAAGGTTGCCGGATTTGTCTCGAAACTACTTGCTTTATTTACACAACTAAAAAAACATTAAAATTCTTTGTCAGTAGAACAAATTCTGTATTTCGAAACAAAAATATGCACGAAATAGTCCAAATGCACACTAGAAACTATATCATTTGAGAACTCTAGCCATCTGTTGCACTTTTTCTGACAAATAGTCAACACATTACAACAAAAGTAGATTAATAAAATACTAAAGCTACTCGGACCAAGTGAAAATTAATTAATCATACTTTCACACCCAATTTGCGACTCTGGTTCAGCTAATTGAAATTGGAGAAAATTTAAGCTATGTTAGAGTGATTATCAAAATAATGAAACACATATTAAAGAAGCTCAAGAAGCACGAAATCACATATTAAATATGCTTATTACACCTGTGGAGAAATACATACTTGATGAAGCCTCTGGAATGACTCTTTGGGATTGAAAAAGCTGCTTCTGTTGATCGATTACGTTCTGCTGCTGAAGCAAGGTGCCTGGTGTTTGGAGCCTTTGCTGCATGTCACGTTGTAACGGATTTGGCTGCTGCTGTTGCAACTGTCCTGGCTGTGATTGTATATGTGACATCATTTGTTGCTGTGATTGCTGTTGTGACTGCTGACCTTGGTTGGGCAACAAATTTGACATCATTTGTTGCTGTGACTGTTGACCTTGGCTTGGCAACAAATTCGACATGCTTTGCTGAGGTTGCTGCAGTGGAACCTTAGATTGTTGTAGCATGTGTGCAGAATGCTGATTATTTGGCATGACAGAGCTACCAGGTTGAGTTCCTAGCAATTGATGGTGCTGGTGCTGCTGCTGCTGCTGAAGCCCGGTACCACTACTTTGAGGGCCCAACTGCTGCTGATGCATATTTGGAAGGTTGTTTTGCAAGCCCATCAACTGCTGCTGTTGTTGGTTGGAAAGATTATTTTGTTGACTTAGCAACCTCTGTTGTTGCTGCTGCATGTCAGGAATACTGTTTTGTTGCCCAATTAGCTGGGATTGTTGCATATTTGTAGCATTTGACTGCTGCCCCACAAGATGTTGCTGCTGCTGTTGCTGCTGCAAAGGCAATATTGCTTGTTGCTGCAAAGTTGTCTGCTGTTGATGAATATTCGCGGCCTGTTGTTGCTGTCTTTGTTGCCTGAGGACTGATTGTGGATGTTGCTGAAGCACAGATTGTGTTGATTGCGGAGCAGAAGATTGCTGATTCTGTTGAAGGTTAGTAAGTGGAGACGATTGCATCATACCAGGTTGCATAACAGACTGCTGAGAAGAATGCAACTGATTTGGCTGTAATAGATTCTGCTGCTGCTGCTGCTGCTGCTGTTGTTGCTGCTGCTGGATGTGAGATTGCATTTGAGAGTGTGAAATATTTCCCTGCTGGAACTTCTGCTTCATTAGTTGGGTTTGTAAATGCTGCTGATAAAGATACTGCTGGGGATTCTGGGATTGTTGCTGTTGCTGTTGAGGAACACCCTGTTGCTGCCTCCCCTGCGGCATCTGCCTCTGAGAATTGGCAAAAATATTGGAAGGTACCCCTTGTCCAATGGCATTCGCTACAGAGTTCTGTGAAACCCCAGAAATGTTTTGAATGCTCTGCAAGTTGGAATTCTGGGTAACAACATTTGGCATGGCAGTCTGTGCTAAACTGCTAACTGGGGGTAATGAAGAAGTTAAACTAGCAGATCCTTGCACACCAGCTGACGCAATATTATTGGGAATGTTCTGGGGTAGTAGTTGTTGACCTGATTGAGACTGATTATTTGGAACCGGAATAGGAAGAGGTGGCCCTTGGCTGTTCAACTGGGATTGCATGCTCTGAGAGGCTATTCATCAACAGAACGAGAGAGAGAGAGAGATGAAGTAAACAACCAAGTAACGGGATCAGAACTGAAAGCGCACACAAACACAAATATATATATATATATATATAACTATATAAGCTTCTATTTTTATCTAAGCAAAATATATATTTTTTCTTCGGATCCCAAAAAGCAGAGGATGGAGAACACAGCAGGGGAAAATTTCATAGTGAAAACTCAAACTCTTCAATAGGAGGAAATAAAATTCAGTTCAAAAGGCAGGCAGGTCAGAAGTTTCCCGTATGCATCAATGCATGTCACGGGAGGGGGGTGGAGGCTGGAAGGGATAAAGAAGTGAAAACAACAATTCAGAATTTATTTTCCTTTTTCAAGCCTTCATGCCAACTTTAGTACTTTTCTGATCTTGATATATTAGTCAGTTTATGAGTGTAGTCAATAAAAGAAACACAACGGAGAGTGAAAACTTCAAAATGAACCTGACCTAATCTTCAAATAATCATTGTATATATGCAATCAGAATGTCAGACAACTTTTTACAACAAATTCTACAACATGTTATATTAGCAAATATATTAAATGTTCAATTTGCAACTCTTTCAAGAAGATATTAGCAAATAAATGCAAATTACCAATTAAATTATATTTCCATAACTAATTATTCAGTTATCAACAATTGATCTCCCAATTCTTATCCTATTTTCTCCCCATCTTAATTTTTTTCTAAATAACTTCACAGTTATTACAACTTCTTAGTTGCCAAAATGGACTACATAAGTCTCTCTCGCTCTCTCTCTCTCTCTCTCTCTCTATATATATATATATATATATATATATATTTCCTATTCAAAATTTCTCTCTTCCTCTCTCTCTATCAGTTTTCTCTGCCTATTCTATAAATTATTCTGCTAGTCAATCTACTATAATATGGTAAGTACTCATATCACACTAACTTGGAGACAAAGTAAAAATCCTAATTTAAAAAAGAAACAATCTCCTAATTAAAATCTACTACTATAATTAAAACTCTTCTAATTAAAATCTACTACCATAATTAACACTTATAAAATATTCTACTAAAATAATTACATTAATAATTCAAATATCTCCAAATAACAATACAAAATTAATAATAAACTTCTCGAATTTCTTCTTCCATATCGCATCATTCTCGTCGGCTTTAAAAAAAACTCGTCCTCAAGTTTGAGTTTTGAAATATCGAACAATAAAAAACCACAGTCCGAGAGATGCCTTCCTACAAAACATGCGCATCAGAACATTCAATGTCATGAGCACAATTTTCGGGAATAACAACATAATATAGAAATTTGAAATAACTTGGGACTCGAAAGTATCAACCGGAAAGAGAAAATCAACATTCAACTTTATCTTCCTTGATATTTTCACATATGAGGTCAAACTTAACTTCAATTTCTTCACTGCAAACCATTTCTGAATCTGCAAGTTGCTCAACACTTAACTTCTACTTCATGTTTCTCACAAACATCAATATATGAGAGTACTTTCTCTTCTTTATCCTCACCAATTTCATATTGGTTATTGATACGTTTAAGTATTATGAGACTGATGTAGGACGAGTCCGTGAAAGTTGGTTAGAACAATATAAAAGGCTTTGGAAGCCTATATGAATTAGAAGTTGTATTTTAATTAGTTTCTTTAATTTGTAGCTATCGTATTAGAGTTCAATTTAGGTTAGGAAAGTTGTTTGTGTGATATTAACCCTTTGTCCCAAAACCCTCGTCCTCATCATTTTGCTTTGATACCAAAAATGATGGGGACGGGGTTTTGGGACAAAGGGTTAATATCACACAAACAATTCTCACGCAAAACTCAATCAATTAATCATTCAATGTCTCCAAATAATGAAGTACATCACTATTTATAATACTTCTAAACAACTTTCCTAACCTAAATTGGACTCTAATACGATGACTACAAATTAAAGAAATTAATAAAAATACAACTTCTAATTCATATAGGCTTCCAAAGCCTTTTATATTGCTCTAACTAACTTTTACGGACTCGTCCTACATCATTTCTCCTCCGCTAAAAAAACTCGACTCCGTCGAGTTATCAACATAAGAACAATCACGTCAGATCACTAAGAAAGTCTTTGCAAGCTTCAAATTTGGCATGTCTAGAGCGCAAGTAAGAGTGAATTTGGTATTGCCTTTGATAATCTAATATATATTAGCACGAGCATCATGTTGCGCGTGACGATCCCATAGCCATTTACGCCCTAAGATAATGTGAAACTTTAAGGGGTAGAACATCACACATAACGGTATCCTTAAGCCTGCCAACAAAAAATGTAACCATACACCTCTGGGTAACCCGCAACTTTATATTAGTAATACATGCAACATCATACGGCTCCGGGTAAGGCTCAACTTTTAACCTATGTTTCTTAACTGCTTTCTCAGAAATAACATCCATACAACTCCCAGTATCAATCACAAGAGAGCACACTTGTCCTGCACATATGACTCGTCTGAAAAACTCACCCACGATGGATTTTAAGATCATCCTTATGTTGTTAGGCAACAAGTAAAGGTCAAAGAACACCTAAACATCATTCCAAATGAGCATCAGCTTCTAAATATTGCTCATCGGGCTCCTATTCGTTGTTTATCGACTTGCAAACCTCTTCTTTTAAGTCAATTTTCCCACACGCCTTGTCAATAATAGCAAGTTGTCTAGAGGGAGAAAGAGGCAACATTCATCTTCGGGAAAGGACACTCAAAAACATGTGACCAAAATCACAACAATTATAATATGGTTGTTGCTAGCATTAGAAGAACTTGTGGTACGATTAGGCCTGCTAGTAGTTGAAGGGTTGTAGACGATCTTTCCATTGGCTTATTTAAAACAGGCCCCACAAAAGTACGCTCCCTCCTAGTTTGGACTTGTATTGAAGGCCTACCAAAAATTCTTTTTCAAATTATCCTCTACTTGGGTGGCAACTTGAACAGCACTATCCAAGAGCAAGAGTTTACATGTAGCTACACCACCTGCAATCTCCAAATTCAATCCTTGACGGTACATGGAGATTAAAACTTCCTCAACCTAAGGAAATTCAGACCATTAACCAAACTGTAGAACATTTAAGTATACTCAGCTACAGATTTACTTCCTTGTACCAACTCAGTTAACTACAAATATGCTCGATGCTTATAATCCGAGGGTACAAAACCCCGTGTTAATGCAGCTTTCATATCTTCCCATCTTCTCGCAGCTGTATATAAATTTCGTTAATGTTGATCCCACCAAATACGAGTTGTTCCTTTCAACTTCGCTTCAGCAAAGAAAAGTTTCTTTTCATCCGATAATTCATACTAACGAAAGAAATTCTCCAAACTATGAATCCAATCGAAGAATGTCTTGGGACTATTATAGCTATTGAAATCTCTAACATCTAATTTTGCTCCTCTATCCACTGCATTCATCCTAGGATCTGGAACATGAGTATTAACTCGTGGATTAGGGTCATGTTGTTGTAGTCTCAGATGATTAAGATCCGGGATGGGGTCTTCAAAATTCTTATGAGCATCTCCTTGTCCCTTATCTACGCATTCCGTGAGTACTTCAACTTTTACCGTAAATGCTGTAATAGAAGCCTGAACATTTGCAGTAAATTTTGTGATTGAATCTTCAATCCTTTTGAGACGCTCATCTTGTCGCAATATATAATTATCAAGCTTGGAGTTAATTTCGCTAACATTTACCATGGTTCCTGAAAATAAAAATATAGACTTTCTTTTCTTTTCACTCTAGGGACTTAAGTATAAGAAGTATAAAGAAACAGGGCTGAACTAAAACTAATGAAACTTCAAGGGCTGAAATGGAAGAAAACAAAACTACAAAGACTGATATGTAAAATTTCAAAGGGTATTTTGAAATTTAAGATAACTTGGGGGACTAAAATATAAAGCTATAAAAACTATGGAGTTCCTAACTGTAATTTTCCAGTATATATTTTATTGGAGAGTAAACAGATATGGTCCTTGTCTCTTTTCCCCAAATAAAGAAACGTTGGGACTCCACACTTCAAACAAAGAGACGCAAGGAACAAAACCCTTGTGGGGATATAAGGCTGGCAGTGACGGCAGAAGGCTAAAGAGATGACGATTGTTATTTCTACCTCTTCTACTTATCTTTTTTTTCTCTCTTCTTTTGGGTTTTGTTTGGAAGCTAGTTAGGGTAGTTCAATTTGGTATATGGCGGTGACTATTAGGGCAGATTATGTTAGTTTATTTGTGCATTGTTGATGACTCAAAGCAGTGAATAGCAACTAAAGGTTTCTGGAATGGTTTAGGGTTTGGGTTAGGCTTTGTTTGGTTAGATGGTTAATATATGTTGGCTGTTTTGGCAACTTAAATGCTTATCCGAGAGGTTATGTTTCCTATTTTAGCAGGTAGCGAATAGGTTGGGAATATTAATGGCAGCTATGTTTTTCTAGTGTTGGTATGTTGTATGCAATCCGCAATAGCGACTTTCTGGGCAGCGGCTAGTTGTCGGATTGTGACTGGTTTGTGGGCAATAAAGATGGGATTGCTAGAAATTAATAACAATTAAAAAAATTGCAAACCTTGCTTTGATACCAAAAAATGATGGGGACGGCAGTTTTGGGACTAAGGGTTAATATCACACAAACAATTATCATGCAAAACTCAATCAATTAATCATTCAATATCTTCAAATAATGAAGTACATTACTATTTATAATACTCCTAAACAACTTTCCTAACCTAAATTGTACTCTAATACGATAACTACAAATTAAAGAAACTAATTAAAATACAACTTCTAATTCATATTAACTTCCAAAGTCTTTTATATTGTTCTAACCAACTTTCACGGACTCGTTCTACATCAGAGGCATTCATCAATTATCTTGTAAGAATTTACTTTGTAGGTCTCCTCTTATAAACGATCGCTTTAGTTGAACAAGCACGATTATGATGAACTTTTTTTTTGCGCTTGGACAAAATATAGACGAACATTGCATGTGGTTATGTACTCGTAATGTGCCTCTAAATTTGCAAGATTTGTTTCAGAAAGTGCAAGCTAATCGCATAATTTCCAATACTCGACACTATACAGGATACAAGACCATTTAAATTGCTCGTATTTGGCCAAAGTTCGATTCTCAAGTTGCTTTATCTTTAGCCAAAAGTAAGTCTGGATTGTTAAACTTGGAATACATTGTTTATCCAGAGGGGATGAATTGAAAGTTTCAAAAACTTTGGAGGCTAAACTGAATATTTCAGAAACTTTAGGGGTTAATTTGAAATTTTAGAAACTTTAAGGGCTGAGTTGAGAATTTCAGAAACCTGGGGTACTAAACTATAATTTTGCTATGGAATTACTGTAGCGGTGAAACTGTAGCAGCAACCGTCTTCCCCCTCAAGATAAGAAAGAATTGTGTTAAATCAAAATATATCAGGAATTTTGGCTCTTGTTATCATTATGATGTAGAATAAGGTGAAATTGTAGCAGCAACATTTTCCCCTCCAAATAGGAAAGAATTATGTTAAATCAAAAGATATCAGAAATTTTAACTCTTGATATCATTAAGATGTAGAACAAGGTTGGAAGAATGAATAAGGATACCTATCTCCGCAGAGAATTGAGAAAGAAACACACAATTTTAATTTGAAATCGATTCATTTAATAATCTCTAAAATAATGAAGTATTATAATGTTTAAACAAAAAACACAATATTTGGAGACCAAGTAAAAACCCTAATTTAAAAAAGAAACAATCTCCTAATTAAAATCTACTACTATAATTAAAACTCTCCTAATTAAAATCTACTACCAGAATTAAAACTTATAGAATATTCTACTAAAATAATTACATTAATAATCCAACATTTATCTCCAAATAACAATACAAAATTAATAATAAACTTTTTGAATTTCTTCTTCCATATCTCTTCAAGGTCATTCTAACTTTCAAGATAAGGAATTTCACTTGGTCCTTGATACACTCATAACCAATGATAATCTCTGGATATGCCAATTCTACCAACCTTAACTGATAAAAGAACAAAATTTATTAATAGAAAAGGAAGAAAACAACAAAGAATAGGGGGACAAGAAGTCTACCCTGACCGGACACCGTACTAGAGAAAAACAATACATAAAAATCACTTAAAAAAGAATAGCCGCCACTATCTTAACTGATTTTAATAGCTTTTATCGCTTAGCAGAGGTATTCTTTCAACTTCATAAGCAAGATCTTTGATTTTCTGATTACTGCTTTAATAACTGGACAAATTTCAAAAACGTCTAGAACTAATTATCCAAATCTCAGCCCTATAAGTATCCTCAATCTATTTGTCTCATTTTTACTTAACCTAGCTAGTGTTTTACACCATGCAGTCCTTTCTGGTCAACTGACATATACTAATGGCACTTCGTAATGTGTTATCTTTCTGGAATCTATGATCTATAATATATATATAAAGTAACTTATGATATTTGTCTCTATCTCTGATCAATGAATCTAAACACTAGATTACACTCTTAGGTCTTTCTAACTTTCAACATAAGGAATTTCACTTGATCCTTGGTTCTTGGTCCTTGATACACTCATGACTCAACACCAATTATAATCCTACCATCCTTATTGATACAGGAAGAAAATTTATTAGCAGAAAATCAAGAAGACGAAAAGAACAGGGGGACAAGAAGTCCACCCTCACCAGACTACAGAAAAACAAGACAAAAAGACCATTCAAAAAAGTACAGCCTACAAACTCTACAAAGATCACTAGGTACCTCTAAAGGCCCTAAAATAGGAAGGGATGCAAGGAAACAACTCTCAGATCAACAAATAAAAAGATAAGTAGCTTGTTCTAGACATCCTACCATTATACTGATTCTAAATTCACATAAACCGAGTAAAAAACATACTTTGATAGAATTTGTACATCCCTATTTCTTCTAAACCCTCAAAGTGAATCAACAACATAGCCTCCACCAAAATATGACACACCAGTCCTCAAACACTCCAAAGATAGAGAGTTCCACAAACCCTAAGCAACAAGACATACAAAAATAAATGAACATGAGCCTCATTGCTTTGACAAAATTAAGAATCCTATAACATTACTTTCCTTACAGTCTTATGACAAAATTAATCAAGTCAAGTAAAAGAAAGATACAAAAACTGTTTAAAAGCTGAATAGAAATGATTATGAAAAATACAATTGCATTTTTCACTACTACATATTATAGCACAGGCATTATGCATAAAGCTATAGAGGAAACAGATATGGAAGACAAGACATTAGCGTACTAGCGTGCACAAGCACATTGCACAGCCATGGTATTACCTGGATCTGGTGGATTTTGGCCATTACCAGCAGAGTTGGACTGCAAAGAATTGGGCATAGGATTTTTTGTCTCCATTGTCAGCATCTTTAAAGATATTTTCCTCAAATAATCAGACTGCAATTTAACAATATGAATAATTTAACAATATGAATATACAATTTAGGACAAGTAGAAAAACAAATATGGATATGGATTTAAGGACAAAATTTTACTAGAATATAGAAAATATACATATAGAAAAAACAATAATGAACAAATGAATTGCAACATTCATATTACACAAGAAATTTTTCAATGGCTTTAAACCTGGCTTGTTGCAGCCGTATAAATCTTTTCTTCAAATCTCACAGCAATTTTCTTAAGCTCTTGGAGTCCCTCTTGTCCAGAGAAGGGAAGATGCCTCTTCAAAGTGTCCATTCTACACATGAAACATTAAATTTTAAATGGTTATTGACTATGCAGGGATGAAAATAAATTGACATTTAATGTTTAAGAGAAATTTACTCCCTCATACATATATGGCTCATTTCATTTTATTTTATTGTTTTTCTAGATAAAAAGAAGTCAATTTTATTAGAAGAAGAGAGAGCTAACAAAGAAGGACAAGGACTCATCCACCAAATAATAGAAGTGGAAAAAAGATATAAAAAAATCCTAGTAGAAGGGGACAACCAATATATTCTACTAGGACAACCAATATATATGGAGATCCGAAATGGAAACTCCTCTTTAAACCCCAAATACCAACACCCAAAGAGAAGTAAGGAATGACAATCACCCAAATCTATATGCCAAACCCATTTGAATAAGTGTGCTTCTTTTTCCCTTTTACCAAGTCCTCTATGGGAGAGGGGGGTTGATCCCATGACCTAATGGTTATGGAGGTAGCTTTAAACCAACACTTCCCCATTCAGGAACTCTCATATGCATATATCAGTTATCTAACCTTTCAAATTTATCTTTTCTTTTTACTTGTGAAAAAGTGTGTTCCTTTTACTGATGCAATTTAACTGCCATAATTTTTTGTAAACTCTTGTAAATATCTATCTTCCTTCAAACACAATATTTTATCCATCTCAGTTTAGAAGTGAAGGCTACCTTTACAGGGCATAAAATTGAATGCAACAGCAACCCCCGAAAAATTTGGATACGGAAATATATTATGCACAACTTTTCCATTATTCTTACACAACCCTCATCTTTTTTTATTGACAGGTGTGGAATAAATGCAAGTCCATAATCAGGGTGGAAGCATTGGCTACAACCCACCCTTCCCGCAGCGGAAGTGGGAGTTCAATTCTCAACACCCCCATTCCTAGGGGTGCTCAAAATATTCGATTTTTCGGTTTTTTACCGAACCGGTTCATACCGATACCGGTGGTACCGGGTTTTTTCGGTATTGATTTTTCGGTATTTTAACACTTTTCGGTACCGATAGTGATAAAGAATTTTCTGAATTCGGTAAAAACCGAAATGCCGAAAATACCAAAATTTAATAATATAATAATTAATAGTTAATGTTTTGTAGTTTTATATATTAAATAAATTTTTTTTTATATTAATAATTTCTATATAATAATAGTTTTATTAAAAAAATTATATTAATAATGTTTTGTAGTTTTATATATTAATTATTATTAATATTTAATGATTTCTTAGTTTTAAAAAAATTGTTAATATATAAAAAAAGTATTTAATTATTATTAATAATTATATATATTACCAAGCGGTATAACCGAAAAAACCGGTATCGATTTTATACCGAACCGGTGATTCGGTACCGGTTCCGGTTCTTGCGGTACCGGTTCAGTATTTTCGATAACAGTTCGGTTTTTTACCGATGAACACCCCTACCCATCTCCCATATAAAATGTGTATTAAGTTCTTAATGATACCCAAAAAAAAGTCCTTAACGAAGTACAGCCACCAATTTTTATCAATGTCAAACTACACCCTAAAGAAGAGGACAACAAATGGTCAATATCATTGATTTCTGAAATTCCTATATTATGATTGATGAAAATAAATGGTTATGAAACTTACATTTTGTTGACAATCCTTTGTCGTGAATCTGATTGCAACTGACTCCTCCAGTCGCCAGTGTCTATTGACGGTTCACCACCTTGAGTAGGCCTCCAGTTGTTGTTATCCATAACCTACCCCAAAAAATCATCAGGATACATTTTCATGAAGAAGACGGCTATAATAAATCGAACAAAAGAAATTATATACTCAACTATAAGGGGTAAACCTTGGCTGGTTATGTATGACTCAACATAATTCATACTATTAGAATATGTACCAAATAATTTTGACAAGATAGCCCATGCTTAAATAGAATAAGGAAATTTTTACTGATTCCTTGAGATTTGGCCTTATGAAATTGACTTGCCTCAATTTTGAAAAATAAGAATAGACCTCAATTGAGTTCTTCTTTCATCAAATTTCATCCAACCATTCATACACATAATTTGATTTTGTTGACTATCTATTCCTTGATTTAATAGAACTGAAATTAATTGAAAGAACATGGAAATTATCTATGGTAAATAAAAAAAATTAGGAACAAAGGAAAAACTACAAACAGAAGCTTGGGTCTCTCACAGCTCTATGTTTGATTCTAGACTCTCTACATTAACAAGAAGCCATTATAGTTGCCCCTAGTTAAACTACAATATCCATTGTTAACCACTACCAAACTACCAGTACCAACATCCCCACAAGCTTTAGCACCTCATTAATAAATACTGCTTGCATCACCTTCACTCCTAAGTCGCTTTTTTCTTTTTTACATTACGCTTTAATAGAATGACAAACTGAGCTTCCCCAACACAACCAATACCACTAACATCAAAGACCGACCTCCACAAATATATATGCACCCCCACCCATCACCATAATCCCAACACTAGAAAACACAGGGCCCTGGTTTAATTTCATAACAACCATCTTTCAATGTCAAAATATTCATCCTTTTTCAACAATTCGTAGACACATATATGCATCTATAGTTGAAAAAAATAATCAACGTGATATAGCAATTACTCAGTTGTGATTTTCACTGAAAAGGTGCCCCTGAAACTAAGGGATAGGGGAGGCATCAAAATTCACAATCTAAAATTCAGGCACCTCTACATATGTGCGTGTGTGTTCACTATGTCTCTGTTTGTGTGAGTGGTCTTCTTTTGAATTATCTAACAATAACTAGAATAGAAAGATGTCTATAATAAGTGAACCCTCTCAAATGCAAAATTATTTCAAAGATCTTCAATGTTGGGAAGTAATATCCTCTCAAAACCATTTAATTATCTTTGGCTGTTAGCTTGAAGTTTTTGGAGTAGTCCTCTGAGTATATTTTATTCACTAGAAGTAGTTATAAGTTGTTGAGCTAGCTCATTGGACTCTAGACTAGGGCAGTTAAAAAACGACACATAAAACAAGCACAAAAATCAAACTGATATTTGCAAATTCCTACCAAATAGACTCCTCGACTAACCAGAAAAAATGGAAACAGAAATACTGCTCTTTCCATTCCAAAATAGAAGATTAATATTGAATTTTTAAAAGACAATTTGTGCATTTTCAAATATAAAATGACAGTGATTCATTTAAGGGAAAACAATAAATTGTATAAATTATAATTAGTATGACCTGTGAGATGTTTAAAATATTCATAACTATATTGACTAAAATTAAAGTATTCTACCGATTCATATATATTTCGAATTTCAAAATGTTTCAAATAGACTTTTAAAAGGTCAATATTGATCTTAAATTTTGAAACCGAGAAAGTATATTAATTTAGAAATAACAAATATACATATAAGGGGGGAGGGAATACTTCAATTCATCATTTATGTAACTGCAGTCTACTAAAGCCTAAGAAGTTTAAAGTTTTATTCAAAAATTAGCACCCCAATAATTCAAAACTTAGTAGTTCTATCCGTGACAAAATCAACCCACTACTCCATAACATGATATATCAGAATAAAAAAATTACTTAGAGATGGAGAGATAAAATTACAAAATATTGGTAAAAGAAATAATCTTGAATTCAAGAACTTCGACAATATAACAATCTCAAATATATATCCTTGGACTCTGAAATTCCTCATTATGAATTGCCATAATACATCAAGAATGGTGGAATTTGGATTACCTTTAAGATATGAAGATCTAGTCGTCTTTCTCTCTTGTTTGTTATAAAAAGGCAAGTCTCCAGATGTAATAATTAGTAATCATTTGTAAAAGATATAAGTGGATTGTAAATATTTGTATTTGACCAACTGATTTTTAAAAGGAAACTTCGATGTCTACTTTTACTCCTAAATGTATCCCCATTTGGTGAACGGAGAGGGTATTTAGAAATTTAATCAATACTAATTAAACATTCCAAAATGAGGACGTCAATCTTCTCAAGAGTCAAAACCATTTAATGATCTTTGGCTGCTAATTGCAGTTTCTGGTGTAGTCTTCTGAGTGAATTTTATAATCTAGAAGTAGTTATAAGTAGTTGTGTTAGCTCATTGGACTCTGATATAATATATATATATATATATGTGTGTGTGTGTGTGTGTGTGTGTTTTTCTATTACGAACATGGTTTCTTTGAGCAATAAAACTTAATTTACAACCAAAAAAAGGCAACAATTTCTCGTCACCAAAATTCCAAACTAGGGCAGTCCATAAAAAGAATTACAACACAGAAAACAAGCACAAAAATAACAAAACTGGGCTTTGAAAATTCCTACCAAATACTCCATAGCTAACCAGAAACCATATAACCTAAAAAGATTATAATTATTTGAAAAACTAATGAACAAAACTTACAGAAAAAAATAAAAATAGACTTCAATTCAGCTCATTGATGCAATTGCAAATGTTCTCCACAAAAACCTAAAAGATTAAATTTTCATTCAAAAATAAGCACTCCCATGATTCAGAACCTAAAAGTTCCATCGATGATGGAATCAACTCTATAATCCATCAATAATAATATAACAAAAATAAAGAATCAAAATAGACATGGAAGAAAAAATGAGCTTGAATTCAACAACCTCGAGGATATACAACAATCTCAAATAACGAATACCCTCAATTCCGAAATTCCTAACTACAAATCGCCATAATATATGGTGTAATTCCAATTTCCAATTACCTTTGAAGATACGAAGATCGCGTCGTCTTTATGTCTTGTTTGTTATAAGAAGAAAAGTCTCTGGATTAGAAATTAGGAATTTGGAAATTAAATTGTGACTGTATTGGTAGCCTTTTAAAAAGAAAGAAGGTTCAGTGCGTGGTTTTCTCTTTCATTAGGGCCGGAGCTTGTCTTGGACTAAAATATTTTTAAATTATAAAAAAAAAATTATCTCTAAATATTTTGCTAAAAGTATAAATATTATGCTTAAAAAAATTAAACATGTTAAAAATATTAAATAATACAAAAATGTTGATGAAAATATAAAACACATACCACACACTTAGGTCATGTTTGTTTATAAAAAATATATTTATTATTGGACTATTTTGTCTTAATTTAATATAATTTTATACTATTTTATCTCATAATGGGGCATTAATATTCCTTGAAATAGTCTAATAGATTATATTTTTTGCCAATTTTAAGGCTATTTATGATGAATTATAATATAATAATTTCAATCAAAAATGATATTTTTATCAAATAACTCGGCTTAATTAAAATCAATAATGAGATTTTTAAAACGTTATAATTCATTTAATTTTTAAAAATAAAAAAATTCTAATTAATAGTTGTAAGACCCCAGTTTTTATAAATAAAGATGATTTTTTATAATTATTATTTTTGAATATTATGAAATAAATTTGATATAATGTTATAGTTGTGGGTAATATTTATAAATTTTGCAAAGTACGCAAGTTGTTATAAAATATTCGTTTGGTCAGGGAATATTCGTACGACGGCACAATCATTGGTGGACCCTACAACGGAAGTATTGTCGTAGTTAGAAAAAGACAAAATTATCTTTCTATAAAATAACGGCGGAGGTGTTACCGTTAAAACTGTTGAACTACTCGGTAGTAAAAGTACAGTAATACGCGTTGTTGCATAGTAGCACACGATATTGATTATTGATGCTTACGTGAGAAGTCACTCAGCTATACTCAATTATTGCTACAGTAATTGTTGCATCATATCTCTTATATTATTGATTTAATTATTGTCACAGTATCATCTGTATAATATGTTATATTATTTAAACAATAATTGAGACGACAAGTTATAAATGATTAATAATTGTTGAAAGATTAAATATGTGTTGATTAAAAATAAAATGATTTCTGGTAATTTTTATTCAATCCTTGATGTATATAAAGAGTCTATTATTAGACGTTTGTGGTAAGTTTAATTATTTATGGGGGGGCCATATGTCATTATCTAAGAGTCTCTTTCGTAAATAGTAATTACCTTCGTAAATAGTAATTACCTTCGTCAATAGTAATTACCTTCGTAAATAGTAAATACTTTCGTAAATAGTAATAAATCTTCTATTAATAGAGGCCTAGGGCTTCATTATTTTTCACGAATTCGTTCAAGCTATAGAGAGAGAAAGTATAGAGAGAATAAGAGAGAAAGAAGAAGAGTATTCGGTTACTACACTACTGCAGTATTCAATCTCCTAATAAAGTAAGGGGTGTTATTCTTTCTTCTTGAAGAGAACTTATGTTATTCCATTCTTTGTTATTTTGTTGGAATAACCTGTAAAAGTGGCATACCATATACATGACCTTTATACGCGGTATACCCTATACTTGGTGAAATCCTTATGTTATTCCATTCATTATTATTATGTTGGAATAACCGGTATACGCAGAATACCCTATACTTGGTGACATCCATTTACTATTCTGTCTTTATATTTCTGTCGGAATATCCTGTCTGTGCTATACGCCGGACCTGGTTCCATTTACTATTCCGTCTTCACATTTCTGTCGGAATATCCTGTCTGTGCTATACGCCGGACTTGGCTCCATCATTTACTATTCCGCATTTATTATTATGTTGGAACATCCTGTCGGTGTGAATTTCACCTGACCTGGTTCCGTTATTATTATTCTGCTGGAATAACCTATCTGTGCGGTCTCTATCGCATGCATGGTGATATCTTTTGTTATTATATTCGGTATTACTCAGTTGATTAAAATTCTGACTTCTATACTCCATGAAATTAGTGAAATATCCTTGATATTTGCGCTTCATCCAGTAACCTTTCATGAAAATATTCTTCTGATCATTCTTGAATTTTACTCTACAAAACAGTATCATGTTGACAATTTGGACGTTAATAACTTCTGGATAAAATAATTCTTGAACTTGTTTTATTGAATTTTTATATCATTGTCATCATCCTCATGTTTATATTTTGTTGAAAGTCATCTGTGGCCTGTAGTGCATAGATAGACTTGGTATGATTATGACCAGGGATTATTCGGTGTAATCATGACCGTAATATTACAAGTGATGTAAAAATTAAAAATCATCATTGGCCCGTAGTGCATTGATGGACAGTTGTTGGCATGATCATGACCATTAATGAATACACAAATATTCTTGGCCGTAGTGCATGAATAATTGTGGTCGTGATACTAAAGAATATCCTTGGCCGTAGTGCAGGGGTGATTCGATGATGTGTAATATTTATTAAGCTAAGTCTCGGCTATAACAGTGATGAAAAACCTTTTAAATCATAAAAGATAGTAGTTTTTATTTTCTACTTGACTCTTTTAATGGATTGTTGTTTCCGCTGCAGTTAAACTTGATGTTTATTATATTTTATCAGTTTAACATTGTTGAAGGCTAATGATAATTTATTCTGCATTATCTTAGTCATAATATTTCTTACTGGGCTAGTTGAGGTTACTCTTTCTTTCACTGTTCTCTTCAGAAAATGAGAATATAGCTGGGACGAGTCGGGAAACGGAGTGATGGACCAGAGAATAGTATTAGTAGTCCTCACTATTCTGTTAAATAGTGTGACAATAATTGTATTGAGGACTCCTTTTGAGTTTGTATGATCTCTAGTAGACAATAATTGTATTCAAACTCACAGTTATATTTTGTCGTATTGTACACGACAGTGGTATTAGTAAGTTGTATTTGAATTCTGTACCATGTATCTGGCGACTCAAGATGGGTGATGTATACCTAATTTTGGGGGCGTCACAATAATAGTATTGCATATATAGATTATCATAATTGTATTATTTAAAATTACAGTAATTAATATAAATTTTAAAATATTTAAATTAATTTTCAAAACTCAACCCAACATTTTGTAGCCGATGGAATACAATTTAAAAAAAAACAAATTTCTTATGATGATTATATTTTGAAAATATATATACTTTTTGTAAATTATGGTTTAGGATTTGATGGGTTGTGCTGAGGTGATAAAAAATCAACGGAGCAAATGGACAATTTATAAGTTGATCGAATTAATTTAAAAGTTGTTTTTTATTATTTAGGTATTTGGAAATTTTTGACTTATAAATTATTATTCATAAATAACAAATTATGCCTTCTCAAAAAATGACTTATAAGTCATTTTAAAATAAGTAGGTTTGACAAAATGTAAAGACACTTTTGCCTTTATTTTAATAGTATTTACATTTTATTTTAACTTATAAGTCATTTTAAACAAACACTTTCACATTTTATTTTAACTTAATTTCTAATTTATAAGTTAAAATAATGTTAAATAATTTTATTTATAAGTCACCACTTAAAATAACTTATAAGTTATTTTAAATTTTAACTTATAAGTTGTTGGAATTTTGTCGTAGAACGTTGTCAAAATTCTGAAAAATAATAATAGTATCGCCTAAATCAAATGGTTGACCAATCTCTCCTTAAGACAGTATTCGCCCCTATATAAATTGCACAGGGTTACAATGAATCTGTCTCCCAAGATAAGACAAACTCAAAAATTAATGTGTAATAAATACTATTAGATACTATATGCATAATAGTAGTTATTCAAAACTATAATATGAGAGAGAAGAAAATAATAACAACAAAATTCTTTTAAAATAATTAGGGTCCTTAACACTAATATACAACAATTAGAAAGTAATTATAAAAATAAAATATACACAACATAATTACAAAAATAAAACATACACAATATTACGTGCTAAAATCATGTGTCATTAACTCCTACACGTCAGTTACCGACTTTCATATTTGCAATTAACCGCACCTAAAATCATGCAACTTTGAAATCGGAACAATAGATCAACAACAAATCTATCGGAAAAGACAAAAACTTCTGTCGCGACTCTGAGATCGGAGAAGACGAAACAGTTTGTCACGACACAACTCTGAAATCGAAAATAGCATAAATCATCAACAACTTCTTCAAGTTCAGTAACCGAAAACTCACAACCACTGAGTGATTGTTGATTACAAGATCAACACCCCATTCGATACAAATTTGAATATTGAGGTGTGTGAATTTAAAAGTTATATGCATATAGTTAACTATGGATACTACGAATTCCTATATTGGTTACATTTCTTAAGTTTTTCGCACCAAATAAATGGTCACAAAGTAAGAATACGGAATGTTTTGATTCCAAAATGCATTTGAAAATATATTTTATATTATGGTTACTAAATAGATATAAATTAGTTACTGTTTATTATAAATTTGCTTGCTGAATAATGTTTATTTGATTGTTTCAAATTTTTAATTGAGTTCTACTAATTTTTTTTTATATTAATTGTTACTCATCAAATACATTGGTTTCCTTCCTGCAACATGCTGGTTACTAGACCTGACAAACGGGTGAGCCGGACCGGGTCGAGTGCGAGCCGGGCCAAAAAGGCCCGGGTTTTGGTGGGCTGAAAATGGCCGGCCCGGCCCGACCCGCGGGCTTCTCCCTTTATTTTTTGTTTATTTTTTTGCAAACTTTTTGCTACACTAGAATTTCTACAATTGAAAATTTCAATAATGATTTAATAATACTATAATAGTAAGCAACTTATACATATGTTGAAAGTAAAATACAATATTGGATAAGATTTATAGTATTATGTATAAACTGGAGCACGTTGTGTAGTTGTTATATTATTCTCTTTTTGCAAATTATTGTTTTGTTATATCTAGAATTAATATACTATATATATATATATACGTAAAAGTATTATACTCCCTTAATTCCATTTGAAATTAATTTGTAAAATTTTAAAATTTAAATTAATACTACTGGTGGACTTTATGTTGATTAAGCTTTACTCGTACTTTAATCTCCTACTTGCATGGACAGAAAACCACTTTGTATCATAATAAGCACTTTGTATTAAAATTGCCTACTCACTTATTTTAGTATACAATTTAATGAATATTGGTGTAAGTTCCAGGTTTATTGTATTCTCATCACCTTTAGAGAAAGCCTTCTGCTTCAATTAAGTTGGTATGCTCCTGTCCTGGTGGAGCTTGCAAGAAAATGTATCATTGTCCTTGGTGGCATTTTTATTATTCAATTATTTTGTACTATTATTTTAAAATAAATAAAACTCTATTTGTAAGATAAGGGAGGTATAAATAAATTAAATGTTTAAAGTTCATCCAGTAGTATTTTAATAAAGCTGCATGTAGATATAATTATTAATATAATTCATAAGGTTAAAATGAAAAATTCATTTAATTACTCAGATATTATAGACAGGTGAATTAACAAACACATTTATTCATTAAGTACTTATGTAAGATGTGACAATCCCAAAATAGGTCCATTCCATCCAACTCATTCTGCGTCGCCAAATACATGGTACAGAAAATAACTACAACTTTATTACAACAATTATCGTGCAAAATACAACAACACATATACTGTGAGTTTGGATACAAATATATACCAAATGTGACACATGTCCCAACCGTGGACATCACCTCACAGTGACACCTTACATAAATGTATAGTCAAAAATTGTTTTAGAAACTAAAATCTTTGGGAAGTGCTCAAGGAAACTTTCGTACATGAAACCATGCTTCTAGGTTATGATAGATATATCATATGGCCACAGAATTATCCTTGGTTGACCCAATAGACACCAAAGAAAAATGAGAAGATTACTATCATATTCTTCCCAATGGTGAGTCTTCTCTTGATTTATCATTATCTCCACTGTCTCAAATTAAGAATTATACTTCAAACAAACACCAAGATTATATAGATAGTGCTCGTAAATATATTCAGCAAGTGGATGAGCACAACCCTGTCTTATGATGACACGAGTTTGTATGTCATTAGACATCTTGTATGATAGTGGCAAAACACCCTTTCAACGTTGGGCTCGCCTCTCCCTATATGATTCACCAAATATAACTACTAAAAGATGTATACAACACACTTGTCTATACTGTTTAGGGAGAACTCCACAGCTAGAGACCACCATTCCATTCCCTTGTTACCCCCGCTCGACCCAACTACACTTTTATTACCTGAAAGGAATTGTGAAGCAAAAGGGTGAGCACAACTAGCTCAGTAAAAAATATCATAATTAAAGATAATTAAATTATCAATAGCCATCATCAATAACAAATCAGAGATTTAGAACATATGGTAGATGATAAAAGTTTCAACCATAGTTGCAACGGAACGAGCAATCCATTAGAAGAGTCAAATAGACAATACAGTCTATTATCTTCTCCATGTTAAAAGTCCACCAACAATGTTTTATCCCTGTAACATCAATCAACAGTTCCTTTCCACAATTATATGAATATCTCATAATCATAATTGTGATTCTAAATTCCTCTTCGTACCCAGGACGAATATAATTTTCATCACATGTCTTTACTTGAAACATCAAAGATCATGGTTATACCAAATCACAGTTCCTGTTCATAATCATACTAATAAATTCATCTTTGCACTACGGGCCAAAGATATTCATCCACAGTTCATCTTCGCACCACTGGCCAAAGATATTCAACAACAGGTCATCTTTGCACTACGGGCCAAAGATATTCATCAACAATTTATCTTTGCACTACAGGCCAAAGATATTCCTCAACAGTTCATATTTGCGCTACAAGCCAAAGATATTAATATCTCAAAGATATATATAATCATTTCAGAATTTATATAAACAATAATTATAACCATGTTGATCAATTCTTATTTGCACTTAAGCTAAAGATATTCAATTATAAATTTAATGGGCATGATCATACCAGTCACAATTCAACTTTTCACTACTGGCCAAAGAGAACCCTAGTCATGATCATACCAATAATGTACTCATCTTTACACTCTAGTGAAAGAGAATTTCAACATCAGGGTTATAAAAATATTATATATGATAATAAAATCAATATAATCAATATATATTTTTAATCTCCAGAGTAATATTCATAAATCAACTATAATTTGGTTAGAAAAAGAAATCAATTTTGTAGTGAATAGTACCCGTGAATAGTAACTCGTGAATAGTAACTTGTGAATAGTAACTCATAAATAGTAACTCGTGAATAGTAGCCTTGATACAAAAAGGCAGAAATTCCACAATAAAATCCATACCAATATTTCGGTATAATGATATTGAAAGAATAACATTTCTTAAACTTATAAACAATTTGTTTTAACTGTTTACACTTTATTAAATAATGCATTTAATCATCATAAAATGCCAAACTTATAAGGTTTCATCACCAATAACCAAAACCCTTATCAAAAATATGCATATACCACATATATGATTCTCAAACCATAAAATCATATTTTCCAATTTTCTTCATTCACATAACATATTTAACTCATTTATTCATAACTAGTCCATTTTCATAAAAAATACAAAATCAGTTTCAAAAATATTTTTTTTCTGGAATTTAACAGAATATAGTCACATATTGAACATATATTTTTCTTAGAATTTTTAAAATTCATTTACTATTTTTCATATGGCTAAAATCGCCGAATATTTAGACATTTATCATAAATTATATTTTTATCTAAAAATTCCAAAATTCAAAGAGTACACTGATATTATATAGATGTACTCCCAATACAAATTTCATCAATTTTGGAGTTAACTACAAGGAATTATAAGCGGTTACTTTTAAAATAGTCTTTTCTCATAAAATTCATAACTCTTAATCTATACATCCAAAAATCACCATTTTTGGACACAATAAATAAAACTTATCAACATATCATTTCAAATTTTTCCAAATTTTTCTGAAGGTCAAGAGAAGTACGAACTAAAAAACATAATAACCCTTAAAATCTCTTACTATCCCTTACCTCAAAAAATCAGCACTTCTGACTTGATATCGGATATGACGCTGAAGGAAACTTGCACTGATGAATATCAACTCACCAAGTATCTAAATACTCACAAAATACACTCAATAATCTAGAGAGAAAGAGAGAAAACTTGTTTCTGGTGTGATTTTCAATTCTAACTTAGCCCTCTATTTATAGGAAAATTTTAGCAGACTTGACCTGCAACCTGATGGTTTTATCTGCTACTATTCCCACCCACCACATTTGAAATAAAATTCAGAACATTTCTTTACCAACCACAAGTGAGGCCCATTCAATTCTAGAATTTTTCACCAAAATCATTTATAAACCTAATTTTTGAATCAGTCACCTCTTAAAATTCATAACAAATCATACGTTCTTTTTTAACGGTTCAAAATTTGTGGACATATACTCAACTTATATATGTATAACATATCCAAAAATTACAACGATCCAACGGTCGGATTAAAAATTATAACTCACACAATATATCTCAAAAACACTGGTTTAATTTTTAATACCTTTATTCCGACAAAAATACTGATAAAACACCTCAACATTAACTCCTTCCTTTTTAACCACAATAAATATATCCAACATTTATATCCACATAAAATAAATATTTCCTTATCATATGAATCAATAATTAATTATTCACAAATAATATTACAGAATCACATTTATGACAACCAGGCCGTTCCCAGGAAAGAGGGGGCTTTCCAATAAGAATTTCTCCTTATTGACGCGCAATTAGGTAACCAAACCTCTCCTTAACAGAACTTTTTAGATATTGTCAATAATACTATCTAATAATATTATTCAAATTATATGAATTATTGATCTGATAATGGGAAATATTGTGCAGTGACAATTATTGAAATAACAATAATATAAAATATCATTGCATCAATTATTGAATTAATAAAATAAAATATTGAACAGTAACTACTGCAATAATTATTGAGTAGTGTCTTCTTACGTAAGGATCAATAATTCATCAATACTGTGTAATACCGTGTGCTACTGTGCAACCACGCGTATTACTGTATTTTAACCACCGGGTATTCCAACAGTGTTAACGGTAACAACTACGTCGTTATTTATAAAAACTAAATTTTGTCGTTATCTTCATCCGACAGTTATTCTGTTATGGGGCCCACAAATGGCTGCGCCGTCATACGAATATTCTCCGACAGAAAGAATATTCCACGACCAAATGAATATTCCCCGACAATTGAATATTTTATAACCACTTGCGTATTTTGAAAAAAAATTCATATCTCACCCTTAACTTTAAACTTTTATCATTTTAACTATTTCCTAAATAAAAAAATTGAATACTTTTATTTCATAAAATTCGGGGTCTTACATAAGACTCCAACTTATTATAAATAAAATCGAATTTCCTCTAATTATATTTGTGAATAATAAGTTATTAATTTGATATAATTATCTGGTTATGGGTGAAATGTGCAAATTTTGCAAAATATGCAAGTGGTTATAAAATAATCATTGTTTTCGGGGAATATTCGTTTAGTCGTGGAATATTCTTGTTGTCGGAGAATATTCGTTTGACGGCGCAGTCATTTGTGGGCCCCATAACAAAATAACTGTCGGATAAAGAAAAAAACTACAAGTTTGAGTTTTTATAAATAACGGTGTAGTTGTTACCGTTAATACTATTGGAATACCTGGTGTTTAAAATACAGTAATACGCGTGGATGCACAGTATTGATGAATTATTGATCCTTACGTAAGAAGGCACTACTCAATAATTGTTACAGTAGTTACTGTTCAATATTTTATTTTATTGATTCAATAATTGCTGCGTTGATATTTTATATTATTGTTGTTTCAATAATTATCACTGCACAGTATTTTCCATTATCAGATCAATCATTCATATTATTTGAATAATATTATTAGATAGCATTATTGGCAATGTCTAGAAAGTTCTGTCAAGGAGAGGTTTGGTCATCTAATTGCGCGCCAATAAGGAGAAATTCTTATTGGAAAGCCCCCTCTTTCCTGGGAACGGCCTGGTTGTCATAAATGTGATTCTGTAATATTATTTGTGAATAATTAATTATTGATTCATATGATAAGGAAATATTTATTTTATGTGGATATAAATGTTGGATATATTTATTGTGGTTAAAAATGAAGGAGTTAATGTTGAGGTGTTTTATCAGTATTTTTGTCGGAATAAAGGTATTAAAAATTAAACCAGTGTTTTTGAGATATATTGTGTGAGTTATAATTTTTAATTCGATCGTTGGATCGTTGTAATTTTTGGATATGTTATACATATATAAGTTGAGTATATGTCCACAAATTTTGAACCGTTAAAAAAGAACGTATGATTTGTTATGAATTTTAAGAGGTGACTGATTCAAAAATTAGGTTTATAAATGATTCTGGTGGAAAATTCTAGAATTGAGTGGGCCCCATTTGTGGTTGGTGAAGAAATGTGCTGAATTTATTTCAAATGTGGTGGGTGAGAATAGTAGTAGGTATAACCATCAGGTTGCAGGTCAAGTTTGCTAACATTTTCCTATAAATAGAGGGCTAAGTTAGAATTGAAAATCACACCAGAAACAAGTTTTCTCTCTTTCTCTCTCTAGATTATTGAGTGTATTTTGTGAGTATTTAGATACTTTGTGAGTTTTTATTCATCAGTGCAAGTTTTCTTCAGCCTTATACCGATATTCCGATCAAAAGTACTGATATTTTAAGGTAATGGATGTTATTTTCTTCATATATGATATTATTTCTTCAATATCATTATGCCAAAATATTGATCTGAATTTTTATCAAATTTAGAACTTTTTGTGTCGGGGTTACTATTCACCGAAAAATAAAATTTTCTTCTTTTTGTCCAAGATATCTATTATGGTTACTATCTTTGATTGTATCCATGTTTTGATCTTTATTTTTGAATTCTGATTCAAAATTGGTGTTTATAAAGTATTATTGATATTGGATAAACTGTTATACGAATCCCTACTATTTATCCTTCCGTTTCACTGGATTCATTTTTTCTTTAAAATATTTTTCATCATCCTCACTCATAAATGATGATATTACTAAATATCTTCGGCCTGTAGTGCAAAGATAAATGATTAACTGATGAATATATTTGGCCCGTAGTGCAAAGATGACCAGGTGTTGAGATGAAAATGACCAACTGGTGATACAAATGAATATCTTTGGCCTGTAGTGAAAAGATGTATATTTGATTAAAGATATATATTGATTGTTGTTACAGGGATAAAATATTGATGATGGACTTTTAAATCTTAGAAGATAGTAGAACTCATTCTCTATTTGACTCTTCTAATGGATTGTTGTTTCCGCTGCAGTTGTTGATCTAAAACTTGTTGGTTATTATATTTTATCAGATTTTTTCCTGTTGAAGACTAACAATAATTTTTTGTATATTATCTTAATCATAATATTTTTTACTGGGCTAGTTGAGTTCACCCTTTTCCTTTTTATTCCATTTTTCTCAGGAGGTGAGAACATAACAGGAACTAGTCGGGGTACGGAGTGATGGTTCTAGAAAGATGTTTTAGCAGTCCTTATTATTTCTGTAAAATAGTGTTTGAATAATTGTAACGATGACTTATTTAAGTGTGGATATTGTCTAGAAGACAATATTTGTATTTAAACTCACAGTATGTGTTGTCGTATTTTGTACGACAATTGAATTATTGAAGTTGTAGTTTGCTTTCTGTACCATGTATTTGACGACTCAGAATGGGTGTTGTATACCTATTTTGGGGGGGTCACAACTTATAAATTAGTATTATTAATTAATTACCTACATATCTTAATTATAATTTTCAATTATAGTTAAAATATATCAAAGATTGCATTAAAAATAAATATTTGTTGTAGCTCAGTTAGTTTGAACTCTTATTTATTTACTTACAAGTCTTGTGTTCAAGCCTCACAACCCATAAGTAGTAACATTTTATTTATAAAAAAATCATGGGTGGCGGGCGGGCCAAAAACGGGCCGGGCCAAAACGGCCTGGGTTTTTATGGGCTTAAAAAATACGACCCAAGGCCCGTGTTTTGGCGGGCCGGCCGGGCCAGCCCGCGGGCTTTGGGCCCGTTTGCCAGGTTTACTGGTTACTGTCTAATGTTGTCTTGGTTATTGTGAGCATTATGTTGTCTTGGTTATTGCATAATATTATTGTTTAATGCTGATTTGGTTACTTACTAATGTTAAATTGGTTACTTCGTAACATTATATTGGTTACTGTTTAACGCTGACTTGGTTACTGTCTAATGCTGTTTTAGTTACTGCATGATGGTACTAACTAAAACTGACTTGGTTACTGACTAATAATGACTTGGTTACTGTGTACCATTATATTGGTTACTGACTAATGCTGACTTTGTTACTGTGTAACATTATAATGGTTACTGACTTGGTTGCTGTTTAAAATTATAATGGTAACCAAACAAATATTACTGACTAATATAGACTTGGTTATTGAAAAATGCTAACTTGGTTACTGACTAATGCTGACTTGGTTACTGTTTAACATCATATTGGTTACTGACTAATACTGACTAGGTTAGTATATAAAATTATAATGGTTATTCATCAAATACATTGGTTACCTTCATGTAACATGCTGGTTACTGTCTAATGTTGTCTTGGTTATTGTGTAGCATTATGCTGTCTTGGTTAATGCATAATATTACTGACTAACGCTGAATTGGTTAATTACTAATACTGAATTGGTTACTTCGTAACATTATATTGGTTACTGTCTAACGCTGACTTGGTTACTGTCTAATGCTGGTTTGGTTACTGCATATGTAAGACCCTGAATTTTATGAAATAAAAGTATTCAATTTTTCTATTTAGTAAATGGTTAAATTGATAAAAATTTAAAGTTAAGGGTGATATATATATATATATAAATTTTTCAAAATACGCAAGTGGTTATAGAATATTCTTGATGTCGGGGAATATTCGTTTGGTCGGGGAATATTCTTTCTGTCGGGGAATATTCGTACGACGGCGCAACCATTTGTGGGCCCCATAACAGAATAAATGTCGAATGAAGAAAACGACAAATTTGAGTTTTATAAATAACGGCGTAGTTGTTACCGTAAACACTGTTGAAATATCTGGTGGTTAAAATACAGTAATACGCGTAGTTGCACAGTAGCACACGGAATTGCACAGTATTTTTTTCAATTATTGATTCTTACGTGAGAAGGCACTACTCAATAATTGTTACAGTAATTATTGTTCAATATTTTATTTTATTGAATCAATAATTGTTGCGTTGATATTTTATATGATTGTTGTTTCAATAATTGTCATTGCACAGTATCTCCATTATCAGATCAATAATTCATATTATTTGAATAATATTATTAGATAGCATTATTGGCAATGTCTAGAAAGTTCTGTCAAGGAGAGGTTTGGTCACCTAATTGCGCGCCAGTAAGGAGAAATCCTTATCGGAAAGCCCCCTCTTTCCTGGGAAATGCCTGGTTGTCATTATTGTAATTCTGTAATATTATTTGTGAATAATTAATTATTGATTTATATGTTAAGGAAATATTTATTTGATGTGGTTATAAATGAAGGAATTAATGTTGAGGTATTTTATTAGTATTTTGTCGGATTGGAGGTATTAAAAGATCAAATCAGTGTTCTTACAGCTTTATTACGTGAGTTATAATTTTTAATCTGACCATTGGATCGTTGTAATTTTTGGATATGTTATACATATATAAGTTGAGTATATGTTCATAAATTTTGAACCGTTAAAAATAAACGAATGATTTGTTATGAATTTTAAGAGGTGACTGATTCAGATATTAGGTTTATAAATGATTTTGGTGGAAAATTCTATAAATGGGTGGGCCCCACTTTTGGTTGTTGGGAAAGATGGTTGATTTTTGGTGGGTAGAATAGTAGCAGGTAAAGCCATCAGGTTACAGGTCAAGTCTGTTTCGGCGTGCTTGATAAGTAGGTTTTATACCTACTTATCCGGTATCTATTACTTGAATTTATTGCTTAAACTCATGTTTCTTAGTTACTTTTCATGCATTTCATGTTCATTTTGTAGGTTATACGTTTGGGAGCGGTGTGAGCGACTATTGGTAAGGAAACTCACAGAAAATGCAAGGAAAAAGAAATCCGGACATTGTTTATGCTTTCATGTTCAATTCATGTTCTTGGGTTGGAGCTTGGACTATATTGTAAAGCGTTTTCTTAGCTTTCCGGAACATCTTGAATCATTCAAATCGGAGTTCGGATGAAAGAGTTATGACATTTCTACTAACGGACGTTGAACTTCACCGTTTTGGGTGGTCATTTGCATAACAGTCACTTCCAGTCCAATTTCGACCATCATGCGTTTGTTATTTCTGAAAGCTCAAAGAATGAAAGTTGTAGGTTGCGGGCCCCGTAACTCCTCTCGGTTTAAAAGTTATGGCAATTTTAGCAGAGGAGGTTCCAGCAGAAAATGAATTGGCAGATTGGTATCCAGCCGGGGCTGGACGTTTTTGTGCCTTAGGACCCAGCCGGGGCTGGGGTCCTAGGCGTTTTAGCAGTCCACTACCCAGCCGGGGCTGGGTTTTTAAAAAGGAAAAAGCCAGTCGGGGCTGGCCTATGCGAAAAAGAGTAGATTTTGTCTAAATTTGAGTTCGAAAAGGATTGTTTCGAGTTGTTTGATTCAAGGACTTCCAAGAGGACTTAAAGACAAGTACAAAGGCTTATAAAATGAGGAGAATAACACAGATTAGAGGGGATTATTGAGAGATTAAGGAGTTTTTGGAAGAATTCTATTAGATTAGATTAGAGTAAATTAAATCAAAACACTATTTTTTAGGAGATTTGGAGATTGATGCAACTTGGAGACCATTGAAGATTCAAAGTAGGAGCAAGGAGGGAGCGTTAAATCTACAGACAATAGATTCTATCTTCTTTACTTATTCTATTTTTGTCTTTTAATGATTATTCAATTGTGGATTCTTAGTTTAAATTCAATAATCATGAACTAATTCTTTGTTTGAGATTACAATGGATCTTATTGTGTAGTTTGTTTTAATATGCTTCGTTATCAATTATTATGTTCTATTGAGAGGATTGTCTATTGTGATTTGGACTTAATTGTTTAATTGCTTGGCCATCAATTACCGTGATAATCTATATGAACTCGAGAGATGAAGTATAGATTTAGATATAATCATGATAGCATGTGTTCAGGATTTTGTTAATAGCTAAAACTTGATGACTGTTAAGGTAGAGATATGCTTGACATTGTATGTAATCGGGTAGAGAACTTATTCATCAACATTCTTCAATTGTAATTCACATAGAGATATAGTGGGTTAGTTGATTAAGGTGTTTAACGAATTTCTATCTTAATTGTGGATTGACGTTAATACGGCATTAGTGCATCGAGAGGTGGTTAATACTACTCTAGTGTTCTTGATTAACAATTCAGGATAGAGAATAATTAATGAGAAGTGTGTTAACTTAAATGAAGCAATAAGTGAAGTTGTGATCTTAAATCTTCATAGTCTTAATTTAATTAGTGGAATAGTAGTTAATTTATATAGTTTGTAATTCATTCGTTTAAATAAGATTGAGTTGGTTACGAGTTAGTACTTGGTGATTTTTATTAAATAATTCTCTGTGGAAACGATACTCAACTTATCACTTTATTACTTGTTGACCACGTATACTTGCGTGTTATGTGTAACTAGAAAATACCCAACAGTGCTAACATTTTCCTATAAATAGAGGGCTAAGTTAGAATTGAAAATCACACCAGAATTCATAAGTTTTCTCTCTTTTTCTCTCTAGATTATCGAATGTGTTTTATGAGTATTTAGATACTTGGTGAGTTGCTATTCATCAGTGCAAGTTTCATTCAGCGTCATATCGGATATCCAGTCAGAAGTGTTGCTCTTTTGAGGTAAGGGATAGTAAGAGATTTTAAGGGTTGTTATGTTTTTTATGGTTCGTAACTTTTCAGACCTTCAAAAATTCTGGAAAAATTTTAAATGATAATTTGATGAGTTTTCTAAATTGTGTCCAAAAATGGCGATTTTTGGATGTATAGATTATGAGTTATGAATTTTATGAGAAAAAACTATTTTAAAAGTAACCGCTTATAACTCCTTGTGGTTAACTCCAAAATTGGTAAAATTTTTATTGGGAATACATGTATATGATAGAAGTATACTCTGTAAATTTTGGAATTTTTGGATAAAAGTATAATTTTTGATAAATACCTAAATATTCGGCTGTTTTGGCCATATGAAAAATAGTAAATGATTTTTAAAAATTTTGAGAAAAAATATTTGTTCAATATGGGATTATATTCTACTAAATCTCATAAAAGAAAATTTGTTTGTACTGATTTGGTATTTTTCATGAAAATAGACTAGTTATAAGTAATGAAATAAATATGTTATGTGAAGTAAGAAAATTGGAAAATATGATTTTATGGCTTGAGAATCCTATATGAGGTATATGTAGATTTTTGATGAGGGTTTTGGTTATTGGTGTTGAAATCTTATGAGTTTGGAATTTTAGGATGATTAAATGCATTATTTAGTAAAGTGTAAACAATTAAAATAAATTGTTTATAAGTTTAAGAAATGTTATTTCAATATCATTATACCGAAATATTGGTATGGATTTTATTGTGGAATTTTTACCTTTTTGTGTCAGGGTTACTATTCACAAATTACTATTCACGAAGTTACTATTCACTATTCACGAGTTACTATTCATGACAAAATTGGTTTCTTTTTCTAACAAATTATAGTTGATTTATGAATATTACTCTTGAGATTAAATCTAGATGTTTTGATTATATTGATTTTACTATTATATATAACATTTTTATAACCTTAATGATGATATTTCTCTTTGACTTGAGTGTAAAGATGGGTAGATTTTTGGTATGATCATGACTATGGGTTCCCTTTGGCCAGTAGTGCAAAGTTGAATTGTTGACTGGCGTGATCATGACCATTGAATTTATAATTAAATATCTTTAGCTTAAGTGCAAAGGTGAAATGATCAACATGGTTATAATTATTGTTTATATAAATTCTTAAATGATTATATATTTCTTTGAGATATTAATATCTTTGGCCTGTAGTGCAAAGATGATCTCGGTTGTTGAATATCTTTGGCTCGTAATGCAAAGATGACTTGTTGTTGAATATCTTTGGCCTGTAGTGCAAAGATGAGTCGTTGATGAATATCTTTGGCTCGTAATGCAAAGATGATCTGTTGTTGAATATCTTTGGCCTGTAGTGCAAAGATGACTTGTTGATGAATATCTTTGGGCCGTAGTGCAAAGATGAATTTATTAGTATGATTATGAACATGAACTGTGATTTGGTATAACCATGATCTTTGATGTTTCAAGTGATGAAAATTATCTTTGTCTTGGATGAGAAAAAGAATTTAGAACTATAATTACGATTATGAGTTATACACGTGATTGTGGACAGGAATTGTTGATTGATGTTACAAGAATAAAACATTGTTAGTGGACTTTTAACATGGAAAATATAATAGATTTTATGGTCTATTTGACTCTTCTAATGGATTGCTCGTTCCGTTGCAACTATGGTTGAATTTTTTATCATCTACCATATGTTCTAAATCTCTGATTTATTACTGTTGAAGGCTATTGATAATTTATTTATCTTTAGTCATGATATTCTTTTACTGTGCTAGTTGTGCTCATCCACTTACTGAGTATATCTACGCGCACTACCTATATGATCTTGGTGTTTGTTTGAAGTATAATTCTCAATTAGAGACAGTGGAGATAATGATATGTCAAGAGAAGACTCACCATTGGAAAGAATATGATAGTAATCTTCTCATTTTTCTTTGGGGTCTATTGGGTCAACCAAGGATAATTCTGTGGCTATATGATATCTATTATAACCTAGACGCATGGCCTCCCATGTACGAAGGTTTCCTTGAGCACTTCCTAAAAATTTTAATTTCTAAAACAGTTTTTGACTATACCTTTATGTAAGGTGCCATTGTGACGTGATATCCAAGGTTGGGATGTGAGTCACAGTTAGTATATATTTGTATCAAAACTCACAGCATATGTGTTGTTGTATTTTGCACGACAATTGTTATAATAAAGTTGTAGTTGTTTCTGTACCATGTATTTGGCGACTCAGAATAGGTTGGATGGAATGGACCTATTTTGGGGTTGTCACAGCATAATTGTACTTACTAATGCTGACTTGGTTACTGACTAATAATGACTTGGTTACTATGAAACATTATATTGGTTACCGAATAATGCTGACTTTGTTACTGTGTAACATTATATTGGGTACTGACTAATGCTAGTTATTGTCTAATGTTGTCTTGGTTATTGTGTATCATTATGCTATCTTGGTTAATGCATAATATTACTGACTAATGATTACTTGGTTACTGTCTAACTCTGACTTAGTTACTGTCTAATGTTGGCTTGGTTACTGAATAATGGTACTGACTAATGCTGACTTGTTTACTGACTAATAATATATACTGTTTATTTCCATTGTAAGATGAATGTACAAATGTATTTTATGTTTTGGTTACTAAAATTATGTTGTTTGATTACCGGCTAACATTGATTTGGTTACTTTCCAATACTTATTCTGTTGACAGACAATGGAGATGATTCCAGTTGTACTTTATTTCAACGACACATAGACTGATAGTAACCAATACACCAAATTTGAAGTTATCGACATACTAGTTCCATCAACTATTTCGTTCAAAGAAATGCAAAACCAAATATACAGTGCATTACGGCTAGACACAAACGCAACAACATTGTCAATCAAATTTTAGATTAGAAGCGACATTCCACCGATCAGTATATCAGATGAAGTAACCTTACAATTTTTTCTTGAAATGAGTAGAAAATCTGATGAACAAGGTAAATTCCCACTGATTATAGATATTGAACACATAATGGGACGCACAACAATTTTGCATAACCTGAAAAATGTAGAAGAATCTACAATTCACGATGTAACGCCAATCAGATCAACACAAGGGAATTCAGCACTATTTCCACTAGCAAGACAAGATTGCCAAATTGTAACGCAATATGCTGATCAGCTTGTAATGGAAATTATTGAACAACAACGAGACAGACAGCATGACAAATTATACGCAGAAGAACGATATGATGATGTAATATCAGATCCGAATAAACGTGAAGTAAAATTACATCAAACCTACAAAGACAAAAAAATCCTATCACAAGGTATGAGGTTGCATTCAATCAGGAAAAATAGACTACACAAAGTTCAACGAACAAGTTATAGAGACTTTGTGCTAGTGTGCGTATACGATGCAAATTGTAAATGGAGGATGAAAGCATCAAGTTTTCAAAAAACCAGTATGTTCAAGGTGAGAGAATTCAATGACATCCACAATTGTTCAGTTAATGTATTGTTGGGAGACCACAGACAGGCAAATAGTGAGTTGGTCAGTGAATGCATAATACAAAAATTAACAAATTTGAAGAAAATATACACACCAACCGATATTGTGGAGGACATGATGTCAGAATATAATGTGTCTATCTCTTACCAAAAAGCATGGAGATCGAAGGAGAAAGCGTTGGAAAAGGTGAGAGGAAATCCACACGAATACTCACTGATCCCATCATGGTTATACATGCTGAAGAAAACAAATCCAGGTAACACTTTAAAACATTTTATTGGTTTTTCGTGATTAGTTGGTTACCCAATTCAACTGATTTGGTTACCAAGCATTAGTCAGTAATATTATGTAGTAACCAATGCAACATTAATCAATAACCTATACAACATTAGACAGTAACCAATATAATGTTGTTATATAGTAACCAAGACATCATTAGACAGTAACCAAGACAGAATTAGACAGTAACCAACATGTTGCATGAAGGTAACCAATGTATAATTATATTAATGGTTACACATCAAATACATTGGTTACCATCCTGCAACATGCTGGTTACTGTATAATGCTGTCTTGGTAACTGTGTAACCATTATACTGTGTAATGATGTCTTGGTTACTGTCTAATGTTGTCTTTGTTACTGCCTAATGTTGTCTTGGTTACTGCATAATATTACTAACTAAATACATTGGTTACCTTCCTGCAACAAATACATTGGTTAATTTAAATTTTGTTACTGTCTTGGTTAACCAATATGACTAAATACATTGGTTACTGTCTAATATTGTCTTGATTACTGCATAACCTCTCACTATTTATGTGAGATGGATCATGCGAAAATATCTAATACATTTGTTACCTTCCTGCAAAATGTAAGACCCTAACTTTTATGAATAAAGAATAATTTTCTCGAAATATATTTTTGAATATTATGGTGTGGATTTGATATAATGTTATAGTTGTGGGTAGTATTTACAAATTTTACAAATTAAGCAAGTGGTTATATAATATTCGATTGGTCGGGAAATATTCGTTTTAACAGGGAATATTCGTACGATGGCACAATCATTGGTGGACCCCACAACGGAAGTATTATCGTAGTTAGAAAATGACAGAATTATCTTTTTATAAAAATAACGGCGAAAGTGTTACCGTTAAAACTGTTGAACTACCCGGTAGTAAAAGTACAGCAATACGCGTGGTTGCATAGTAGCACACGGTATTGATTATTGATGCTTACGTGAGAAGTCACTCAGTTATACTCAATTATTGCTATAGTAATTGATGCATCATATCTCTCATATTATTGATTCATTATTTTCACAATATCATCTGCATTATATTTATTATTATTAAATCAATAATTGAGACGATAAATTTATTCATATTATTATTTGTAATATTGACAATGTTTAGAAGTTCTATCAAAGAGAGGTTTGATCACCTAATTGCGCGCCAATAAGGAGAAATTCTTATCGGAAAGCCCCCTCTTTCCTGAGAACGACCTGGTTGTTAAATATTGTGAGCTATAATATTAATGATGAATAAGTTGTGTTGATTAAAGATGAATTTGATAGTTCCATTGTGTTGGGATTATTAGTGTTAGTGAAAATCGACATCTATTCCGATGATAATTGATGTTTGGGGGGATATATTGATAAATCGGGTAATTTATCGGATAAATGAGCAATTAAGTGCTACTAATTCACATGCTTATATAACTATTTGTTCACATGTGTGTACTATTGAATCACATTCTTGTACTATTAGGGGAGTTGGTGCAAGATTGATAATACTTGTATGACTATGTTAAAAATGAAGCTATAGTTGAAGGTACTATACTGTAATTAGTTTTTCCCACATGATTATATTATTGAGTCACATGAATGAACTATTAATTCATATTATTTACTATTAGGGGAGGTGGTGCAAGTTTGTTAATACTTGCGGGACTAAATTAAAAATGAAAAAAAAGAGGAAGGTATTATACTGTAATATTTCGAGCCCCAAAACGTGTAATTATCAAAACTATATTTTTCTATAAATAGAAGCTCATTCTTCTTTCATTTCTCACCAATTCACAAAAGCTTTAGAGTAGTTATTATAGAGAGAAATTATAGAGAGAAAGAAGAAGAGAAGATTGTTATCTCACTATTCCAGTATCCAGTTTTTCTAAGGTAAGGGGTATTATTTATTTCGTATTCTTGAAGAGAACTATTGTTATTTCATCCCTTATTATTCTGTTGGAACATCCCGTCTGTGCGAATTACGCATGACCTGGTTTCATTATTTATTATTCTGTTGAAATAAACTGTCTATGCGAAGTATCACATACATGGTGAAATTCTTCTGTTATTCCATTCTTTGTTATTCTTTTGGAACATCATATCTATGCGTATTATGCATGACCTAGTTCCACTATTTATTATTCTGTTGGAATAACCTGTCTGTGCGGTCTATCGCATGCATGGTGAATTCTTCTGTTATTCCATTCTTTATTATTCAGTTGGAATATCCTGTCTGTGCGTTTACGCATGACCTGGTTCCATTATTTATTATTCTGTTGGAATAACCGGTCAGTGCGGTCTATCGCATGCCTGGTAAATTCTTTTGTTATTCCATTCTTTATTATACTAAGTTGGTTAAAGTTTTGGCTTTTATACTCCATGAAATTAGTTGAATATCCTTGATATTTGCGCTTCAGCCAGTATTTTTTCATAGAAATATTCTTCTGAGCATTCTTGAATTTTACTCCACAAAGTAGTATCATGTTGACAATTTGGACATTATCGGTTCCTGGATAAATTAATTCTTGAACTTGTTTTATTGAATTCTTATATCATTGTCATCATCCTCATGTTTATATTATGTTGAAAGTCATCTGTGGCCTGTAGTGCATAGATGGACTTGGTATGATTATGACAAGGGATTATTCGGTATAATCATGACCGTAATGTTATAAATGATGTGGTAAAAGTCCTCATTGACCCATAGTGCATTGATGGACCGTTGTTGGCATGATCATGACCATTGATGAATACACGAATATCCTTGGCCCGTAGTGCATGGATAATTTATGGTCGTGATACTAATGCATATCATTGGTCGTAGTGAAGGGATGATGTGGTTTATTTATTAAGCTGAGTCTCAGTGATAAAAGTGATGAAAAACTTTTTAAATCATAGAAGATAGTAGATTTTATTCTCTACTTGACTCTTCTAATGGATTGCTTGTTCCGTTGCAGTTAAACTTGATGTTTGTTATATTTTATCAATTTAACACTGTTGAAGGCTAACGATAAATTATTTTGCATTATCTTAGTCATAATATTTCTTGCTGAGCTAGTTGATCTCACCCTTTCTTTCACTGTTCTCTTCAGGAAATGAGAACGTAGCCGGGACTAATCGAGGAACGGAGTGACGGTTCAGATGATAGCATTAGTAGTCCTCACTATTCTGTTAAATAGTGTGACAATAAATATAATGAGGACTCCATTGAGTTTGTATATTGTCTAGATGACGGTATTCTTATTAAAAACTCTTAGATTATATTTGTCGTATTTTACACGACTGTTGTATAATTAAGTTGTATTTGAATTTTGTACCATGTATTTGGCGACCCAAGATGGGTGATGTATACCTATTTTAGGGGCGTCACACAAAATGCTAGTTACTGTCTAATGTTGTCTTGGTTATTGTGAAGCATTATGCTGTCTTGGTTAATGTGTAATATTACTAACTAATGATGACTTGGTTACTGACTAATGCTAAATTGGTTACTGCGTAACATTATATTGGTTATTGTCTAATGCTGACTTGGTTACTGTCTAACGCTGACTTGGTTACTGCATAATCAGGTTCCGTCACAGCCCTTGAGTTGGAAACAAATGGTCGTTTCAAGTATTTATTCTTTGCCATTGGAGCATCCATTCAAGCATGGCACCATTATTTTTCAATCATTGTAATCGATGGCACGTTCATACAATCAACTTACGGGGGGACACTACTGATAGCAAGCTCACAAGATGCAAATCGAAACATTGTTCCGATTACTTTTTCAGTCGTTGACAGCGAAAATAAATTGTATTGGAGATGGTTTTTCGTAAATTTGAGAATTGACTGTGGAGTTAGGGAAGGTCAATGTATTGTTTCAGATAGACATGAAGCCATTATACAAGGACTGAATTTTGTGTTTCCGGATGTCATGCATGGTTCCTGCACATACCATATACTGAAAAATATAAAAAATAGATTCAAAAATAAAGGAGAAGAAGTTAAACAGTCTTACAACGGGGCTTGTAGAGCTTACACTGTTGAACAATTCAACAAACACATGGCTGAACTTGATGCCATTGATCCTCGAATAAGGACATATTTGAAGGAAGAGGTCAAGTTGGATAGGTGCACCAGGCTCCATGGGACTGTAAGCAAGTACTCAACAATGACTTCAAACACCGCCGAATCTATTAACAATGCAATCAAGTTTATCAAGGATCTTTCAGTTGCGTCAATGATTGAATGCCTACGTTATCTGGTTCAAAGATGGTATTTCACAAACAAACAAACAGCCAAATCAACATTCACAACACTTTCCACAACAGCTGAGAGAAGGTTGCAATCTAATATCTTTAAATCAAAGATACTTAAGGTAATTAATACAAATTTTAAATTATTGCATCCTGAGTTGCATTTGAATTTTATGTAGACATATTTGTTCACTATTGGTTACCTGTATATGCTGATAATTTTAACAACATTAAAAATAACTGCAATTATTAATGACTAGTACTAACTTGGTTACTGATTAATGCTAACTTAGTTACTGTGTAACATTATATTGGTTACTGACTAATACTGAATTGCTTACTGTGTAACAATATAATGGTTACTGATTAATGCTGATTTGGTTACTGTGTAACATTATACTGGTTACTGAGTAATACTGACTTAGTTACTTTGTAAAATTATAATGTTATTGTGTTTTATAATTGTTTCTTTTATATTGGTGGTTACTTGTTGACTACGTTGGTTACCTTCATGCAACTGTTAATCTGATTGTATACATTGGGTGTTGTGTACTAGTTAATTGGTTACTATAAATTTCGTATGCAACTGTTAATCTAATTGTATACATTGGGTGTGACAACCCCAAAATAGGTCCATTCCATCCAACCCATTCTGAGTCATCAAATACATAGTACAGAAAATAACTACAACTTTATTACAACAATTGTCGTGCAAAATATAACAACATAAATGCTGTGAGTTTTGATAAAAATATATACCAACTGTGACTCATGTCCCAACCTTGGATAGCACCTCACAATGACACCTTACATAAAAGTACAGTCAAAAACTATTTTAGAAATTAGAATATTTGGAAAGTGCTCATGGAAACCTTCGTACATGGGAGGCCATGCGTCTAGGTTATAATAGATATCATATGGACACAAAATTATCCGTGGTTGACCCAATAGACCCCAAATAAAAATGAGAAGATTACTATCATATTCTTTCCAATGGTGAGTCTTCTCTTGACATATCATTATCTCCACTGTCTCTAATTGAGAATTATACTTCAAACAAACACCAAGATCATATAGGTAGTGCGCGTAGATATACTCAGTAAGTGGATGTGCACAACCATGTCTTATGATGACACGAGGTTATATGTCTTTAGACATCTTATATGATAATGACAAAACACCCTTCGAACGTTGGGTTCGCCTCACCCTAGTTGATTCACCAAATATAACTACTAAATGATGACCACCGTTTTATTCCTCTGTTACCCCCGCTCGACCCAGCTACACTCTTATTACCTGAAAAGGAATTGTGAAGCAAAAGGGTGAGCACAACTAGCCCACTAAAGAATATCATGACTAAAGATAATTAAATTATCAATAGCCTTCATCAGTAATAAATCAGAGGTTTAGAACATATGGTAGATGATAAAACTTTTCAACCATAGTTGCAGCGGAACGAGCAATCCATTAGAAGAGTCAAATAGACCATAAAGTCTATTAACTTCTCCATGTTAAAAGTCCACCAACAATGTTTTATCCCTGTAACATCAATCAACAGTTCCTGTCCACAATCACATGTATAACTCATAATCGTAATTGTAGTTCTAAATTCCTTTTTCTCATCCAGGACAAAGATAATTTTCATCACCTGAAACATCAAAGATCATGGATATACCAAATCACAGTTCATGTTCATAATCATACTAATAAATTTATCTTTGCACTACGGGCCAAAGATATTCACCAACAAGTCATCTTTGCACTACAGGCCAAAGATATTCAACAACAGGTCATCTTTGCATTATGAGCCAAAGATATTCATCAACAAATCATCTTTGCACTGCAAGCCAAAGATATTCAACAACAAGTCATCTTTGCATTACGAGCCAAAGATATTCACCAATAATTCATCTTTGCAATACAGGCTAAAGATATTCATTATCATTTCATCTTTGCACTACAGACAAAAGATATTCAACAACAGGTCATCTTTGCACTACGGGCCAAAGATATTCATCAATAATTCATCTTTGCACTACAGGCCAAAGATATTCCTCAATAGTTCATATTTGCACTACAGGCCAAATATATTCATATCTCAAAGAAATATATAATCATTTCAGAATTTATATAAACAATAATTATAACCATGTTAATAAATTCATCTTTACACTTAAGCTAAAGATATTCGATTATAAATTCAATGGTCATGATCATACCAGTTAACCATTCATCTTTGCACTACTGGCCAAAAAAAACCCATAGTCACGATCATACAAATAATCTACCCATCTTTGCACTCGAGTGAAAGAGAAATTCAACATCAGGGTTATAAAAATGTTATATATGATAATAAAAATAATATGATCAACAACTGCATTTATTTTCAAGAGCAACAATCATAAATCAACGATAATTTGGTCAGAAAAAGAAACCAATTTTTTGTCGTGAATAGTAACTCGTGAATAGTAATTAGTGAATAGTAACTCATGAATAGTAACTCGTGAATAGTAATCCGTATTCGTACATAGTACCATATATGTAAATAATGTAATATACGTAAATAGTGTCATATACATGAATAGTGCCATATACGTGAATAGTAACCCCGACTCAAAAAGGTAGAAATTCCAAATATGATCTATACCAATATGTCAGTATAATGATATTGAAAGAATAACATTATTATGAAGAATATAACATCCCTTAATATCTCTTACTATCTTTTACCTCAAAAGAATAGCACTTCTGACTGGATATCGGATATGACGCTGAAGGAAACTTGCACTGATGAATAGCAACTCACCAAGTATCTAAATACTCACAAAATACACTCGATAATCTAGAGAGAAAAAGAGATAAAACTTATGAATTCTAGTGTAATTTTTAATTCTAACTTAGCCCTCTATTTATAGGAAAATATTAGCAAGCCGAAGTAGACTTGACCTGTAACCTGATGGCTTTACCTGCTACTATTCTACCCACCAAAAATCAGCCATCTTTCCCAATAACCAAAAGTGGGGCCCACCCATTTCTAGAATTTTCCACCAAAATTATTTATAAACCTAATATCCGAATCAGCCACCTCTTAAAATTCATAACAAATCATTCGTTCATTTTTAACGGTTCAAAATTTGTGAACATATACTCAACTTATATATGTATAACATATCCAAAAATCACGAGGATCCAACGGTCAGATTAAAAATTATAACTCACGCAATAAAGCTGTAAGAACACTGATTTGATCTTTTAATACCTCCAATCTGACAAAATACTGATAAAATACCTCAACATTAATTCCTTCATTTATAACCACATAAATAAATCTATCATTTGTATCCACATCAAATAAATATTTCATTATCATATAAATCAATAATTAATTATTCACAAATAATATTACAGAATCACAATAATGACAACCAGGCAGTTCCCCGGAAAGAAGGGGCTTTCCGATAAGGATTTCTCCCTACTGGCACGCAATTAGGTGACCAAATCTCTCATTGACAGAAATTTCTAGACATTGCCAATAATGCTATCTAATAATATTATTCAAATAATATGAATTATTGATCTGATAATGGAAATACTGTACAGTGACAATTATTGAAATAACAATCATATAAAATATCAACGCAGCAATTATTGATTCAATAAAATAAAATATTGAACAATAATTACTGTAACAATTATTGAGTAGTGCCTTCTCACGTAAGAATCAATAATTGAAAAAAATACTGTGCAATTCCGTGTGCTACTGTGCAACTACGCGTATTACTGTATTTTAACCACCAGATATTTCAACAGTGTTTACGGTAACAACTACGCCGTTATTTATAAAACTCAAATTTGTCGTTTTCTTCATTCGACATTTATTCTGTTATGGGGCTCACAAATGGTTGCGCCGTCGTACGAATATTCCCCGACAGAAAGAATATTCCAGGACCAAACGAATACCCCGATAAATGAGTATTTTATAACCACTTGCGTATTTTGAAAAAATTCATATATCACCCTTAACTTTAATTTTTTATCAATTTAACTATTTACTGAATAGAAAAATTGAATACTTTTATTTCATAAAATCCGGGGTCTTACATTGGGTGTTGTGTACTAGTTAATTGGTTACTGTATATTTGGTTGCTAAAGCATATTAATGTACACTTGTACTAATGTGCAAATGGTTACATTTTTATATTCATGATTACATATTAGGTACAAATGGTTACTGTTCTGTAATATGTATGTACAAATGTGTTTTATATTCTGGTTACTAACATTATGTAATTCGGTTACTGGCAAACATTTATTTGTTTACTTTTCTATATTTATTCTGTTTTCAGACAATGAAAATGATTCCAATTAACACACTTAACTTATGTTGTAGGTTGAGACATCAAACTTAGTGATTTTCACTATTTACGATGTAACAATATATTGTGGACATCGAACAAAAGACATGCACATGCCGTAAATTTCAGTACCATGAGATGCCTTGTCCGCACGCTGCTACTGTTATAAGCTAGCAAAATTTGAGCTTTTATGATTTTTGCTCAAAAAATTACACTAAATCAACTTTGGTCGAGACATATTCAACTTCCATCATGTCGTTAGATGACAAAGAAAATTAGGATGTATCAAAAGAAATAAGAAACATATATATAAAACCACCTAACACAAAAAGACCAGCAAGAAGACCAAAAAAAGGAAGGTACAAACACGGATCTGAAATCAAAATTCAAAACAAATGCAGCAGGTGTCAAGAAAAAGGACACAACAGGAAAATATGCAATAATCCCCCGATTTTAAGACAAAAAAAGGGTCTGATATAGTGCAGTTAAATTAAGAGTGTAAATACATAAATATATAATTGTTTACTTTGAATAACCATTAACCACTTGGTTGGTAATATTTTTGATAATATACAGTAACCAAATTGTTATTCATTAATATTTGATAGTGTATAGGTCTACCACCGGCTTTGTGGACGCTTTTCTCCAACTCATCACACTTATCTATGTCTTGTGTGGTCAGAACCATATGATCAAGTGCATACCTGCTTGATGCCTCACATTTATTCCCCTTTTTCAATTGACTTAAAAGGTAATATAAACGATTAAATTTTCTACCCAAAAAACATGCAATTAACTAATATATGCAATAACAAACTGACTGAACAATAACCAACAAACTAAAATGAACATATACTACTAGTAACCTAAACAACATAAAATAGAAACCAATTCATAATATAATAGTAACCAACAAACAATATAAATATATATAAATTGGTTACTATTTATTATAAATTTGGTTGCTAATTAATGTTTATTTGATTGCTTTAAAATTTTTAAATGAGTTCTACTGATTTTTTTTATATTAATGGTTACTCATCAAATGCATTGGTTACCTTCATGAAACAAGTTGATTACTGTCTAATGCTGACTTGGTTACTTTGTAATATTATACTGTCTAATGTTATCTTGGTTACTGTCTAAGGCTGTCTTGGTTACTGCATAATTTTATTGACTAATTCTGGCATGGTTACTGACTAATGCTGACTTGTTTATTGTGTAACATTATATTGGTTACTGACTAATGCTTACTTGGTTACTATGTAACATTGTAATGGTGCTGACTTGGTTCTTGTGTAAAATTATAATGGTTAATGCATAATATTACTAACTAATACTGACTTGGTTATTGAAAAATAATGACTTGGTTACTGCATAATATTACTGCTTTCTGACTCACATTTATTCCCCTTTTTCAATTGACAGAAAAAGGTAATATATATGATTAGATTTTCTACCCAAAAATCTGCAATTAACTAATATATGCAATAACAAACTGACTAAACAACAACCAACAAACTAAAATGAAACATATTCTACTATTAACCTAAATAACATAAACTAGTAACCAAATCATAATATAATAGTAACCATAACACATATAATAGTAGCCAAATCACAATATAATGGAAACCAAATCACAATACAATGGTAACCAAAACATATAGAACATGTAAAAAAATGATGGCATGTAATTATAACATTAACCTTATCATCATCATACACAACAATCTTTTTCTCAGTGCATTGGCTTAATATGTCAAAAGATGGAATTTCATTATTATTGTCAATCTGTACAAAATAAAGAACCAGTTAATCATTAAAACAAAAGACAAATATCACATAACAAAACAAACAAATATGTCTAATCTTGACATTTTCTTCATCATCATTATTTTTTATTTTATGAGGTTCTACAACCATAACATCACGTTCAACTTCATTAACAATTTCAATTTCATTCACATCCTTCTTCTCAACGAAATTCAACACATCATCACCATCATTATTCTTAATCAGATTTGAACCATCATCAACATCTTCATCAACACGTTCAACTTCATTACCAATTTCAATATCATTCCCATCCTTCTTCTCAACGTCATTCAACACATCATCACCATCATTATTCTTATTCACTTTTGAACCATCATCATCTTCATCAACATGAAGCTCATCTACCATAACATCATGTTCACACTCTTTAATAACTTCAGTTTCAACCTCATCATTCTTCTCATCCACTTTAAACCATAATCACCATCCTCACCATCATCATTATAATTATAATATCCTTTAACAACATCAGCATCCTCATCAGCAACTTCATCACCTTCATCATCATCATCACCAACATTGTCAGAATCAGAATCATCATCAGAATCACCGTCAACCTGTTTGTCCCCAACGTCTTTGATAGCGCGTAACTCATCTCTAATAATGGACCTAAGATCCCTGCATAACTGAACATGTAAAAGCTGATTTTCATCTCTAATATCAGTTCGCAACTTTCCAACTTCTTTCTTCATTTCAGAAACTTTCTTCTCCAACGGCCTAAACCGTGCATCAATTGCCTCTTTAACAACAGATATATCAACACTAATGTTTGTCAGCCTTCACTTTTTTTGACTTTTTTGTCACCATCCTTCACATTAAAAAAGTGAATCCCGCCCAAATCAAGCCGATTCTTCTCGTCGGCCGTGGGAGACAAACTTTTTATCCTCAGCTGAAAAACAATAAGTACACTTTAGTATATCATCTAACAAACAATGTATAATTACAGTAAAAAAACAGTAAATAAAGAATCATAAAACATAATCAGTAACCAAATACATATATACAGGTAACCAAATGTATAATAAGTAGTAACCAAATAAATGTATAAAGGTAACCAAATATGTATATTCGGGTAACCAACAACATTGTTATTAGTAACCTGAATGTAATCTAATCAGTAACCAAATGTGAATATTCAAGTAACCAAAAACATTGTTATTATTAACATGCATATAAAATAATCAGTAACCAAATGTGTATATAAAGGTAACTAACTACTTTGTTAATAGTAAACTTCAGAAAATATTTTCAGTAACCAATTATATAACTAAAGGTAACCAATTACATTCTTAGTAGTAAAACTGCATACTTGTCCGGAACAAAAAACTAAATCATTCAACTTATCATTTGTAGGGGGCTTCATTAGCTCCTTCCATCTAAATAAACGGACATTCGACGGATGCTCATCATTGCATATACCCCGAGTTTTAAATGTCGAAATAGTTTCAAACATAAACACTTAGAATACATAAGGAATCCCATTCAACTTGTACAATTTGTTATAATGATCCCTATAGTAATTATATGTTGAACAACCATTCCTTCCTTTCTTCAAACGCCCCTTCAAAGCATTGCACAAAGAGTACTATGTCATCTCAAACGCAACTTTCCCCCAAGAAAAACTACTAACATCACCATAACACAAAAAATTAACCATTGCCCCATCCACATAAATTTCAAAAACTGTGGATATAATGAAATTAAAGACCAACAAAATCATTGACATCTTAATAGCCTTGTCATCGTCATCAAAAACTGCCTTCCTATATACCCTACCTATATTACTACGTGTCATAGCTTCATCCCCAAAAAACTTACCAATAAGCATATTCTCCATACCTTTATATGCAGTTATATCCTCTTCACCTTGCCATCTCAATCCATAAATAAGACAAATCTCAGGCAAACCAAATCTGACCCTTTTCTCCCCGAACAAAAATCACATTTCATCGTAATCCCTCTGGTGAACCTCCCTTACAAGAGCATGGTGAATAATCTGGGAATACATCTGGTGCTCACCAAACTCCAGAAAATTCCCAAAACATGTTGCCTTAAACTTCTCCAGTTGACTCTGGTTCAATTTATTGGCAATAATGTTGGGGACTACCATGTCGCACCAATATATAACTTTTCTAGTGAATTTTCTGTTGCATTCCTCATATTAAAGATCCCATAATTGCAAATAAACAAAATCAGATTTGCAAAGTTAACCAAACAGTTATATGATAGTAACCAAAATAACATAAATAAGTAACCAAAACAGCATTAGTCAGTAACCAAGTCAGTATTAGTCAGAAACCAAGTCAGCATTAGACAATAACCAGCATGTTGCAGGAAGGTAACCAATATATATTGGTTACTGATTAATGTTTTCTTGGATACCTTCATGCAACATGCTGGTTACTGTCTAATGCATTGGTTACCAAGCATGTGGTTACCAAGCATTAGTCAGTAATATTATGCAGTAACCAAAACAACATTAATCAGTAACCAATTCAGCATTAGACAGTAACCAATATAATGTTACACAATAATCAAGACATCATTACACAGTATAATGGTTACACAGTAACCAAGACAACATTAGACAGTAAATAATTTAGCATTGGACAATAACCAACATGTTACATAAAGGTAACCAATGTAAATTGGTTATTGATTAATGTTGTCTTGGTTACCTTCATGCAACATGCTGATTATTGTCTAATGCATTGGTTACCAAGCATTAGTCAGTAATATTATGCAGTAACCAAGACAACATTAATAAGTAACCAATTCAACATTAGACAGTAACCAATATAATGTTACGCAGTAACCAAGACAGCATTAGACAGTAACCAAGACATCATTAGACAGTAACCAACATGTTGTAGGAAGGTAACCAATGTATATTTATATTAATGGTTACTCATCAAATACATTGGTTACCTTCCTGCAACATGTTGGTTACTGTCTAATGCTGTCTTGGTTACTGTCTAATGCTGACTTGGTTACTGACTAATGTTGTTTTGGTTACTTATTTATGTTGTTTTGGTTACTACATAATATTACTGACTAATGCTGACCTAGTATCAAATTACTCATCAAATACATTGGTTATCTTCATGCAACATGTTGGTTACTGTCTAATACATTGGTTACCAAACATGTGGTTACCAAGCATTAATCAGTAATATTATGCAGTAACCAAAACAACATTAATCAATAACCAATTAAGCATTATACAGTAACCAATATAATGTTACACAGTAACCAATACAGCATTAGACAGTAACCAATATAGCATTAGACAGTAACTAAAACAACATTAGACAATATAATGTTACCCAGTAACCAATACAGCATACCGAAATCTAACACCAAACATTTATATGATCGTAACAACACACCTTTAAAATTCTTTGGGTTGGAATTATCTTCTGAATAAGCACTTGACCTTCGGTCTTAACATGGGCATCAAAATTAGAATCTAATTACACTTCGGAATGTTTGATATCACTATGTATCACCAACTTATTCTCATTTTTTCTCGATTTATGACCTACATTCTTCCCCTTTCCCTTTCCCATCCCCTTGCTCTCCACAACAAACTTCTTCAAGTCCTTAACAGAATCACCCTCTGTGATTCTTTTCCTCTTTCCATCCTTCTTCCTTGTATCAACCATTCTATACAAACAACACAAACCCAAACAATCAATACTCCACTCTGTTAGTAAACTACTTTAATAGATAATACATTAAACTATTTAGAAAATACTCACTTGAAACAATAATAAACCCCAGAGTCGATCAATGGAGAAGAAGAAACCAACTGAACCAGAGTGCAACGACAATGACGAACAACTAAACGAATATGGCGAACAACTAAACGAATATGATAACGAGTAACGATCACGAAAATGTAGAGTAAATCACCGAAAACGATCATTAGAGATGAAGAACGCATGAATAGAAGAGAGAAACAAGGGTTTCAGTATGCAAGAGTTTGTAACTGAAGAGTCCCAATCAAATTATAGATGGCGGTTATTACGTGTTTCAAAAAAATCCAATCCTTTGCCATGTTAGTCCATTAATATTAATCATTACGGTCTCTAATTGTATTAGTATTGTAAATATATATGATGAAGTATCATATTTTTGTAATTATTTTATGGTTGTATGATTTTTGTAATTATTTTTAAAAATGTAGTATAATATGTAATTATTCCAATAAAATGAGCACCCTAATCTATAGTCCAAGCCCATTGGGCATCGGGTTGGACCAGGTGCTACCTCTTATACATGGATAAGTCCTATGTTAACAAACATGGCAGAGCTTCAAACAGTAAACAGTAAACTCAGAAAATAAGAAAAAGAATGCTTCTTCCCCAATTTCATGCGCACCCAATTTCGTTCTTCACCTCTCCATCAAAACCCATATCCGAATTTAACCCATTTGGTTCTCGCTTTCTCTCTCGTGCCAGGGTCTTCAGACTACCAGGTTCACTTTATTCTCCTTCTTTTTCTTTCATCTGCAATATTGTTGTGATTTTTTTTCCAATTTTTTTTTGGAATCTTCATGTTTGGTTTTAGTTTTGCTATTCATTTGCTCTGTTTTCTGTTGTTAACTAAAAGTAGATGTGGAGAAACATGAAGATAAGGAGAATAATGATGTAGCTAAAGTGAGAGTATTGAAGGAGAAGATTGAGTTTGTTGGGATTAAATGCGATTTTACTTCACCCGGGAAATACATTCACTTAATTTGTCCAAAGGTTTGTTTTTTTATATTTCTTTATGCTTTCTTAATTTTTGCTGCTTTTAACGAGGCCGTTCGGCCGATTTATTTAAAAATGACTTAAAGTTAAAATATAAATTGACTTATAAATTGTTTTAACTTTGACTTACAAGTAGAAGTATTCAACATCAATTTAACTTATAAGTCATAAATTAATTTAAAATAAGTTATGGAGATGTTCTGCTTATAAAGACTTATAATTTAAAATTCAAATGTAAAGATAATGACATTAATAAAAAGAGGAGCAAAATAGAGGGGGGACAAAATAGACATTATATTTGGTTAAACTAACTTATTTAAAAATGACTTATAAGTCATTTTAAAATAAGTTAGAAATACTTGCTTATTTTTTTTACTTACAAATCAACTTATAAGTACAAAAATAAGTCATTGCCGAACAGAGTAATAATGACAAATGACTTATAAGTTGGTTTGAATGACTTATAAGTCACTGCCGAACAGTCTCGTACACATGCCTGCTCAACTGTTTTATTTATTATAGTAATCTAATTCTGTTTTAAGATTGAAATAACCACCACATTTTTAATAGTTTAATTTTATACTCCCTCCACTCCCAAATTAGCCACTTTGTGTAGATGATGGCCATGGTTGAATTTGTCGTGGCCCAACCGTCCCAGTACCGTAGATTATTGGGGCTAAACTTTGCAATGACAGTTATCTGCCTTTCAGATTCTGAGCATAGTTATGCTGTTAAATTCCTACTTTTCCCTTTTCTTTTGAGACAGTGTAAGGGTGGACAGTCTGCGGAGAGGAGTTTATCTTTTCATTTCAACCAAAATAAGTAAGTTGGTTTTCTTCTTTTCTATGTACTAATGTGATATCTTAAGATTACTTCTCACACTACATGGTTTGTTGCTTTAGGGATTTCGTAATGTGGAGGTGTTTCCGTGTAGAATGTGGATGGTCAGGCCAGGTAATGGCGTATATATTTTCAGTTTTATACCATGGTTTCAGAATTAGTAGTCATACTCCATTCACCTGGTATTGACTTTGGTCTCAGGTCTTTGCAGACATTAGGGAAATACATAATGCCGTGAACCAAAGTAACAAAGTAAACTTGTCCAGGAAAATAACTGAGGAGAGCCCGCGGTTAGAACCGCTAGGCGATGAGGTATTTATATCAATTCTATCTTGCATTGTACTTAATTTTTTATTTTCTATACTTTTGATTGAAATTCCTTCTTCCAGAGTAGGTATAGGCTATACCACCTTCTCTTACATTGTTTTATCATACTCATTGGCATACCCTTGGCATTCCATTAAGCTGAAAATGCAGGTACTGTCTAGGATCTGACTAAAACTATATGCAATGAGGAAGAGATACATTATGTATCAAAAGTAGAGCTGCAAACTAACCTAGATTCCCGCGAGCTCGGCTTGACTAAGCCCGACTCGAGCCCGGCCTAGCTCGAGTAAGCCCAACTTGTTTAGCATTTAATTAAATAAATTTTCTTATTTTTGTAATAAAAAAGTTATTGGAGTCGTGTTTAAGCTCGACTAGACTCAGTTTGCTTAAGCTCGACTCTAGCTTAGCTCGAGCTCGACTTGTTTACTAAACGGTTTGAGTTTGTACACCAAATCTCAAGCTCTTTTAAAGTTGGACTAGACTTGTTTCGTTTAACTTTTAAACAAAGTTGAGCTTGACAAACAAAACCCTAGGTCAACTCTGTTTGTTTACAACTCTATATTAAAGCGATGTCTAAATTTATGAATTGATAGTCTAGGAAACTAGTGTGCAAACTTATATTGAGGATATCAAAACTTGAAAAAGAAACTCTGGAAATTATTATGATTCCTTATGAAGATGACTATGCATCTTATAGTGAGGGAATTACCATCATGGTTGGACATGTTGGACTTTGAAAATCTAATATACTTGCACCATAGAACCAGGGTCAGGTGCTTTGGCAAAAGTGAATATGGTGATTAATAGAGTAGATGTAGATAGTAGGACTAATCATCAGACTTTCATTTGGCTGCGTACTCATATACAGATGGAGTTATATGAGGATTTGAAGAGAAAGGGATCTCTTCCTTCTGTGTCGTGTAAGCCTTAAGATTATGGTGCTTTCTTGAATATGGGGTTCATTTCCTTATAGTACAGAGCATTTATGGGGAAAGCCCAAATCATTCACTTGCTAGTGGTTGAGTTGTGATGAACCATCAACTATATCGGTCTCTTTGTCATTTAGGTTGGTAAGAAAGTTCAAGAATTGAATCTCTTCACGAATGAAAAAGCTAGAAATTAGAACATTTTGAAGGTATATATATCATTCCTTAAGATAACAGATAAACAAGAGTGACTAGAATTGATTTTATGATAATGCATTTCTACTGAAGTTGCTTTTGCAATATGCTTGAAAAGTGTGCTAAAGATGAATTGAAATAGGGTATTCACTTTGCATACCAAAAAGTTTACTTACTTTTCTGAAGGTATTAAATATTTCACACAGCATGCATAATTAAGAGCAGTCATCTCCCTTACATTTGATGCATTGAATGTAAATGACTAATCTTTTACATTATTTATGTAGGAGAAGTTTGTTTTTTCTATGTCCAATAGATTCCACACATGCTTACCTTCAAAGACTGTATATGCTATTTTTATCATTGAACAACTAATTTCTTTGCCTTACCTAAATTTAAGATTAACATATGATTTCTTCTCATTTTATCTATTGATGATTATATATTCATTCACCAAATATGTTTCAGCTGACTGCATATTTTGCTGAGCGAATGATATCTAAAGAAGTTTTGCAGAAAAATGCTGTTATGCAACTATCGACTGAGAAGGTCAGATATTGAAAAAAATACATGATTTGTGGGAGGTTCTTCTCGGACTTTCACTTTCACCTTTACAAGGCTATATTGCTCAAATTGAATTTCATAATTAAGGACTGGTCTATTTAATTTAATTCACTTTAATATAATACAATATTCAATAGTCTGAAACTTTTTTTGTGTCTATCTGTGTGTATATGAGTTTTACAGAATGTCATCGCTTTTACTTACAGAAGAAATGGAGTGCTTGTAAACTGCAAGTACCGGAGCCTCATCAACAAGAAATTTTGGCAGGTACTTGCTTAAAGCTTTGTCTAAAGTTCTAGTTTGCAGGTATAAACACAATCGTTGTTGATTTATCTATTGATTATGCACTTGTTCATTAAAAAAGGAAAGAAAAGATATACTGGTGGGAGATTAGAGAATACAAATAGATATAGGGGTAAGGGATATGAAATTTCCTTTGCTTCCAATAATGTCAAGTTAAAGGTAGTGTGAAAATTCTGTAGCAGTTAATATTCAGTAACCAGAATGAAAAATAGAGTGGGGAGAGAACAATATCATAACCTCTCAGTGCTTTATTGAGATCCACAATCAAAACCAATAGAAAAGGTCCACTCTTTTAATAACTCAAAACATAAGCATCCATCAAGTCGGTTTTCATCTCACAACGAAGGGCCTGATTATGGATACTATAAAGTTTCTACTCTTAATATAATATTCAAATAGGACCTAATTACAATAAAATAGAAGTTTTAAAGATAGTAATTGACTGCGCGACTCCAGCAAAGGCTTTTAAATGACTCAAAGTAGGAGACTAGGAGTATAAAAACTTCTAACCAAAGATAATAACTCTCTAGATTTACAGGAACTTCTAAAGCAATTTTTTTTGGTTTCTACTGGGTCTTTGTCCTTAACATGGTCAGGTCTAGGGCAGGCCTTTCCACGATACTAGGAAATTCTAATATGGGAGTCACTTCTAGAATGAAGAATCCTGCACTACCCGGGTTGATTGAATTGTATTAGGTTTCAGGCCTACTATTAAGAGTACCAATACTTTTTCATGATTTTTGGGTGTGCCTGTGGTGGGCCAAGATGACCAAAGGTCCTCTTGAGATGGATGATTTAGCATTGATTCGGACTCAGGGTCAGGCCTAGGACAAAAGTACCATATGGACATGTCGAACTTCAGAGACAGAGTTATATATTTTAATAATTAACTGGTCAACTTTAGACTTGGCTTATGATTCCCATTCTTTGAATATGTTTTCAGAAGATCACCTTTACGAACTTGGTTCTCTAAAAAATTCATAAGCACAGCCATTTTATTTTTTCTTATTTTTTTCCTTTAAAAATTTTGAAAAAAAATACATGGATGTTCTGGACAAAATCTCCTATTAATTTCTGCTCTTAATCTACAGGAGAAGGGCGCAGAAAAGATATTATATGGACTTGATGACATAAAGGAAGCAAATGAGATAATCATTGTAATTTCTTTAAGAACATTGGGTTGTTATTTAGTAGGCTACTTCTGTCTCTATCTGACGAATAGCATTCATGTTGATCATAGGTTGAAGGTGAAATAGATAAGCTCTCAATGGAACAGGCTGGACTAACTAATTCTGTTAGTGTTCCTGGTGGTGCACCACAGAAGGTTTCAACCAAAGAGTTGCCATCTCTAGATAAGGTTTATGTTTGTTAGCCTCACATTGTTGCTTATTTCCCCTCCATCTGATTCAAGGTTCCTTTTTTCCTTGTTTTCCTGTTTATTTGTTATTTCATTGTGCATTTGGTTGTATTCTCATATATCCTTTTGTCTGAAGCCAGGACACCAGTTTTCAGTATCTATGGAACTGTAAGGAGTATCTGGACAAGGTTAGTAATGTTGTTAATTGCGTTTTCCTTAGAACTTGCATGCAGTAACAAATAAGCTTACTTATTGTGTTTATTTAATAGTGTTTTTGATGTTATTGCTCCTCCATACCCCTAATTATTTCCCTGATATTCCATACAGGCATCGAGAATCGTCTTGGCAACTGATGGTGACAGACCTGGTCAAGTCTTGGCTGAAGAACTAGCACGTCGGCTTGGAAGAGAAAGGTCATAACCAAGCATTTTCATAGTTTAGAAACTCTTCAGTTTGAATGCTCAGCCTCAAGTAACACATTGCCCTCTTTACAGGGGTTGCAAATTGTGGTTGGGACTCAAAACTTCATGAGTATTGTTTTTTTTGCTAACCCGAGTAATTTTTAACATATGAATATTTAAACATTAGACTTTCTAGATTTTCGGTCTAGCTAAAAGGAAAAAAGCCTTGGATGGGCCGACAAGTATTGTGATTCAAATGTCAAATGGTATTTATAACATCTTTTGCCGAAAATATTTATGGCCTAAGTAATGGCTTGTAAAAATAATGCCTTCTATTGTTAACTTTTTCTGTCTGAAGTTTGAAGCTCGTTACAAGACTGTAGCTATTGTTACCGTTTCCATCTTATGGGTAAGGTTAAAGGAGAAGGAAGAGAATACAATATATTATGTCTAAGCATGCTGGTGTGAAAGGAATAGACCATCTTTTTGTAGATTTTTTCCCTTCAAACAACACCGGTCCTTTATATTTAGGGTTTAATGAGAATATCAAGAAATTAGAGTTGCCTCTTTCCTTCGTTATAAATTATTTCCTTCTTACTCAACCATATAAAACAAAGGGAAGGACACTTTATCCTATGGATACCTTTCCTAACTCTTAATGCTTCAAGTCGTTCACTCTATTTGACTTTTTAAAAGAGTATTATTTGGCTGGATAATATTATTTATCTGATATTCTCTAACATTTTGTTGCATTAGATGTTGGCTTGTGAGATGGCCCAAGAAAGAGGAGTTCTGCTGTTTTAAAGATGCAAATGAGGTATGACTTCTTTCTCCTATTTTGTCTTTTCAAAATGAAGAACAAGGATATTTATCTTAATGGAATTTCTGGAATTACTTGAACTATCTTTAAATAATCCAGACTTCTTTTCTTATGGAAAAACATTCTGTTAAACATACTATTGAGCTTTATGCAAGTGTTGTATGTTAAATAGAGATTTCTTGGTAACAAGGTCATGTATTTTGAGCAAGTTTGCTGTAATTAATGCATTACCAAATAGCGAGTTTTTTCTTGTCCAAATTCTTGTTTCTTTCTCTTGGTGTTGTTTGGCATAGAAAATGATCCAACAACGTTGAGTCGGATAGAGAACTTCTTCCAGTATTACTATTGACGCAAGACTTCATTTTCAATGTGGATTACAGGTTCTAACGAATTTAGGAGCAGGCGCTTTGAGGGACATAATTAAAAATGCAAAGAGTTATATCAGCACAGAATCTAAATAATGTAAGCCGACTGAAGTGAATAACAAATTCAAATGGTCCATTTTGGATATATCATATATAGGTGAGGATTTCAGCACAACTTTTTGTACAAAGACTCTGTGGTCATATTGTATAGAATATTAAACCATGCGGGGGATTCAATAGAATTTCTTCTTGCACTTTGGTTTTGTGTCTGTGTTTTAAACTTATAATTCTGTTCTCTTTTCTTTTGGCTCTGAGATTCGTTTCTTTGTTGCCCACACAATTTCTGGTGTGTTTTGGTTGGTGTTATATCAGTCTTATTATTTACAAAGAAAGACAGCAGATTGGGATTAAGATTCAATAGCATGAACTTGCAAATTATGTAGTGTGTACCATTTTTCGATATAAAGTAGGCAATAAGCAAAAGTATTACTAGAGAAATGTTCATAGCCAGTTAGATTTCTTGGAATTTGGGATTCATGATTGAGAGCAGATCTTCTGTCTTCATTTTTTTCGTCTCCTTGTGTTCCTCCACTTAAATTTTGACACATAATCTCTTACTTAACACTAATTAATTCTAAAATTAAATAAAAGACCATGTATCAAAATTTAAGTAGGGATAGAAGATCTGCTCTCTGATTGATTATCCTAATTTATGAATTTTCTATTCCTTAAATATCATGGACTTGCAAATTATGAATTGTGTACCATTTTTCGATATAAAGTAGGCAAGAAGCAAAAGTACTACTAGAGAAAATGTTCATAGCCAGTCAGATTTCTTCACAACAGATGAAGGAATTTGGGATTTATGATTATCCTAATTTATGAATTTTCTAATCCTCAAGTAAAAAAAAAGGGTAAAATTTAACAAAATGAATCTAGAAAATTACTATTTCAAAGAAAAATTTGTCAAAATTACAACTACCAAAAAATGAGTTTTGATACGAAACCTAACAGAATAAAATTGTATAAAATTACGAAATAAATATGATTTTTGGGGCCAGATTTATCTATTAAAAAATGATTTATTTTTAAAAAATGAAATATTGTTTTCATTAGTTCGGGTCGGGTCGCTAGAGCCTGAGGCAAGGAGAGAAAACAGGCTTGGCGGCTTGGCGCCCTACTCTATATAGTCTACGTACAGAGAGAAATAAGAACATTTTTGAAGTTCTTAGTTTCTTACCTCCAAATTATTTTTATTCAAACGTGAAAAACTTGGTAAAGGGGAGGAAAATCACAAAGCTAAACAGTTCAGTCCCTCAATTGGTGCAGATGCTTGTTGATTATCGGATTCTCATGGCCTCAAGGCACTTTTTCCTCAAGTCCACCTGTTTACCACCAGCAGCACAACTTCTAACCTCACGCACTTATTCAAGAATCATCTTTTCAGCTTTCCCTTCAAAACCCATCTCCAATTTAAGTCCTTTTTCTCTTAAAACTTCTGGGTTTTCTTTTACTCCCCATGCCACTACCTCCAGTCCAGGTACTTCCCATTAAACCCCCTACAAAAATTTATGATTCTTTAGTTGGTTTATATGAATGAATGTTATTTATTGGTGAATTTTGGTTGCCAAAGTTTGTATCTTTAATTTGTCATAATGATTGTTTGGTGTATTAAATGGAGATTGTTGTTTGATTATCTTATATTTCCTGTAGTGGAATTGGAGAACCTTATAATATTGATTCTTTGGTGGTTTGTATAGATGATTGTTGTTGTTTGATTATTTTTAGTTGCTTAAAGATTGTTGTTTAATTTTCTTAGTTTCGTGTAGTGGAGTTGGAGAACCATAAATTATGATGCTTTTGTGGTCTATGTGATTGAATGTTTTGTTTGATCAAGTTTAGTTGCTTAAAGGTTTTTTTATTTTGTTTATACACGGCTTAATTAAATATTGCTACCCTGAACTATCTCACTCATTCCACTTCGGTACCTGTCATTTCAAAATTTTCAATTAAGGGATTCAACTCTCAATTTATGCCGATTGAATCCAGTTGAAGCTGACACATCACAAATTGCGGACATGGACAATCTAGCGGGCAAACAAATGCATGTGGCATTATAAAAATATTTTTCAGCAAATTGAGAGCGTAAAATAGGAAATAACCACTATAATTTAGAGGACAATAATGTAACTAGCCAGTTTATATAATTAAACATAACTTAAAAACATTTTTGCCATCGACCAACTTAAAACAACTTTAAAAAGTGTAGTTAGTCATTTTATTTAATCAAAAACAACTAAAGAAAGTATTTAAACATTTTATTTAATAAATAAACTAAAAAATTAGTCTGTATGAATATTTTGTTTTATTTATAAAAACTTATATTATCGATCTCGTTACAGTCAGACCACCATCACCACCATAGCAGCCCTTCAACACCGTCCCCACCCATCCTCACCATTGCAGTACATCAACATCATTTCTTTTTACCCGAAGCACCACCGTCAAACCACCATGTCCCAGCTGACCATTTCATCGTCCCAACCATCGCACCGCACCAACCCAACATCTCCAAAATAAAGAGGGTATAAGAAATAGTAAAGATAGAGTAAGAGAGAGAGAATGCCTTCATCTTCAATTTTCAAATCCCAAAATCACTCTTCATTTTCAAAATCTCAAAATCACAATACCCCAAAATCCTTCTTCAATTATTTTCGAAGCAAATTATGGCTTGTATTCTTTAGTGGGTAAATCCAAATATCCAAATCTCTTACCTACAAATCAGGTTTCAACATCATCATCTTATTCTTCAAGGTTTCTTCGGTAGCAGATGGTGACTGCGGCGGTGCTGTCCTCGAAGGTTTTACCATTTACTTCTTTTTCAATTTTCGCGAGCAGCAAATTGGGTTTTCATTTTTCAACGATTTCTTTGTTTGGTTATTAGTGAATTTTTAGGTGATGAAGAATAACCACCACCAAAGTGGTGGTTATGGTTTGATTAGTGGGCGGCACATGGGGTGTTGGTGTGAAGTTTATCGCAGAATGATTGTATCATTGTTGACCTTTTTTTTGGTTAATTTTAATTGTTTTGGTGTAACTTTTTGAATATGTTTTGTTTAATTTTAATAGCAATTTACTATCTTGCTCTCTTAATTTGGTGGAAACAGATTTTTGAATGCCACCTATACAATTAGTTTCAAGTTTTTGCTTATCCACGTCACTATTTTATGACGTAATAGCTTTAATTGGACTAATAAGAATAAATTAGGAGTAGAATCCCTTAACTGAAAAATTGAAATGACAGGTACCGAAGTGGAATGAAGCTGGATTGAGATAATACACTTTTTAGTCATTGTACTAGGGTTCGATTTTCATTGTGGTTACCAAAATTTTTTTTGTTACAATCGAATAACTGTACTCTCAAAAATTACAAAATGATCATTATTTTTAATTTCCGTCCGAAAAAACGGACGGAATGCTGACTGTGCATCTTAGCCGTTATTTTTGCTGACGTGTCCCGTTATTTTTGCTGACGTGGAGGGTTAAAATTTTTCTTAAAGAAAATGTTGCTCACAAGCCTCGAACTCTAGACCTTTCCAAAGTAGAAACCTTATATTCCAACAAAAGTCACTGTACCAACTATCTACCATGATTAAATTTATGTAACACTAATATTTAAACTAACTAGCATCGTTTCTAGGAATTGTAATAATAATAATAATAATAATTGTAATAATTATTATTTTAATAATAATAATAATTTTGAAATAATTAAAATAATAATAATTAAAATTTTAAATAATAATAATAATAATTATTGTAATAATACAGTGACCAAAAAGGGATAATACATTGTATTATTACAATAATAATAATAATTAAAATAATAATAATAATAATTAAAATTTTAAATAATAATAATAAAATAATAATTATTGTAATAAAATAATAATTAAAATAATAACAATTATTGTAATAATTATTGTAATAATAATAATAATTATTGTAATAATAAAATAATAATTATTGTAATAATAATTACTTTAATTATTGTTATTATTATTACAATTATTATTATTATTATTACGCAATACAAGTATGGAATATCGTTGGCTGCAAAAAGAATGGTAGCAGCAGCCATGCATGATGGCCAATACTCCAGAGAACTAGTCTCTGTACATATATATATATATATATATATATATAATACATATTCATCATCAAGCAACTGAATGTTACATGCGAATTAAGAAGATTATATACATTATGTAGAATTTATATGTATGTAAACCAATGTATGTATATGCACAATATGTATGGACGTATGTATAATTAAATATACCTTGGATATTTGATAGGATAATATCTGTGGCTCTTGAGATAAGGAAGGCAGTATAACTGTATAAGTCCCCTGAGAATCAAGTTTGTATGCGAAGAAGCTGAATGGTGTAATGGATCTTAGCTTCCAATCTAGTACACCAAGAATTATTATTACAATTATGGACGTATGTATGGACGTATGTATAATTAAATAATTATTGTAATAATAATAACAATAATTAAAGTAATTATTATTTTATTATTACAATAATTATTATTATAATTATTATTACAATAATAATTATTATTATTTAAAATTTTAATTAGTATTGTTATTATTTAAATTATTTAAAATTTATTATTATTATTACAATTATTATTATTATAATTATTACAATGATTATTATTATTACAATTCCTAAAAACGATGCTAGTTAGTATAAATATTAGTGTTACATAAATTTAAGCATGGTAGGTTGTTGGTATAATGGCTTTTGTTGGAATATAAGGTTTCTAGATTGGAGAGGTCTAAAGTTTGAGACTTGTGAGCAACAATTTCTTTTAAGGAAATTTTTAACCCTCTACGTCAGCAAAAATAACAGGCTACGTCAGCAAAAATAACGGTTAATATGCACAGTCAACATTCTGTCCGTTTTTTCGGACGGAACTTAAAAATATTGACTATTTTGTAATTTTTGAGAGTACAGTTTTTCGATTGTAACAAAAAAAGTTTCGGTAACCACAATAAAAATCGGACCCTAGTACAGTGACTAAAAAATGTATTATCCCGAAGCTAATACTTCAGGGTAGCAGTGTTTAATTAAGCCTTTATTTATTAACTAATCTTTGAATATGTCTTAATGATTGTTTGAGGTCATTATAATGGACATTTTTGTTTTGATTTTGTTGTTTTTCCGTAATAGAATTGGAGAACCCAAAAGTGGAAACACATAATTTCAGAAAGCTGATGATACTGAATGAGAAATTGAAGCAGCTTGGAATTGACTGTGGTCATTGTAATCCGGGGCAGTACGGTGGCTTGTCTTGTCCAATGGTATGGACCCTTGAGTGCCATTTTGTCTGTTTTGTTTGGCAATTGGCATAGTATAATTGCCATTACAATAAGTTAATTTTTTGTGAAAATACACCGAGGAAAACACTTTTACACATAGTTGCGAAGCCAAAAAGCCTTTTGGGCTTTTCTTCTCTCTGTCTTTTGTTTTTTTGGCAGTTTGTCAAGTTTTCCAGTTTATATTGAATACCTGTGATCTTTTCTCTTCTTCCATAGTGCAAAGGCGGGGATTCAGGAGAGAAGTCATTATCTCTTCTCATCACCAATGAGGGGTAACTCTGGTTCTATTTATTTCTTCATTTTTCTTTTCTTGAAGTATTTTTTGTTGTACTGCTTAACAATTTCAAAGTTGTATTTTTAATATGCTTCAGGGATGCAGCTTTGTGGAACTGCTTTCGAGCTAAATGTGGGTGGAAAGGCAATACACAGGTAAGTAATGTTTGATTGTTTCTTAAGTGAATTTCATTTTATGGAAATTCTTCATTTGATATGATGTTTCTCTGATCAAGTTTACATTGGATTGCAGGCTTTTGCAGATGTTAAGTCAAGTTATGGACGGATGAATGATAAAATCACCAAAGTTAACGAAATAAGACAAATCACAGAGCAGGAATTGGAGTTACAACCTTTATGCAATGAGGTGTTACAATTTTGCACTTCCTTTAACCTGTCCTTTTTATCAAATTTGATTGTAGTTTAGTTTCACAGAGACATTACTATTTCTTCTCTATAACGTCAGCTTGCTAGTCCTAGAAAACAATCATAAAGGCCCCTCCCACGCTAGGAAACAATGATTAAAAAAAATGTAAAGGAGACAAAGCTTCGGGATAGGAGACCCCCCAGCCAAAAAAAGAAAGAAAA